>CM076577.1:650356898-650527020 GCA_034641835.2 Pinus albicaulis | reverse complement strand
AGAAAATCAATTACCTGCTCTAATGCCTCCACCCCAACCTCAACCTCATATTACTCATGTTGCTCCACCTAGGCTACCTATACCTGCATAGCTCAATATGAACCCAAACAACAGACAGGCACAACAATCTCCCAGTGGAGAAACATCCCATCCAACTTATGTTGTGGAGATACAGGAGGTTAATCTCATGTCAGGAAGAGTACTCCCAGACAAACATCCCCCATCTCCACTTGAAGAGGTTGAGGAGGAAAAGGAAGAAGAAAAAACTCAAATACAACAACCTCCTTTTCCTGAGTGCTTGATCCACCCTAGTCAGCACACCCCAAAGGAGACTGAACTCCTGGGGGAATTGGAAAATTTTTGTGTAAAGATTCCACTTATCCAGGTCGTTAAGGATGTCCCTATTTACAATAGCATCATCAAAGAAAATTTCTTCAAGAAACCTGGAGGGAGGAAGAGAGATACCCAACCATCAATGTGGTAGGAAAATGCTCTGAATTGATGCTCGGGAAGGTGATATTTCCAAAATACCTGGACTCTGGTAGTCTAGTTGTTTATGTACATATAGATGGTGTCATATTCCCCAGCACTCTGATTGATTTAGGTGTTGCCATCAATATCATGACCAAGGAAACTATGTTGAAACTTAATCTCCAAGGGACTCTGAGGAAAACCACAACAGTTCTGAAACTTGCAGATCAGTCCAGAGTAACTCTAGAAGGAATTGTTGAGGATGTTCTCATTACCATTGAATATTTGGAGTATCATACAGATTTCCTGGTCCCATAGCCAAAAATCAAGTTTAATGGTTATCCTCTCATCTTAGGGATACCTTGGTTAGCCATTGGAGACACTTATATTAGTTGTCGGGCCAAAAACATGACTATAAAAAATGTGTCCTTGCCTAAACATAGTGTTATATCCTCCAACCCATCCTTCCATTGATCATGATCTCCTTATATGGTTGGAGGATGAATAATATGAGTTATATAACACTGCCCCTATGTGTACCATAGATGTTATCCTTAGAGGGGAGCAACTTGATGAAGATGAACTCATCGATCATGCCATTCAAAACTAGTCCTCCACTAACACTCCTCTTGAAACCCTAGTCAAGGAGTCTAAAATCCAACCTTGGATGGAAGTGCAATCAGTTGAGACAACCTCTAAAACCACCAAGGCTGGCGATTTTGGCCCATCCAGAGCTCTGAAAATCAACCCAAACCTCTCAAATAAAGAAGAGAAGGAGCTATGTCGGCTTTTGAAAGAAAAACTTGAAGAATTTTCTTCGGATTACAAGGACATGAAAGGCATGCACCCTTTTGGATGCAGACATCACATTTACATCAAAGAAGGATGCAAGCCTGTGAGACAACCCCATAGAAGAATGAACCCAGCTCTAAAGGACATAGTAAAATAAGAGCTACATAAACTATTGGATGTGGGGTTCTTATATCCTATATTCGATAGTGAGTGGGTATCTCCTCTTGTCTAGTCCCAAAGAAGAATGGGAAGTGGTGAGTTTGTGCTGATTATCGATAGCTTAACAAAGCCACCAAGAAATACCATTTCCCTTTGCCCTTTATAGACCAAGTCCTGGATGGCCTTGTAGGGAAGAAGTTCTTTTCCTTCTTAGATGGGTTCAATGGGTACAATCAGATTCAAATCAGCCCTGAAGACCAGGATAAGACTACTTTCACCTACCCTTGGGGTACCTTTGCTTATATATTCCTGCCCTTTGGGTTATGCAATGCCCCAGCCACCTTCTAGAGAGCTGTCCTGAGCATATTTTCTGAGTTAGTCCATGACTCTGTCAAAATTTACATGGATGATTTCATAGCATATGAGGATGAATTCCAGGAAGCTCTCTCTAATTTGGGTAAACTAATAAGAAGGTGCATTTAGATGCCTCTCTCTTTGAGCCCAGAAAAGTGTGAGTGTTGTAGGGTAAAATGCTTGGGTGGTGGTTAATGAATATCCCTCTCAGGGCTTTCCAATGCCCGAGGCAGACTGTAAGATTAGCTATAAAGTTCCAAAGGTATTGCATACATGTTCATACTACTATATAGTTGAAAAAGCAATATTTGGAATGATTACCACTTTGTAGATAGCATATCCTATGGAGAGCACTAAGCAGAGGGGTAGAAGTCCTTCCTCACCGGCTCCAAATCCAAATCCTACAACCAATCAAAACACCCGTGTAATCTTCACAACATTATAGATTTCTAACAATTAAACCAATATATAATTGACATTAAACTATGTAGATATAAGTCATTCATATCATGCTACATAGACAAATGAACAACAAATGTGACACTGAGGCATTGAATGGACAAAACAGATACAGTTCTATTGATTTATAAAAGGGTGGATTACAACCATTGGTTGTACCAAGACCTCCTCTGTCTCCCAATTCCTCTCTCTCTTTCTCTATCTCCGAGTGTGATGATGCTTGAGCCAAGGGTCTTCAATGAATCTCGCTAATCTCCAAGACTCACACTTCAACAATGAAATTCTACTCCACATATAATAAAACCTTCAACCTTAGACCAAGAGCCCAAACCTCCAATTTATAGGAAATGGAGAGGACAAACCTTTCCTTTCAACCAGTTAAAATCACGAAATATCTAGATGTTTCCTACATTTTCTTTTCTTTTACCTTCCATAGGAGTTCAGTTGTATTTGGAAATATCTATAAAAGGTTTGCACCATAAGTTTATATTTTTGAACTGAATCTTTCTGAGAAAAAGTTGGAAATGCTAGTCAGTTTCCACAAGATATTTCCCCTTTCACATTCAAACATGGATAAAGTTTCCCCTTAGGCAAGACAGATCATTAACCTAGGCACTAATGCTCCATTTGCATGGCTAGGGTGCATTATAACTCTTCCTAGCTGTCTCTGAGGGTGGGTTACCTTGGAAAAATGGGCCTTTGTCTAGATCATTTTATTCCTTCCATGTTACCTTCTCCTCTGAGCTGATGAGGAGGTCATTTGCCTTGTAATAGATGCCCCCTAAAGTCTAAGGTCAAAGGTGAAGACGATGGCCAAAATATTTTATAATATACAATAGAGAGAGAGGAGTTTAGAAGACTGAGGAGAACCTGAAACAAGAACAACACACGCCAGAAATATAAGTCTATGTCCTAAGACGGGAATTTCCATGCTCATTAGTTGTATCAAAATGATTTCTCTAAAAAATAGATATGACTCGTGTGTCCACTGATAAGCACAATGTGGAAGCTTTTTCCATGACAGGATCAATCTGATAAGCTGTCTCTGAAAACAATATCGCAACTTGGGAGAGGAAACATAGCTAAAATGGTCCAAGCCTCAACCCAAGGTCTTGTTCGTTGCTTCACTAAACCGCATATTTCCGTACATGTGAATGAAGGAGTTGTAGTCGAACATGTGGAAAATCATCTGATTACCAGTCAATAACGAAAATTTTTAACAGATGCAAGGGTGGCAACCAATAATGATGATGGTGCCCAATATGCACAGTACAATCTAGTGAGTGTGAATAAAAGGAGTTGATGTCGAACACTCTTAGAATCATTCGATCGGGATCCAATGATGAGAAACCTCAATAAAACACAATGTAACCTTCCACTGATGTCTACAAGAACCTAGGTACTGATGTGTTTCTGGATCAACTTTCTAGATAGGATGTTAAAGTAAATTGGAAGAGATCTGTCGAAAGGTAGGCACTGAGGCATCCTACATCAGTTGACAAGAAACGAGAAATGATGTTTTTTATTTTTAAGATAGTCAAGGGAAAATGGGAGTAACTAACGACAAATAATTTATGGTATATGATGGCTCGGCTGATATAGGAATCAGTAGATAGCAGGATCCTCTTGAATAATAGAAGGAATTGTAATAAGGTACCAAGCAGCTTAGGCTTAGTGAACAATAAGGAGTGTCAATATTCACCAATGCGGGGGAACTGGTATACAAAGGTTAAACTCATAGATGGTAAGGTTCAACTAATTTTGAGTGAATTTTCTGGGAAGTGCCATGTTCAAGATTTTGTGCTGCCAGATCGACCTTTAGAGTATAACAAAATAAGTATCCATTTTGTCCAAATTTTTCCTGTCCGATTAATTTTAATGAGTCTAGATGGGTAAACTCAGTGATCTTTTCATATTTAGAGATTCTGAAAAATATTATAAAAGAAAACTCCAAGGGGTACCTTTTTCATGTTTGATAACCAGGCACGATGAAGGGAGAAAATTAAGCCTGACATAGTTCATTTTCCATAAGTTAGTCCATTGAATCCGGATAAAGTGATAAAATTATGTTCAATGGACATCTACCTCATTTTCTTATTAGTACAAGGAGACAGAGTAAACTCGGTATTCTTTGTGAAATTTTAACGAGTCCGACGAGGAAAAACTCGATGTCCTCCATGAATTTTTAAGAAGGCCAATGGAGAAAAACTCAGTTACTTTTTCAGTTTTTTAAAGAGCTAGGAAAAGATGGAAAATAATGGCTCATATTTCTTCGTTGTGGTATTTTAACGAGCTCGAAGAAGGTAACTCGTGGTTTTCTCAGTTTTACAAGCTAGAAAAAGTTCCTAAAGAGAAAGCTCGCCACTAGGTCAAACATAGTCAAATATGCACATGAACACTAACAACTCATTAGAGCATTGATGACATTTAAAAACCAATAGTTGCAACAAAATATAGTAGGAATTTACCAAATTTAACAGAATAGATGAGTGAGTCATACCTCCATAATGTCTATAAGAAGGAAAAAAACCTTCATTTTCACTGTTTTGAGTGATGTGATAGAGATATGGAGAGAAAAAAGAGGTGAAACTTCTGTTTTCGATTGCGGACAATCTAGGCAATGGTTTTTGATTCCACAAGATCCAGGTAAGAGCTTGAGCCTTCATCTAGATTTCCATTGTCATTTTAGTTGTTTTTACTGGCTGAAAATTTGGGTTTTAGCAGGCCCTAAAATTTTTAAGCGACTAACATGGGTGCCGAGTTTTAGGGCCACGTTAAACACACTGCCTATTAAGGGACAATGCATTAGAGTGCTCTAATTTGCACTAGGGCCCACGTTAGCTGGCAGAATAATTTTTTAAACTTTTTTTGCTCAATCCGAAAGTGTTTCTTCCTAAAACTAATCCATTGGAAACATGTCTTGTGTAGGTGTAAAGCAATTTATGTTGAGTATTTGGCGCGAAAGAAAGCATGAAAGGGAAGAATGAAAAATGGTCGTTGGTGCTGCTACTTTGTTGGTTCTCCGCAGATGTGGATTACTAAAGTATGCTTGTTTAGAGCTGATTAGGGGGCAAGAAGACCTTTTGAGAGGGATCATCTAGCAGTGGGATGATTAGTAGCATGTATTTCAAATCGGGGGTAATAAAATCTCGATCAAGAAATATGACATATACTACTTGACTAGCCTGTCATGCAGAGGACCTAGGCCCAATCTGACAGGTTCTAGGGCTGATCCCTGCACTACTATGGATCTGATTTGAGCTCACTACATAAACAATACTGCGTTGGTAAGAAACCAAGTGCCTATAGCACAGGTGGTCTCGAGATCGATGAGGTCTCTCTTGTGGATGATAGTTCGCTTCGTAGGAGCCAAGAGTTAGCACATGGCCATCAAGGCCCAGGTATTGTTAGCGTTGGATTGCTTATAGCCACATGTTTTTGACTGGTGCGAAGGTGTTGTCGGGTTTAAGAAGAACTAAGGGCATGTAAGACCTGGACCCAATGAGAGTTTGGGTTTGGCACACTGATTGTGTCCTTCATACTATAGTGGGTGCCCATAATGAGGCCAAGGATGATTACGGATGCAATGAGATCGTGGGAGCCAAGACAAGCCCATTGGTCAGCTTTGATGCTATAGATTGGAAAGGGTCAAATCCGTCATTGTTTTGATGATGCATTTTTCGAGTGGCTAAATGGCCAGATCTTGATGATCAAAGATTATCCCTATGTATGGATGAACTACATAGGAGATCTAGAATTGATACTGCCACTAGGCACTTAGTGGGGTCCAAATGGTAAGAAGGAACATGATTAGTTTTTAAGTATTTTTTTTATCTTTTGAATGTTTATGCGACTTTTTTGTTTAATGGGTGAAATTTTTTTGACATGAATCTTATTTTTTGACATAGATGTGGCACCCGTCCATCCAACCAGAGCCCCTCGCTATGAAAGGCAAGGAATGCAGCTACCTGGGGCTGGTGTAGAAGCAGAGGCTGCAGCAGCCTCTAAAGAGGGTGATGAAGCATGTAATTTGCACGAGCTTGCTAGGAACCTCGAGGGATTAAGAATGGGCATGTCACCTCTTCCTATGAGGGAGATCCCAGTTCACCTATAGCAACATACAGTGGGTGTGCCAAGGAGGTTCTTGGTGCCTCTTAGGAGATTATCCAGAGTAGTTATCTACTACCATGAGTAGCAAGCTCAGGAGTAATAGTGGATAGATGTGTAAATGTCAAAGTGAGGCTTAGTAGAGCCAATTTTTGTAAAACACCCAAAGCTTTGGGATGTTTTTTTATGTAACTTGACTGAACACGACATATATATATATATATATATATATATATATATATATACATATTTTGGCGATTTTGATTTTGTGTTTTTAATTTTTATGTATTTTTTATGATGGAAAAATATACACTCATGCATGACTCTTTCTATAATAAATGTGAAAAATTCTTATCTAACACATAATTCGCCAATGAATCAGCTAATGTTTAGATTCTATAGGAATGTGCTCAAACGTGATGATTTGAAATTTACGTTCTAGAAGTCGTACCGTTACGTAATAACGTAATAAGACTGGATGATGGATGCGATAACAATTGTTTAAATGCATAACGACTAGCTGGGAATCTAACCTGACCACCAGATTGGAGATGCCACGAGATGAAGCTTCTGTGACGATTTAAATCACCGACATGTACTTAGCAATATTGTCGGTGGCATTTCCAAGGAAGATTCCACCATAACGAAGTAGTTCTGACTCAAGTGTATAGAGGACCCAAGCAGCTGATGCAATGTGTCATGTGTGACAACTCGCACCATCCGCGTATCCAACGTATTGTAAGGGTGAAAAAGACATATGTGTAAAAGAATAGAGTTTTCATGAGAAAAAAAATCAAAAACCCGAAATATCTAGACACACCAAAAAAAAAAAAAAACTGATATACATAAAATTACAAAGCATATGCCTATTGGAACATTAGGCGAAACACTTCTTCAGATAGAGCTCGTTGCGGGGCTCAGTGAGTGGAATTCCATTACAGTCTTGAAGTTTGTCAGCTCCTTTTGAAAGGACATTCGAGACGATGTAAGGACCAAACCATAATGGTTGAATTGTTCTTGCCCCCAAGAGGTCGTGTCTCTGATCGTATAATAGAACAAGATTTCCTTCTTGGAAAGAATGAGGCTTGACAAATTCATCATATTGAGCCTTTACTCAGCACTTGTGAGCTTCGAGTGCTAGTATGGAATCTCGACGAGTTTCATCCAATTGATCGAGCGAGAGCAAGAACTCTTCTTCAGCAGTGGTAGTGGGTAGGATTTCAACAGCAAGCCTGAGTGATGGAATCTCACACTCAATTGGGAGTACTACTTCCAGGCCGAATGCTAGTTGGAATGGTGTGAAGCTTGTAGCAAATTTTACTAACATTTGGTATGCCCATAACGTGGATTACAAATTCTGATGCCACATGGTTCTATGGTTGCCAGCTAATCGACGAATCATGGTTTTGAGGATGCCATTGACGGCTTCGACTTGAACATTTGCTTACGGATAGTAGGATGAAGATTGATCCTATCAAAGACCTAGCATAGAAGTTAAATCCATCATCATATGGTTCTAAAAGTGAGAACCATGATCTATGACGATTGAGAAGGGGACACTGAAATGGAAGATGACCCGGTTGAACATGAAAAAAGTGGTGGTTTCTCCATCAACCTTTAAAAGTGTGAATGGCTTCTGCCCATTTTGTGAAGTAGTCAACCGCAACTACGATGTAGTCATGGCCATCAACAGAACTGGGATTGAATGTAACAAATTCTATTCCTCATTTAGTGAAAATACCAACAGATATAAACAGATGAAGAGGGGTGGGATGGACACGAATTTTCTTTGCGAAAATCTGGCACAGAAGGCACTTTTGGACTGCTGCAATGTAGTCTTTAAACAAAGTGGGAAAATAGTATCCTGCACACAAGATTTTCTGGGTAGTATCTATGCTAGAAAGATGACTGTTGCACACCCTCACATGACAGTCATTTAAAATGTGTTTCGCCTCATTAAGAGTGAGACAACGTCGAAGAATAGTATCAACACCACGGCGATATAGAGTATCGTTTAGCATGAGGTAGTGTTTCGCTTGGTGACAAATATGACGAAGGTAGACTAACGTTAGAGTTGGGTGGAATCATTGAGTTTGGATGTAGACCAGAATTTCTCCATACCAAGGATTAGAAGAATCAACCAAATAGATTGATTCATCAGGAAATGGATGATGATTTTCTTCTTCCGAGTCAATTCTAGGAAGGTCCGACAGTAATTCGGTGAAGACTAGATATTTATTTTCTTTGCTAGCAATGAAAACAAAATCAAACTGTTGGAGGATTACAATCCATTTGGAATATTTTCCTCCAATGATTTTACAAGACAACATGTGTCGCATGGGATTCTCCAAAGAAATTATGGTAGCCTACCACATCAATATATAGTGTCAGAGATAGGTGACAGCCAAGACCACGGTGAGAGATAGTTTCTCCACATGTAAATATCATAGTTCTGGTCCAATGAGACCTTTTGACAAATAATAAATCACACTCACTATCATCATCGTGAACTTGAACCAAAATCATTCCTAGCGAGGATGGTGAGGCTTCCAGGTAGAGGAGAAATTCCGTGCATAGTTGGGGGCACTAAGAAGTGGCACAGAAATGAGTGCTTGTTTCAAGGTGTCAAACGAAAGCTGAGCCTGATCATCCCATAGATATGGTATCCCTTTCTTGAGTAAGTGCATGAAGCCTTTTGTCATCTCAGCATAGTTAACTATGAAATGATGTAAAAATTTTTCCTTCCCTTGCAAACATTGGATTTGCAGGATGTATTGTGGTGTAGGTAATTCAATGATTGCCTTAACCTTATCAGGATCAATCCTAATCCTGTGCTTGGAAAAAATGAAGCCAAGAAGACGTATAGACTCAAAAAAAAATACGCACTTATGCGGATTCAGACGTATGTTGTAGAACCTACACCAAGTGAATATTTCCTTAAGATGTGTGAGGTGGTGGGCTTGCTTCTTGGAGTGAGCCATAATTTCATCCAAGTAATCTTGTACAATGTGTTTGATATCGTGAAATGCATAGTCCATAGCCCTATGAAAATTTTCTCCCGCATTCTTAAGACTGAATGGGAGTTTACAATATGCAAATGTGCCCCAAGGACAAACGAAGGCGGTTTTATGCCGATCTTCTTTTTTAATTGCTATATGGTTATATCCTGAGAAGCCATCCATAAAGGAGAAAGATACACATCTGGCACAATCATCGATAATATGATATATAAATGGAGTAGGATAATTTTCTTTTGGAAAAGTGGCGTTCGGATCACGATAATCAACACAGACTCATATGGTGCATTTTTTTTATCTACAGGAACCAAATTGGATACCCATTCCGTCAAAGGGACCGAATAGATGAAACCAACATATAAGAGTTTTTGGACTTCAGTCTTGATGGTTGCCGCTTTGCAAGGGTGGACAGGTCTGAGCCTTTGCCGGATAGGCTTGGCCTTATCATAAATCTTGATTTCGTGCTCGAAAATAGACATATCTATGCCAAGAATTTCATTGTAAGAAAAATAAAAAAATATCGTGGAATTCCTTAAAAAGGGATGTGAAGCATGCAATTTCCTCAGGATTGCAATTGGCTCCAATCTGAATATTTTCTACGATACCCATTTTGACTGAGATATCTATGAGAATAGTCTTGGAAATATTTCCCATGTTCCCTTCCGTATCAATAGTTTGAACTGCCGTGTAAGTGGTGGGAATGATATCAGGTGGGTCAAAAGATGGGATTTAAGTAGTGGTTGCATCCGAATCGAATATCGAAGTGCGATGGTGAAACTCTCCCCAAGGTCGTTCCTCTAGAGACATGATCTCTCGAATATCTTTTTCCATAGGGAGGACTTCATCGAGGAGATCCTTAGACAGAACTGTAATGGGTGAGAGGGTGGTACCATTGGTTGAAACCAAAGTAGTGGAGGGTTCGGATGCTAATTGGATGGCTTGATAAGCCAACTCAACCAGTGAAAGGGACATCTAATCTCCATAGGAATCAATGTCTGAAGGCGCCAGTTGGATCCATGGATTGATAGAGCCATTCGAAATGGTGGATATCATTACAATCGTGTGTAGAACCTCAGGCGGTGAGAGAGGAAAACAACCCATCATGGAAGATGCCTTCAGAAGACTAGTACCAAAACTGACGTAAGAGTTAGTAACGCCTCCTACTAGGGGTACAATGCTACTTGGTAATGTGGAATAATCGGGGGTGCAAAATGAAAACTGATCCACTATGAATATATTCCCATCCAATGGAAAAAGGATGAGTCCATAAACTGAAGAGATAATGGCAGTCATTGCGTAGACCCATCAATAGATTATAGTTGAGATGATGATCTATGAATTCTATGTCCATCGTTATCATTTTCCCACTAAGTGAAATGGGAAAGCTAGAAAGGTAGCCTTTTGGGAGGAAAGTGTGGCCATCGAAAGCTTTAAAGGAATTCGACGGTGAAGGCAAAGTGGGAGAACCCAAAGTGAGCCAACACGTAGTTGATATAACGTAGGTCGAAGCACCTTCGTCTATGACTGTGTGATGGATTGGTATCCCTTTCAACACAACTTGTGCCTGGAAATCAAGCTAGTGTGAAAGGCAAGGTCTGGATTTTTCCATGTCGAATATGGTTAGCGTAGAATCCTGGGGCCCAATTCCACCAATGGTCAAAAGCAGAGCTTTCCTTTGCACTGGGAAGGTTTGCAATACTTTGAGTGCAGACATGGCTGATGGTGCTTGTGCCAAATATTCAACAATGTTGTAGTTTTGGGCAGCACGCGTAGAGGCGTTATGAGTCGTGCATCAAAGTGTCCCTTTGGGGGGGACAAATTGTGGGGTCATTAGTAGGCCTTTCGATATGCGAATCGTTGGGCAACGATGGATTCAAACTTGTATCAGGTTCCTAAGCCTCAATGATTGGATTTCCATATATTTTAGCTTGGGTTTGGAGTTCAACACTTTCTATGCCATAAATGGAAGATGATCCTTCACCGAAAGGATGAGCACCACCGTTGCCCCTTTGGGGGGTTGTGGCGGGTTTACCGACATGTGTTGTTGTTTCTGTTGTCTATTAGGGAAGTGATTGTGAAGGAAGGCAGGTTTCCTTCCACAGCCCTTGTTTGTGATAAAGTCAGTGCATTCCTGCAACTGAGGAAATTTGTATGTCAAGTGGTCCTCTGCACAAATTTTGCAAGGGAATCTCATTGGTTTCTCCTTTTCTTTGTCGTTCTTAGCAGCATTTTTATGATTGGAATTATTCTGAATACTGGAATACTCTTCAAAAGGAGAGATCTTTTTCTTGTTCTTCTTGTTCTTGTCGCTAGGTTTTTGTTTATACTGTGTAGAGTTTACCTCAGTGGTGGGAAGAGAAGTCGATTGGTTAGGGGCGGTGGCAACCGAAGATGGCAGGGAAGTTTTCCCACTAAGCTATTTTATGGCTATGCCATAGGTGGCGCCAATGAGACCATAGACGTGTGCTCTAGGTAATTGAGTAGGGGGAGGATTCGGGTTGCCAGGGGAATGGGGGAGTAAGTCATATAGCGTGCCAGATTGCGAATAGATGAGATCTAAATGCTGGGCATGACGGATGGATTGGTCTTCCATGACCGCACTAGATAAGAAAATGTCCTTAGCTAGGGGTGGTAAGAGTGACTTACAAAACCAGTTTTACAGGAGATGAGCCAATATCGGCACTTTGACGAGCCTCTGCATATGTATCCATTCATGAATGTGTTCGGAGTTGTGGGTGGCGATGTCTTGGTGCAACGAGGTTAAGAGTTCTGTGTTGGTTTCGTATCGAATAGGTAATGGGAAGTTCTTAAGAAATTTTATAGCTAAGGCACCAAATTTGTTGATGACCCCACATGGTAGCTCAATGTACCATTTGGTAGCATTGCCTGTGAGAGTGCGGGAGAAAATTCTGAGCCGAATACTATCATCCACCATCGAGTTAGAAACTGACCACAGATGAAAGGTGGTGATGTGCATAGCCAGATCGTCCCCTTGTTTCCCTTCGAATTTATGGATATCAGAAGGAATCTTGTGCAGTACTGGAGGCCAGAGTGGGTTGTGGTTGATGGGATCATTGGTCAATTTGTAGAGATTAGGGACATCTAGAGTTGCCAAGAAAGGAAATTGTGTGTTTTCCCCCAGATCTAGCCAAGGAATTATTGGCTGACCATTTGGACTGTAGGGTCTGCCCATCAATGTGTTACCAATGGGATAAGTAGGACTTTCTTGGTAAAAGTTCTGAGTGAGTGGGGGTGTAGGGGTGTATGGTTGTTGTCCATAGGGTATGTTGTACTTGGGGGGGGGGGGGGAATGTTGGTTTCCCCAAGTGTAATAGTTACCCCCTTGCCCAAATTGACTTTGGGGTTGGTTCACCCATACGGACACGAGAGAGTTAGCCAGTGGCATACTACTATTCACATAGTTAAGCATTGGCATAGAACTTACACCAGAAGTTTTACCACTCAAAGGAACAACGTTAAAAATTGGTTTTCATGTTTGTCCTAATGAATGTAGGGGTACCAAAGTTCCCCCTAGCATATATGTATTAGTGACACTGCCCCCTGGCATGATAGCCAAGGGGTTTGAACTCAGCAAAGGGTTCCAACTGAAAGGGTTGCTAAAAGGAACCGAAGTTTCCCCGCTAGCGGGAGCAGAAATCGTGGGTCCTAGCGTAGTCACAATAGGAGCAGATCCTGAAGGGTTTAGAGGTCCACTTACATTTCTGATGACTGGATTGTTGGGACTGGGTATAGCCTAGCTACTGAGTTTTCCAATCATTGGCGTAGAACTAAAAACTGGCGAGGAAGATGGTGGTGGACCAGAGTTGGTTACCAACAACATTGACCCCATGGGTGTCGGTTGTGAAATGGGTGTAGGTGCCGCCGAAGAAATAACTTGGTTTGGTGTAACCTTAACTAACAATGGCCCCAATGGGTCAGTGAGAGGAGGATTGTAAGGAGGTATGACACCTTCCATAAATGGATCCTCTGGAAACTCCGTATGATATGGAGCTATATGAAAGTTAGGGGTTGTCACTAGAGACTGCTCTTCTAGAGAAGGCACTGGCTCACCAAGACTCAAATCCTCCACCAGTGTCAACAGAGGGAGACCTTGCTACCGTCTAGAAAGAAAATGAGGGTCGAAGGATGCCACGGTGACCTGCTTAATTTTATCAACTTTTTTATTATTGTGATGTATTATAAAGTCTCAGTGATAGTAACCACACACCTATAAAAGAAAAAAGAGAAAGGACTTCTAAAATCAATCAAGCAAGAAACCAGAACAAGTATGACCTTGTTTGAGTACTATCGTTTGCTAGAGATGAAACCCAATATCACAATAGCATACAGAAAGAGTTGGTCAAATATACAGTTATGGTTACTCTAGAGCTTTTCCCAAACCTTAGACAATAGGTGTAAGCGCTCTCGTGAATATGAGTACCCTCCAAAAGACCAAAGACATAGTAGGTCCGTCTGTTTTAGGTACCAGGGAAGCCCACCCTAGTCACCTTGTGTAAGTCCCTAAAAATTCTGGCAACTAAAGATACCTCAAATCACAGACACTATCATGGGGGTCACGATCGTAGAAAACACATTATATGGGCATAACACCTAGAACCCCAATATATTTTCGAAATCCCCAAAGGGAACCCTAATATATAGCATGCCCACTGAATGCACTCGAAGGTCGGCTACCTTCTTATGCACCTTGGTGTTGTCTCGTGCTTAACTCTAGTAGTAGTGGAGTGGTCCTGATAGTATGAGTGCAGTAGGATTTCACATTTTAATGACTTAGTTTCAAGTTTTGAGATCTTGGGTGATTTTCTCACTTCTCCTAACCTAAAATCCTAGCCTAAACTACTATTGGTGTGAGCTATGAAAAATTTATATGATTAATTTTATTATCACTTGATTCCTAGCGTAGTTGATTATTAGTATTGCGGAGGGGGAGTGGACGTATGAAGTGTGATGAGACTCTGACTCAAAAAACATGCAGAAACATGCTCTAAATATTCAATTCAATGAAGATTTTATTATACAGGGAGAGATATTTCAAACATCCATGCACCAAACATTCAAATAACACAGTTCAACCTTTAAAGATTCAGACATCTATCTATCCTCTCTAACAACTTTTTAACCAAAAAAATTCAGAATGAATTTAGCTATGTTCAAAAAACTAAAAAAAAAAAATTCCTTCTTCAAAAAGTAGATGCTACTAACACTAACTTTTTAAACAAGAAAACTAAACATGCTAGCTAGTAATCAAGCACAGGGATCCAAGAAAAGAAGCTAATCTCGTATCCAATAACTCCACAGCCAAAGGGAAACACAACAGAGGTGTAAATAGCTAATTTTGGCTAGGTAACACTGGAAAACAGAGGCTATGGAGCATTAATGATGGGACTAACGCATTGTATCTATGTATAAGAAACATTTGAATGCAGTGAAACACTCTCAGGGGGAGCGTTACTCAGGGTAAATTTGTACAGATGGCTAGGCAGGGTATATTCTGGACTCTATGAGCTATTGAGATGGTTACTAAGCATGTAAATTGATCAAAAGGGAATGTGAACAGAGGGAAAGAGGTAAATTCTTAGTAACAATTTGGAAATTTGGGGTTAACTCCCCAATAGAGTCGCCATTTCTGCTATAGGGTAAAATTCTTGGGTGATGGTTAATGAATATCCCTCTCAAGGCTTTCTGGTGCCCGAGGCAGACTATAAGATTCACTGTAAAGTTCCAAAGGTACTTCATACATGTTCATACTAATATATAATTGACAAAGCAAGATTTGGAATGATTACCTCTTTGTAGATAGCAAATCCTATGGTGAGCGCTAAGCGGCGGGGTAGAATTCCTTCCCCACCAGCTCCAAATACAGATCCTGAAACCAATCAAAGCACTTGTGTAATCTTCACAACAATATAGCTTTCTACCAATTAAACCAGTATATAATCGAAATTAAACTATGCATATCTAAGCCATCCATATTATTCTACATAGGCAAATGAACAACAAATGTGACTCTAAGGCATCGAATGGAAAAACAAATGCAGTTCTATTGATTTATAAAAAGAGGATTGCAACCATTGGTTGTACCAAGCCCTCATATGTCTTCCAATCCCTATCTCTCTTTCTCTATCTTCGAGTGTGATGATGCTTGAGCCAAGGGTTCTCAATGAATCTCGTTGATTTCCAAGCCTCACACTTCAAAAATGAAATTCTACTCCACATATAATCAAACCTTCGACCTTAGACCAAGAGCCCAAATCTCAAATTTATAGGAAATGTAGAGGACAAACCTTGCCAATCCTTTCAACCAGTTCAAATCGGGAAATATCTAGATGTTTCCTAGCTTTTCTTTACTTTTACCTTCCATGGGAGTTCAGTTGTGTTTGGAAATATATAATAAAAGGTTTGTGCCATAAGTTTATATTTTTGAACTGACTCTTTTTGAGAAAAAGCTAGAAATTCCAGTCAGTTTCCACGAGATATTTCCCTTTTCACATTCAAACATGAATAACACTACCCCTTAGGTAAGACAGAGTGCTATCCTAGGCACTAATTCTCCCTTTGCATGGATAGGGTGCGTTATAACTCTGCCTAGCTATCTCTGGGGGTGTGTTACCTTGGAAAAATGGGCCTTTGTCTGGGTCATTTTCTTCCTTCCATGTTACCTTCTCCTCTGAGCTGATGAGGAGGTTGTTTGCCCTGGAACAGTGAGTTCCTGAAGAAATCAAGGGTTGTATTAGGACACTCTATATCCCAAGCAGGAATACAGGTAAACTTGAACAAAATCACTATCATCAAAAGGGTACCTGCTCCTCAAAACTAGAAAGATGTCAAGAGTTTCTTAGGCTTAGCTGGTTACTATAGAAGGTTCATGAAATATTTCAGTAAGATGGCTTCGCCATTATTTGGGTTATTGGCCAAATATTCTAAGTTTATTTGGTCTGGTCCTTGTCACTAGTCTTTTGAGCTCATTAAGAAATAGTTGAGCTTTTGGACTCTGCCTTTCCACATCCACACTGATGCATCTGACAAAGCTATAGGGGCAGAATTAGGAATATTAGAGGTCAAAATCCCTTATGCCATTTATTTCATCATTAATAATTTGTCCAAATATGAGCTAAATTATATTATTACTGAGAAGGAGATGTTGGCAATTGTCCATGCATTAAACAAGTTCAGGCATTATGTCACTGGATATCAAACCTTTGTTCACACTAACCATGCAGCCATCAAGTATTTAATGAACAAACTGGATATTAATGCAAGAATAATTAGATGGTTGTTAATTTTTCAACAATTTGATTTGACTATTGTTGATAAACTTGGAAAGGAAAATGTTTTTGTAGATTTTTTGTCCTGGTTAGTTCTCCGTATAGGTGAAGAAGGAATGGTGGATGACCAGTTTCTAGATGAACACCTCTTTGTCGTACCAACGCCCTCACCATGGTTTGCTGATATAGCTAACTACTTGGTCACTAGAAGACTCCCTCCTAATCTTTCATTCATGGAGAGGAGAAGAATCATCAGAGAAAGCACCCTTTTCACATGGATTGGGGGGAATCTCTTCAAGATAGACCCTGATCAAATCCTAAGAAGATGTGAGAGGGAGGAATAAGTTTTTTATATCCTCTCCGAATGTCATGACAACGCATGTGGAGCCCACTTTGGTGCAAAGAGAACTTCTTACAAAGTTTTGCAAGTGGGTTACTATTGGCCTACCCTTCAAAAAGATTCTAGAAGATACACTAGTAGGTGTGACCAATACCAAAGGATGGGGAAACCCACACAAAGGGATGAAATTTCTTTACAACCTCAGGTGGCCCTTGAGCCATTTGACAAGTGAGGCATAGACTTTGCTGGACCTATCGAACCACCATCTGGACAAAAGAAGCATATCATAGTCTGCATTGATTACCTGAAAAAGTGGGACGAAGAAAAATTAGTAAAGGTAGAAACCAAAGAAATAGTAGAAGAATTTCTGAGGGAGAATGTGTTTTACAAATTTGGATATCCCAGAGAAATAGTCACAGATCAAGGATCAAATTTCACCTCCCACCTCATTGAGAATATTTTGAGAAAGCACAAGATTGTTGGAAATACTGAGAGGGGGGGTGAATCGAGATTCTTCAATTAGAACATTATTTAATCTTCAATTATTATCAGTGTTTGTATAATGATAGCAGTAAACAAAAGGAACACAAATGCACACATTTTTTAAGGTGGAAACCCACTCCGAGACAAAAACCACCTAACGATTTTCTAATAATTTTTAATATTCAACTCCAATTGAAAATAAAGCTCCAAATTCCTAGAATCTAGAAAAGCATTCTTCTCCAACTCTTACTGGATTGATGCTCCAATGCCCAAGATCCCTCAGTAGTCAACTGAACGGATGCCCCAACACCCAATGAGCTACAACTCATCCTAGCACCACCTTACCACCCTATAGAGGAATAAAATAAGAATGGCCTCCTGTACCAGGGAAAATGGTCCACTTTACAATGATATAAAATGATGCAGAAGAATAGGACACACTAGACCATAACCCCAACTATGACACAACCACCTAATGATGATCCTATAGCTCCCGACACTGCCTCTTCAAATATTCACAGATAGACACTAGTACAATTTTTACAATGATTCATTTACAATGACTTAGTACAATGATACCTTTAAAATGACTGTATTTAGTGCTCCCCACTTGAATACTTCATGTGGTGAACTTCTTGTTGCTGTTCTGCACCTTGGTTGCTGCTCTTGTCATGCTACTATCTATTGCACCTTGCTTTGCGTTGCTGCCCTAGAAAGTCTAGTCCTTTGCAGCCCTTGACAACACATAATCTAGCTTTTTCTTGCCTTCTAGGAGCTCGATATTGAATCTAGTATATCTCTATTATTTCAGATCCCCAATATGTGATTTTAGGTCCTGTAGTATTCCTCTGAGTCTTCTTTCCAATTCCATAGGTCTGACCTAATTTGGATTCTTCAAGCGAGAGATATTCCGAATCTCTCACAATGCCCTAATTATGGAATGTTTCAGTAGAGAAAACTTGTACGGCATTCCATGTGTCCCAGTTTCTTCATTCAGCTATGAAATTGATAGACAAAAGAAAATATTCTATGCACTATCTACCACTTTTTACATAATTCCAATCTGATACTCAGAGAGAGAGTTATGATGATTTTACCAAGGTCACTTCTTTGAGATAAATTTCAGGAGCCTACCAAAACATTGACTTCCACAGATCATATCTCCGCAAATATTGCGCACCTTGATCTGAAATTTTTACAAGAGCTTCCTCAGGATTTCGGCTTCACCTCATAAAAATTTCAGCTTCTGAAGCTTCTTAGAAAAAAACGTTATATAAATTCTTGGGTTGAGAGGGGCTTCAACAGGTGAACGTGGGAGGGATTTTAGGAGATTAAAAAATATTAATTATGACTTTCAAAGACCCATGCCGCAACCCCATGGGGTTTTATCCCACTAACTGGGGGTACAAAATTCAAACATGAATATCTCTCAAACCGTGAAGAATTACGTGGGGTGCCATATATCAGCGAAAACATCTCAACAATTAGAAACCATTAAAAGAATTCTTCACCCAGAATATAGTAATTTGGTAGGTCAAAATTCCCATGCAATATTGGGGTATCCCCTGGTGCTACTTGGGTTGACATCAATGACAACTGCTAATCAACAAAGATTAAGCATATAACTTCCATTGCCTATCACCCTTAGGCAAATGGCCAAGTGATATGAAATGACTGTATTAGTTTTGTTGTGCTAAGTGTCTTTCAATTTTAAAAACATGTTCATAATCAAAACTTTAGTTTGCATAAGGATTGAGGAGTTTGTCCATGAATTGTAGATTATTTTTAGTGAATTAGAAGCATAAAATAAGCATAAATAACAATTAATAGCAGTGTAAAACAAAGAAATAAGTCACCACATGAAATTTACACAACAAGCATGATGAAGCAGTTCACCCCTCCTGGGCTACATCTGCTCGTCCAACTCCAAATGGCTTGTCCATCTTTCATTATGCTCAAAATTTTTCTATTCCATGTATTTACAGTGCTCTAGTGATTGTTTTATCTGCACCAATGGCTCCAGAATTCTCCAATTAGTAAAAAATTATTCTTCATTCACTTAGAATGGGTGAAAATTGAGTCTCCTACTCTTTTCCCAGTTTCACCTAGGAATGCTCCAGTTCCGTCGAATTGACTGCTGCATTAAGTGTTAGTGGTTGGGTGGTGGACACATGCACACCTCCAAACCACGGGTTATCGTAACAGTTGGGTGGAACTCATGCATTAACTTCGGTTTAACGTTTGGACTCTGGGTTGATTTTCGTCGGGTTTGAATAGACAGCGCAATTTTTTGATGTTTTTAATGTATGCCATGTGACAATACAATGTGGGGAACCGCTTGCAGGTTGGGACCGACGACAGTTCCCAACCCCAAAACACCATTTCATTAAACCATAACATAAATATGACATCCATTATGGTTGAGTAACAAGCATAGCATGGATGGTAGAGTGTATGCATATCTGGTGGGAGGTCTAGGGGTTGATTCCTGCGAACCCTCACAAAATTTTATTATGTAGTTGCAAGGCCATGTGGTGGCCTCAGGGCAGGCCACATGACAACTTCTTATTGGACCCTCCAAACCGTACTACCAATAGAATTGTGACACTTTTCAAACCATGATTGGCCTGGTGGAAAGGAATATTCTGAGGAATACTCCTTTTTTGTTGACTGTACATTACAATTTTTTTACTATGCATCCCATTCAAACCTGGTCAAACTGTCACAATTTTACCTATTCGATATTTCGATAAAAATGCGATATATTCCTCATACGACATCGGTTTTTCAAACCATTTGAGACACCAGAATCAGGAAGACGAGATCTATGCAACCATCCTAGTTTCAACCCAATACTGTAACTTTGAATTTTGAGCAAAATCTATGAACTCCTAATCATTCCTCCCCATTGGGAAGCTTTTGGACCCCAAAAGACTTGATTACCTATTCAGTAGATGAGGGTACAACTCCCTCACCTTTCGAATATCCATCCCTTTTTCCTTGCTTGCTTTAGTGCCTTTGAGCCCAAATCGAAGGTAGTCAACACTTCCCCTCTTTGATGCTCTTGTCCTCCTGTCAAGAATTGTATCTTCTTTGAGCTCATCCAGAAATTCTAGTGAGAAATATTCAATAGAAGGTAGTTGAACATCACTTTCTTGATCATTGATCAAAGGTGGCTCATACAAGCATAAGTTTTCAACATTAACAACTGAATACATTTGCATGTAAGAAGGAAAGTCAAGATGGAATGCATTATTACCAAAACAATTTATGATCTTGAAAGGAGCATAGAGAATGGGTTTGATATTTTTACCTTCCACTTGCATCCTTTCTTTGCTAAGGTTCAACCATACCTCATCTCCCTCTTGAAACTTGTGATTAACCCGATTTTTTTCACGCCTCTCTTTGTATTTTCTTTGACTTTCCTCAAGCTTTTCTTGAACTTGTTGATGTATAATCTGAATTTCCTCAATGAAATTGCGAGCATTATCAATATCACTATGGCCATCAATTGCAACATCCTTCTCAAAGATGAAGTCTAATGGAGATTTTGGCAAATACCTAAAGCATACTTCAAAAGGTGAGGTTTGTGTTGAAGAGTTCTTTGCCCAGTTGTAAGCGTGTTGAATGTAATGCAGTTGTTCATCCCATAACTTAGGATGTTTTTCGTAATATCCTCTCAATAGATGCACATATGTTCTGTTCACCACCTCTGTTTTTCCATCTATTTTTGGATGAAAAGCGGTACTCTTTTTCAATTTTGTGTCCATCATTCTCCGTACATTTCACCAAAAATTCCCAATGAACATGGAATCCCTGTCACTAACAATAGAAGTGGGAAATCCAAAATGAACCCAAACATTTTGAAAATAAATTTTGGAATTTTGTTCAACAATAATGGTTTTCTTACATGGCATAAGTATACACATTTTACTGAATCTATCCATAACTGCAAAAAGATAATCATGTTTCTTTCTTGACATAGGTAGACCTCCAACAAATTCCATGGAGCAACTCTCCCATGGCCTTGATGGTACCGGTAGTGGCGTGTACAATCCAAGCTTCCTATTACTAGGCTCACTTGTTGCACAAGTAGAACAACCTCTCATAAAACGTGACACATTATCTATCATGCGAGGCCAATAACAATACCTCTGTAGATGTGACATTGTTTTGGTTACCCAAAAGTGTCTAGAAATAAGAGAAGAATGAGCTTCTCTAGTGACACTTATCCTCTCTCCTTCTGGAATACATAGCTTTCCCAAATGAAACAAAAAATTGTTATGCATGTGATAATCTCTTTCTTCAACTTGATTCCCTTCACTCAAACTAGCATACACATCTTCAAAATCAATTTCATGTGCATATTGTTCTATGTAACTCTCATGTACAACATAATCATTTTTAAGTAAAGTAGAAGCACTAATGATCGGTCTTGGAAGCATATCTACAACTTTATTGAATATACCTTTTTTGTACCTTATAACCAAGTGAAACTATTGAAGAAATCCCATCCACCTGAAATGTCTTGATTATTGCAATTTTGTTTGCGACTGCAAGTACTGTAATGGTTGTTGATCGATGTGTGCAATAGTATCTTTACCCATCAAGTAGTGTTTCCATTTGTTGACACTTTTTACCAACACATATAGTTCTTTTTCATATGTAGTATAATTAGTCACAACACCATTAAAATTTTCAGAATGAAAGGTGATAGGCTTACCATGCTACAAAAGTACTACACCCATGGCATAATCACTAGCATCAGTTTGTATCTCGAATGGTTGTCTCAAATTTGGTAATGCAAGAACTGGAGCTGAACTAGGCTTTTCTTTTAAAGCTTCAAAAGATTTTTTTTGTTTTCCTCCCCATTGGAAGCCTTTCTTCACACTTGTCACTTCATGCATAGGAGCTGCGATGGGAGAAAAGTTGGCAATACACTTCCTCCAATATTAAGTTGCACCTAAGAAAATTCTTACCTCGATAATTGTTTTGGGTGTGGGCCAATTCACAATGGCATACACTTTAGAAGGATCAATCCTCAATTCTCCTCCTCCTAAAATCTGTCCCAAATATACCAAAGAAGTATTTCCAAACTCACATTTTGACATCTTAAGAAATAATTTCTCTTTCTTCGAAATATCAAGCACTATATTTACATGCAAGACATGATCTTCTCTTGTTTTGCTGAAAATTAAAATGTCATCTAAGTACACAATAACAAAGTCATCAAGGAATGGTCCCAAAACATTATCCATAACTCGCATGAAAATTGTTCATGCATTACACAAACCGAAAGGCCTAACTAGCCACTCAAAGAGTCCTTGTTTGGTTTTGAATGAAGTTTTCCATATATCACTTTCTAAGATTCTTACTTGATGATATCCACTTCATAAATCTAACTTAGTGAAAAACTTTCCTTCTTTCAGCAGATCAATAAAATCATCTATTCTTGGGAGTGGGTAACAATTTTTTACCGTAATCTTGTTCAAATCTCAAAAATCTACACACATGCACCAAATCCTATATTTATTTGGTATCAAGACTATGAGTGAACCACATGGCAAGGTGGTTGGCCTTATGATTCCTTTATGCAACATCTATTTGATTTTCCTCTTTATTTAAACATTCTCCATTATCGACATGTGATACATACTGATGTTTGGAAGAGGACAATCCTACTGCAACTGAATCTCATGTTGAATTTCCTCCTTTTAAGGCAATCCTGTTGGCTCCTGAACCATCTTGTTATGTCCATTAACCACGTCATATAAATCTGATTTAAAATTAGGATCACATCCCTCAAAATATTCATGATTAATATCAGCTTTGGGCTTAATCATAAGATTACCAAAATTGTTACTTGAATTTACCAGCCTCTTTACCTATCCATCAATTACCAAAGTAATGTTTGTCTTCTTGCGATGTGCTCTAACAATGAACTCCTTGCCATCTTTGAATAAATGATACTTGTTATCATGGTGATAGAAGATTTCTTTCCTGTAATACAACTAAGGACTCCCTAATACAATACCACATATGTCAAGCAGAACCACATCTAATTCAACTGTGTCAACAAAGCTTGCAGTGATTGCAAACCTCAATATGCATTTCTTTCAATATGTATATTTACATCCTTAAAAATCCAACCCAATGGATATGGTTTTTGATGTGGTATGGTATCAAGGTTAAGTTTCTTAACCAAATCTTCAGATATTAAGTTTTCTTGTGACCCACTGTCAAACAATGTGTCAATCTTGGTATTCTTGGATATGATCCTCACATGAAACAATTCTATTATTTCTTCTTCATTTCAAGTGTTTATGTGACAGTTTGATGTACTGATATTGGGTTTAGTTTCAATTTTTTTTCCCTTCATGTTCTTGAATCCCATGGCTATAATTTTCATTCCATCACCTGAATTAGATCCTAAATCATGTTGAGTTGTAGCAACAATTTTTTGTTTCCCTTTGTTATTGGGTTTCTTTGGCCTCAATTCAGGATGTAATTTCCAACAATGAGTTTCATCATGACCTTCTTTTGAACAATGTTTACAAGTCACTTTTTCTCCCTCTTTCTTAACAGATGCATTCTTTTTGTTTTTACCTTTTGAGGTCTTTTCCTCGGCTTAACCCTTAAAATGTTTCTTCCTACCCTCTTTAGAAATGTTCTTCCCTCTAGCTTGTAGATGTGTGGCCTGAACACAAACATCATCTAGACTGGTGAGGTTAAACATGAGAATAGTATGTTTTAGGTAGCTATGTAATCCTCCTATTTAATTTAGCAAAGTTTATTGGCTTTGCAAATGCACCCATAATAATATAGCTCTTCTCCTAAATTCTTGGGTGTATTCTTGCACATTTTGTCCCTTTAATTGAATAAAGCTCTGCCAGTTAATGATGGCTTTCTGCATATGAGATAATGGATAAAAATGTTGTTTAATAGCAGTATTGAAATCTGACTATGATAGAATAATCTAACCATGTTTCTTGATTTCCTCCTTTGTCTTGGCTTCCCACCAAAAAAGTGTTTCATCTTCCATTCTCAAAGAAGATAATTGAATTTATGTATCATCATCTTGAAGGTTTTGTATTCTCAAATAGACCTCCAATTGTCTAATCCAACTATCTAGCTTTTTTTTCATTTAGTTCACCATTAAACATTGGAAATTCAAACTTAACATCAAGTTTTAAAAAAGGATTTTTACCAGTGTTGTTTGGCTTGTGTGGCTGATGTACTGAAGAAGAAGTAGAGGATGATGATGATGATGATGATGATGAGGGTGAAGATGATGGCTCTCCATTGCCTCTATTTCCTCCATTTATATTCTTTGACTTATTTTTATCATGTTGACCTCCCGAAGATCCTTTTCCTTCCTTTTGAATTTTATATCCTTCTCCTTCTAGTCTCTCATTCCTTTTTTGATAAATAATTATAACCATCTTATTCATGTTAAGAAATGCTTTCCTGAACACTCTTTCTTCCTCCTTGGGATCAACTTATTCATGGATTTCTCCTTCCTCATGAGGCATGCTTAATGGAGCTTCTAATTCTTTAGGAGGTGAACTAGGTGGTGGAGACTGTGGAAATATTGCCCTCCTTTGCTTTGTATCCTTTTGAGACCCTTCGGCTTCCACCAATTTCTGTTCTCCTCTTTTGAGCTTGAGCCTTGTAAGCATCTAAAACTTGCAAACACTTAAACAACTCTTTGCACTATACAACACAAGAGAAGAAACTCTAGCTCTGATACCAACCTGATTTGAAATGAATGTATTATTTTTGCTGTGTTAAGTGTCTTTCGGTTTTAAAAACATGTGCATAATCAGTTCTTTAGTTTGCATAAGGATTGGTGAGTTTGTCCATGAATTGTAGATGATTTTTAGTGAATTAGAAGCATAAAATAAGCATAAATAACACTGAACAATGGTGTAAAATAGAGAAATAAGTCACCACATGAAATTTACATAGTAGGCATGCTGAAGCAGTTCACCCCTCCTGGGCTACATCTGTTGGTCCAGCTCCCAATGGGTTGTCCATCTTTCATTATGCTCAAAAATTTTCTGTTACATGTAGTTTTAGTGCTGTAATGAATATTTTATCTGCACCAATGGCTCGAGAATGCTCCAATTAGTAAAAAATGACTCTTATTTCACTCAGAATTGAGTCTCCTACTCTTTTACCCAGTTTCACCTAGGAAAGCTCCACTAAAAGTGGAGAACTCCACTTAACTAGAGTTAAAATTGGGCTTGGCCATCAATTTAGGCACGCCCACTAACTGTTCCACCAAATTTACTGCTGCATTAATTGTTACAGTTGGGTGGTGGCCACATGCGCACCCCCAAACCGCGGGTTATCGTAATAGTTGGGTAGAAACTCACGCATTAACTGTGGTTTAATGTTTGGACTCTGGGTTGATTGTCGTCAGATTTGAATAGACCACGTGGTTGGTTTTCATTTTAATGTATTCCATGTGACAATGCAATGTGGGGAACCACTGGTGCATTAGGACCGCCGATAGTTCCCAACCCCCAAACATCATTTCATTAAACCATAACATAATGCCGACATCCATATGGTTAAGTAACAACCGTAGCATGGATGGTAGAGTGTATGCATGAATGGCGAGAGGCTTGGGGGTCGATTCCTATGGACCCTCACAAAATTTTATTATGAAGTTGCAGGGCCATGTGGCAGCCTTAGGGCTAGCCACGTGGCAACTTCTGATTGGACCCTATGATTGGCAGCCTTGTTGTTCTTTCTTCAGAAGCTTTTTCATGACATTAGAACTTGTTATCTTTCTCGGCTTCCCTGCGATACCCTGTAATTCGACTTCCTTTCCTTTCTTTCCTTCCCACAAGCCAAATTTTCTTTCTGTTTGAGTTTTGGGAAGAATTTGGGTTACCAAGTCCAAGCCCTTCCTTCATTGTTTCATCCTACATTTGTGTCTATCTCCTGTGCATACTCTGCAGGTGTACTTCACTTCTGAGTACTTCTCTTATGCTTCCATCTCCCTGCTTCTCTTCTCATCTCAACGTTGTACTTACCTTTCCTTTGCCTAACACACTTAGCCCTTCAAAGCCTTATTTCTCTGTTTTATTCGTTCATGGCCGCCTTATTCTTTCTATGAAAAACGTGGGAAAAACCATTCAAAACCACTGAAAGAACCAACCTCTGCCTTTTCTCCTCGGGACTCCCACCACCATACATCGCACTTTGCAATCACAACATTTAACGTTTACCTTTAACACTTACTGCTCGTCCCTTTTTATTGCAATATTAAGAAATCACAGTCACACTTCGCAACTCTTACCTTTTTCCTTGAAGACTTACCGCTCTCCTTCCTCGATTCCCTTCGATCTATCGGTCGTTGTTGCCAGACTCATTTTAACACAGCAATTCTTGAAAAACAATTGAAATCTGACCCTCGCCTTCCTCCTCGAAATTCCTACTACCATACATCACAATTCACAGTTCACACTGGTTATCCTTTCTCCTTTAACACTTACCATTGTTTTGGACGATTGTGATAGTGTGATCTCGCCCCACTATCAGTCCCACCTCCATGTCACCATCATAAATCACACTTTGCCTCCTTTAGATTTTACCCTCAATGCTTACCACTCGTTCTTGCGATTGTGGTATTGCGAAATCACATCTCGCGGAACATACCATATCGCACATCACAGCCCACAAATTTTCCCTTTTTCTTCTTCGCCACCACATCATCCCTATCGCAAATCACCTCCCACAACCTTTACCATACCGCACATCACACGACGCACATTTTATTTTATTCCTCTCAAATCCTTACCACTATCCATTTAAACTTGCAAAGTTGCGATTGTGACATCACACATCGCAATTTTTACCTCCATCACATCTCCTTCATCGCATCATTCGATTCTTTCCACTCCAAAGCCATTTCTTGCGCTATAATAAGGTTTGATAAGGTTTTAAACCCTCTCTTTCCGCCTATAAGCCTTTTTCAATTATTTTCCACTCAAAATTCGTTTCTCACATTATAATAAAGTTTTC
The DNA here is from genome assembly GCA_034641835.2 of Pinus albicaulis. Taxonomy (NCBI): domain Eukaryota; kingdom Viridiplantae; phylum Streptophyta; class Pinopsida; order Pinales; family Pinaceae; genus Pinus; species Pinus albicaulis. The sequence continues at coordinate 650,499,517 of CM076577.1, read as the reverse complement.
TAAGGGTTTAACTCTCGCTTTCCATTCCTAAGCCCTATTTCATGCGTTAAGCCCTCAATTCGCTCTTTTAGCCCTTTTTCTTCCTCCAATCTATAAATTAATTCTTTTTAGTTATAATTAAGTCATGGATATTTTAGTTGCATGGATAAGAGCATGGTAGATAGATCGTAGGATAAGTATAATGCATTTAGCCATTTGGCCAAGTTAAGTGTGGTTTAGAATTAGTTTCCTTTCTGCCATTTATTTTAAGCAAGTTAGCTTAGTTTCTTTTCAGCCATTTCCCTTTTTTCCAATTAAATTAGTTCATTCTTCTCCTTTCTTTTTATCACTTTAGTTTAGTTTCCTTTCTATTATTTCCTTCCAGTAATTTACTTTCCAGTTGTTCTCATAATTTATGAAATGACACCCTTTCATAAAGCAGAAGAGGATGACATTAAAAAAATGCATCTGCTATATATATAGCACTATCACCTCAAATTTTGTACGAACCCTGGGTTGATAAAGTAAAGTAGGGTAGCCCTTGGGAGTTGCAGCACTCGTGGTGCAATACCAGGGCTCACCAGTCCATGAAGTGTGAATAAATGAGTTGACTTCGAACAATAGTGAACTCGACCAATGTAATATCCTCAAAATGGGACTGCTAGCAAGGCATGCCTGAATTTTTTTTTTCTTCAGAAATGTATGCTATAGCAACCAAGATAAGCCCTTGGATCCCTTATATCTGATAATCTAAGACCCAAATACAAGAGGAAATCAGAAACCAATAAAATTAGGTGAGGTAAACAGGCCTCTCACACCTAGTATGCCTGGAAAATGCCCAAGCTCAAGATCAAGGGTCTTGACCCTGCTACTGCAACTGTAATATCCCAAAATGGGAACTGTTAGCAAGGCATGACTGGAAAATGCATTTTCCAAGAATGGCTGCTACAGGATTTGAAACCAAGACCTAGATCCCTTAGATCAATGCATCTAAGACTGAAATCCAAGAGAAGGCTCAAAAGAAATCCCTCTAGGTGGGTTAAACAGGTCTCCCACACCTAGTTGTCTTGGAAAAATGCCCGATGAAGGGAATGCAACAATTCTTAAACAAGAGATGGAATAACAGCGTTATTTTTATAGACCTGGGCACATGAAGATACAGATATCCAAAAAATTTATATTATAGCATGAATGGTATACAAATCCTTGAGGAAAGAGTCACTCAAGAAAAGAAATATAGCCTCAATGGGACATGTACATCAAAATAGAGAAACACTGATACACATGTCTTTCTACAGGGTAAGAGGACGCAGTTTATAAGATATATTGCATCATACAGAGTAATAATAGGAATATATAACAATTTATGGCTCAAGAAATTAGGGGGAGAAAGCTCTCAACCCCTGAAAACAATAATAAAACAATCCTTGGAAGGATTGGCTAAAATATACAAAATTGGAAAAAGGTCGGAGTTGTTGGGTAGCAGCTGCAACTCAAAACTGGAACTGGATGGAGATGGCTGAAGATGATACAAAATCTGAAGTAAACCTCCTCCAATGGATCTTCCAAGTGAAAGGCTGATCCTAACACTGAAGATCTCACCCTTCGATCAACACTGCAATCCCTCACTGCAAGTGCACTCTGAAAATAACATAGTCTAAGAGGGTAACTACACTGTAGGTGCAATAGAAAGTGTTGGCCAAGTGCCAAGATCTGAAATGAGCCATGAATCCTCCCTTACTAATCTCCCAAATTAAATAAGGCTGCTTCCTCTGAAAAAGAAGCCAAGGAATGGTGTTGAGGAACCTCCACTGCAACACCCTGCAACACAACATTACACTTGAGTAGAAATAACACTGTAGCTGAAGGAATGGATTTAGCCTTGAGCCTGGATGTGGAGAAATGAAGTGCAATCCCTCAATATGCCTCTCAAGAATGAGAGGAAATCCTAAACATGAATCCCTCGTGCTAAACAACACTGCAACTCAACTAAATAGCCGGAGACTACAAATAGTCTAAATAGACAAGAAATCAAGAATCTTATGCATGAGAAACAATGGCTGCCTTGCCCTCCTTTTAAAAAAATGAGAGCTCCCTCTCCATGGTTCCCCCTCTTTAGGGTTTCCTCCATCAAAGAAACTTCCCTCCTCTTTCACTGTGTTGTCCCACAAGATGCTCTCCACCTCCTACCTCTGTGCTGTTTGACTTGGTCAAACTTGACCTTCTCTTCTTGCAAATGTCTCCTTTCACACATGAGGGTGTGAAATATAGTTCCACTGATGATCCCCTTTCATAATAAGAGGGATTGTATCCATGTTTTTATTATGCATGGGCCTCCTCACCAAATTATTCAACTCACAAGTGAAATTAGAAAAATTTAATATTCCAATTTATTGTAGGCAAATTTTGGAATATTACAGTCTTCCCCTCCCAAATTTTGCTTGTCCTCAAGCAACTACAATGATAGAACTAAGAAGTTGATCCCAAGGCATCGAGACATAAAAGTGTTGGGAAAACATCTTCGCCAAATGGATCCTCCATCCCCAAGCAATCATCCAAACAAAATGAGTCACCTCCCAACATGGCAACTCATGGCAATCTCCTTCCACCTCAAGCTCTGGAAATGAAGGTGGGCTGAAAATCTGAATATGGTAAGCATCATAGCCTACCCCATGTTTTCTTTCTCCCCACTCATGATGAGTTTAGAGTGTGTTTTTATCCTAGGCTGCAAAAGTATTGCCCTCAAGTGGAAAAATGAAGAACAATCCTCCAAGGATTTCCCCTCCAACATTGAAGAACAAGCTGGCCCAAAATATCGCATCCATGATGAATAGGACATGATCATCATAGAGCATCCTAATGAGAAGCTTGCTGATGGTTTTACATGATGATACATGATACAAAAAATGTCTCAAGAGGAAACAATGTAGTCTCATCCACTCCAACTTCAGAAAACAGTATGGCAAGTAATATACAAGAATCATCATATCTACTAATGAATAGTAAATAGCTGAATGTGTCAACAATACATGATCAAATACTTTCCCATGGTTATAAAATGGATGACTATCAAACTCATGGTCCACCCCCAAAGAGAACAAATGTGTGGTTGTGGTAGCCATATCTCCTCCCATGCTCCCATCATAACATGTAGTGTAGAAAATGTGGGAATTATCTCCCCTCAAGGACACATCCAACTCATGTGTCAATCTCTAAATCATGCTTCCAACAAGAAGAGAACCAATATCAGAAAATGAATGCATGATTATTTATAAAATGAAGGAGATACTGATGGCCTCATGTGGTTCTTGAAGATACCAACAGTCTCCCAAGTATGTACAACGCAGTTTTACAAACTGCTGCTTCAGAAAATCACAAGGCATATTGTTTCCTGTTACATAGTTACTCATGTATGTCATCATATGGAAAATATTTAGATATAACAGTTGAACATACATGTAATGAGAAAAAATTTTCCTGAGGCCACATAAAAAATGGCTGCCTCCATCATATAGTTTGGCCCAAATTAGATCATGGAGCAATGTGAAAATGTTGCCCTCTTGTGGAGCAATGCACTGCATAGTAATGGTAAGAGTATGCAAATCAATGAATGTGAAAAAAAAAATTCTTACCATATTCCAGAAATAATATGGTACTTGGATCCATGAGTGAGTTCTCCATAGTTTTTTGACATGCTATGGAGAGGAATGAATCATGTGCTATAGGAAAATCATCCTTCTCATGCTTGGAAATCCAAGTCAAGAATAATATGTCATAGTCATAGATGTCTCTATACACTACTCTATCATCCTCACCTCCTCGTTGACCACCAAGTGCATCCAATGTGAAGTGATCCTGGGGACACTCCATCCATAAATCCCTGCTCCAAAGTGACAGCGCTATGAGCTCATGTAGATAGGCTCCTATCAATACAAAGCTCTGTTCTTTGACATGCTCCTTGTCAAATAATCCTCTAGTAATGATGCTGCAAATATGGAATACATCCCAAGATGGAAGTGCTTCCAAATCATCCAAGGCCAAGGAGTAGCCCCTTTGCACCATGAGAGTTCCCTCCTCTACTCCTGCAACATCACATAACATGTGAGAGCAATTTTTCCCTTGCTCTCTCAAGCACAACTCAAGAAACGAAAGTGCTTGCTGCCTCCTTATGCTCCCATCATACAACTCATGTGATGAGGAAATAATGAATGATATGTGTGTCATATCAACACCATGCATCCATACTCCATGCTTCCCAATGATCCAGGCATCCTTCCACCTCTTCTCCCTCCCCATCCTCTTAGGAAGAGGAAATGCCAAGTGATGAAAAAACTCCTTCCAAACCAAATCTTTCTCTTTGCATTTCATGAAATTTTGAAATGCAGCTCTTTGGAGACCTCCTAGAGAAGATCTCTCTCCCATGACTATGTTTAATCCACAAGGACCCAAATATGATAAAGGTAATATCTCCTCTTCACCATTGTTTGACAGCACTGTTAATCTCTCTAAGGATGCAATGGCTATCCCATACTCCAACTCAAAGATGGTTTCATAGTTTTTCATAGGAGTGTCATGGTTTGTCTCATCCTCCAAAAGTTCACACCCCAACCTCAAGGATTGTGTTTATCTCAGCAAAGGTGCATGAGGATGATGGTTCATCTCCTCCTTGAACCATTTTCATAGTGCAGTGCAATCATGTTTCTCTAGATCAGCAATGGGATTTGACCCTTGGTCATGTAAAAGAAAATTTCTACAACTATCAAAATAATTTGCTACAACAATAGATAGTGCAAATTCCTTCATACCTTGATGAGATTTGGGAATCTCTTGTAGGGCTGCAAGAGTTCCTTCCTCTAATGTGTTGGCTGCCCCAACTGTTGCTACATGTAGCTTCTCCTCCATGAGTGTGACAACGTTATTACAAAATTCCTCAAGTGGTGGTGTGAGATTTTCCTCCTTTGTTCTTCCTCCATCAAAGGTTTTGATCAAATTTTGAGTGAACTCTGCAAAAGTGTTCACCCCTGCGTGGCTTAAGTGGCTGAACCACAAAACATAGGCTCCACTCTCCAAGTGCAGTGCTAAGATCTCAACAGCCTCTTCCTCCACTACAGGATGTAGCAGGAAAAATTCTTCCAACTTCCTCACCCAAGCTCTTGCGGTAGATGACCCATTAAATGTAGACAACAAAAATCTATTGCCTTTGATTTCTCTTATGCTTCAGGGTCTCTTCTCTTACTTCAATTGGATGAATTTTGGAAAAGCTAGAGTCTCCTTGAAGGCTCTAGGTTGAGATTTGTACTCAACAAGGTAATCACTTAAAATCTGATGATCCAAGTGTCCTTCATGCCTGTCTTCTTCATGATAATAGGAAGTGCATGGTCCTTCCTCTTTTTCTTGCTCCTCCTCTTTGGAGATGCTCTTCTTATTTCTGAACACTGATGAGAGTAATCTCATATTCTTCATCATTTTTATCTTCTTTTGTATTCTTGGTCTGAGACTCACAAGCTGAGCCAAGAAATATGCTCTGATATGACTGTAATATCCCAAAATGGGAACTGCAAGCAAGGCATGACTGGAAAATGAATTTTCCAGGAATGGCTGCTACAGGATTTGAAACCAAGACCTATATCCCTTAGATCAGTGCATATAATACTGAAATCCAAGATAAGGCTCAAAAGAAATCCTCTAGGTGGGTTAAACAGGTCTCCCACACCTAGTTGTCTTGGAAAAATGCCCGATGAAGGGACTGCAACAATTCTTGAACAAGAGATGGAATAACAACATTATTTTTATAGAATTGGGAACATGAAGATATATATAGCCAAAAAATTTATATTATATCATCAATGGTATACAAATCCTTGAGGCAAGAGTCACTCAAGCAAAGCAATATAGCCTCAATGGGACATGTACATCAAAATAGAGAAACACTGCTACACATGTATTTCTACAAGCTAAGAGGAAGAATTTTATAAGAGATGTTGCATCATACTAAAAAATAATAGGAATACATAACAATGTATGGCTCAAGAAATGAGGGGGAGAAAGATCTAAACCCCTGAAAACAATAATACAATAATCCTTGGAAGGATTGGCTGAAATATACAAAATTGGCAAAATGATGGAGTTGCTGGGTAGCAGCTGCAACTCAAAACTGGAACTGGATGGAGATGGCTAAAGATGATACAAAATATAAAGTAAACCTCCTCCAATGGATCTTCCAAGTGAAAGGCTGATCCTAACACTGAGGATCTCACCCTCCGATCAACACTGCAATCCCTCACTGCAAGTGCAATTTGAAAATAACATAGTCTAAGAGGGTAACTATATTGTAGGTGGAATAGAAAGTTTTCGCCAAGTGCCAAGATCTGAAATGAGCCCTAAATCCTCCCTTACTAATCTCCCAAAGGAAATAATGCCTCCTTCTCTAAAAAACAAACCAATTAATGGTGTTGTGGAACCTCCACTGCAACACCCTGCAACACAACGTTACACTTGAGCAGAAATAACGTTGTAGCTGAAGGAATGGCTTTGGCCTTGAGCCTGGATGTGGAGAAATGAAGTTCAATCCCTCAAGAGGCCTGTCAAGAAGGAGAGGAAATCCTAAACAGGAATCCCTCATGTTAAACAACATTGCAACTCAGCTAAACAGCCGGAGACTACAAATAGTCTTAACATACAAGAAGTCAATAATGTTATGCATGAGAAAAAATGGCTACCTTGCCCTCATTTTAAACAAATGAGAGCTTCCTCTCCATGGGTCCCACTATTTAGGGTTTCCTCCATCAAGGAAACTTCCCTCCTCTTTCACTGCGCTGTCCCACAAGATGCTCTCCACCTCCTACCTCTGCGCTATTTGACTTGGTCAAACTTGACCTTCTCTTCTTGCAAATGTCTCCTTTCACACATGAGGGTGTGAAATATAGTTCCGCTGATGATCCCATTTCATACTAAGAGGGATTTAATCCATTTTTTTATTATTCATGCGCCTCCTCACGCAATTATTCAACTCATAAGTGAAATTAGCAAAATTTAATATTCCAATTTATTGTAGGCAAATTTTGGAATATTACAACAACAAAGAGAGAAATGACGCAATTCCTACAAGGGACTGTGCTTTAGGAGATGAGAAATAGATTGGAAAACTTAGAATATGTGAAATGAGCCCAAAAATCTTCCTAACTGATCTCTCAAGAGAAGGAAGGCTCCCTCTACTGAGAAACAGACCCGGAAGTGGTGTTATCAAACCTCCACTGCAACACCCTACAACACAGCACTATTCTCTACATAAATAACATTGTAGCTGAAGATTGATGCTTGGCCTCAAGCTGGGATGTGGAGAAATACAATGGAATACTCTCCCATGAGGCCTCTCAAGGGAAAAGGTGGGATTCCCTCTCGAGAACACTCGGTGCTAAACAACATTGCAACCCTGCTAAAAAGCAAGAGGAAGTCAAATCTAAACTGACCAATATCAAAATGACGATCTGAAAAAATGAATAAAAAAGGCTCCCATCCTCTCCATATATATCAAGTGAACCTCTTCACATTGGGTCCCATCCAAATTTTCCACCAAGCTCATGCAATTTTTCCTCCACTAAAACTGCATTGTTCATCAAGGAGATTCAATGCATCTAGACAGCGTTGTTGACTTGGTCAAAGTTGACTGAATCAACATGATCCCATCCCTATTCACACTCAAGGGTGCTCAATTTAGTTGCTTATTATTCCTCCTTTCACATGAGGAGTGTTATTATTCCTTCTAAAGAGGTTAATGGGCCTCCCCACCCTTTTATTCACCTAACTAGTGATAAAACCAACTATAATATTCCATTTAGATGAAGGCTAAATTTTTGGAATATTACAGTCCTCCCCTCCAAAATGTTGCTTGTCCTCAAGAAACTATAAAGGTGGAGTAAAATCCCTCCCCTCATCTTCTTGTAGCCTCCTCATTGTTGGGAAAAATACTGAGAGGGGGGGGTGAATCAGTATTTAGGACTTTATCAAGCTTTTTACTTTTTCACTCTCTAAAACCCATACGCTACTTTGCTGAAGCCAACTAGCGTATAAACGCGGATATCCTTCATAAAACTCGCGTATACACGGAGATCTAATTATCCCATTACTTCTTCACTTATATCATTCCATCATTCATTCATTAGATGTTCAACAAACAGTAAACATGTGCAGTAAAAACAGTATAAACCATCACACATAAGCATCACACATGAACACCAGGATTTTAGGTGGAAACCCAAGTCGGGAGAAAACCACCGCTGCAGTTGCTCAGCCTTCAATATTTTATTATAGAGAAAACATCTTACAACATATGTGCTAGTGTAGACTCCTACCAGCACGCAGGCACCCACCTGCGCTCGTTTACCAGCCTCTCCTGGAAGGGAGCTCCAACCCCCTGACTCGTTTACTAGCCTCTCCTGGAAGGGAGCTACGACCCCTGATCTCGTTTACCAGCCTCACCTGGAAGGGAGCTACAACCCCCTGACTGAAGGCTACAACCCTCAGCACCTCTATGGCCCACGTTTCATCAATTTTCATACTGGATCCAACAACTCAAATAGAGTACAACTTGTAGGCCTCGTGTCATAATATTTTCAGACTGGTCCCACTCTACACATTGAAGCTTAATCATACAACCAAACTGATATAGACAACTCAGAACTGTAGAATACAGATAGCAGTAACACAGCAGAACAGATCAGACATTTCATACCCCATGCTTCAGCAAACCCTAGTTTGCATACGCGCTTTCCTTTCACTGATCCCGCGTATATACACGCCTTCTACCATACAAACCCGCGTATACTTATGTACATATTACAGAGCTAATTTCACTGCGCATACGCTCTTTCTCTTCAGCGAAGCCGCGTATATACGCGCTTCTTCTGCGGCAAACTAGCATATGGTTCTTCAGACATTTAGGTCATTTCAATTCTTCAGAACAAACACATCACACAGATTTTACCCTTTAAGTCAGACAGATGTTCACCTCATCTCAGATCTAATCATTCCATAAACAGATGTAGCAAATACAAATACATTTCAGATCTAGATTCCCTTCTTCATCATTTTCTTCATAGGTGCTTCATGCATTCAGATCTATCATTCAACTGTAACCCTTTCCATTTAGATATACTTCAGAGAGAAGTATTCATTCAAGCTCAGACATCTTGCTCCCACACTCATGATTTGCACAATGAATTTCTTCTCTTTATATAGGTTTTCCCTTTTTCAATACCATGAGCCAAAACCACATTACTTCCGATGGTATTCCTGGACGGGGTCACAAAGGCGAATCATTACTCAATACAATGGGTCAATACCATGGTGGTTACCCCTGGTTTTGCACTTTATGAGCGCTTTTTCCCATAAGTGACTTGGCACGTATTTTCCCACGTGCATACGCGACTTCGCCTAGACAAATACGCGTATGCCTTAAGACATACTCTTTTCATCATAGATCTAGCACATACTGAATTCCTTTCTTCATTTCCTTCTGTACTCACTGTAGATACATCAGACTTACATCATTTAACAAGTTTATCAAGACATATTCTATTAATCATAACTTCATCAAGTGGGTTTCCATTCAAGGACAACACTCTATCAAGTGGGTTGCCATCAAGGACAAGACTCTGCATCATATTTCCAACACTCATCAATATTCCCCACCACTGCTCAAAATAATCTGCTACAAATCTACCCTCCAATGTCTCTTCCCAAGTATGCAAAACCACATGGCTCATAGCATAGAAAGGTGGAAGGTGTAAGTGGAAACCTCCTTGCTATCCACTGGCATGCTCAAGGTAGGAGTGATGAAAAACATGGAGAATATTATTCCCAATGAGTGACTCCCACACCCATTCTATCATCCAAATGAAATGAGAAGTTCTAGGTAGCTCATCAAAAAGATACTCAACCCCCGATTCATACAATGTGTTGGGGCTGCATGGAGAGATTGGATCCTCCCATCCAAGCGGTTTCTCTCTCCATTTATGGTAAGTATGGGGCTGATGCTGATCTTGGGCTAAAATATCATGACCTCCAAGAGTGGACCAAGCTACCCCAACAAACAAATAAGCCATGAAGTGCCTCCTCCAAAAACTCAAGTTCTTCAAATGGTTCCTCCCACATGAAGAAAAGAGATGTAGTTTGGAAATCATGGGCTGCCCATTGCTTCCCCTGAAACATGCATCATGTAAATTAGGGAGAATCATACTCCCAATGGGCATCTCCAACTCATATCCCACTCTCCAAACAAAGCTCCCCACGAACATAAAAATATCAGCAATACATGGAAGCAAAAACAAATAGAAACAAGTTGTCATATGAGAACCAGAAAGTGGATCAAGGTCCCACACATGGAACCAGCGCAGTGCATCCTTTTCCTGCATCAAATAAAACAATAAAAAGTTCTTTCCCAGCTACTTTTTTTCTGCCACAATCATTCTATAAGATAAAAACAGGAAAGTACAAAGTGGTGTCAATGGTGCACACCAAAAATCATGTGGCTTCCCCCACAAACCACCAATAACATAGCCAATCTCAATGCTGCAAATGGATTCAAGTACATCATCATACAATATGCAAGAAGGGATAATCCTCCTTGGTACAACATGCTTCTCATATAAAGTAAATAAGTACAAAACCTAATGTGGAATTATACCTTCTCCACCATGTACTTGGGACCTTGAGCTGAAATGGCTCAACCAGAAATTCTCCCTCACCTCCAAAGAGTAGGGAAGTGGCTGTGACATCCTCTCTATCACCATTTGGACTATGAATCTCTCCATATGCTAAAATATATCATGCTGGATGCCCTCCCAAATGAACTCTTCTGTCAAGGAAATATATGCATCAAAGTGCGTGGAAAGGAAGTCCTCATGTGCTGCATGTAGCAACTTCTCCTTGAGCTGAGAAGCTCTATTCAAGAATACTCTTCCATAAGAATAGATGACCAAATAATCCATCATATATCTATCATCTCCATCTGGGTCATCAAGAATCATTCAAGCACCAAGATCCTTGGAGTACTCTACCAAGAGTTGAGACCTCCAATATGGATCAATCCTCCCAAGAGACAACACTGATGATCTACAATGTGAAGGCCCCCACATGTTGTTGTCTTTTCCTTTGACATCCCTCATGCCAAATTCATCCTCCAAATTACTGCCATGACCATCATGCAGCTGCTCATGCTCAAAAAGAAGAAGTGATCTTTGGAAGTTGGCTTCCCATGAGAAGCTCCCATCCAAAAAGAATCTCCCAATCTTGGCCAATGTAAGCATGAGTGACCTCCATCTACTCCAATGCATGGAGGATTCCTTCCTCAAAGGAAGTACCCTCTATTTCTCCAGCTCCCTTGCACCATGAAGGTTCCATCCTCCATCACTGCAGCAACTCCTGTCAGCGCAGTATATGTAGTGAGAGTGGGTGATGCTGAAAATGGGAGAATGTCTCCCTCCTCCTTGAGTCTATCCCAAAATATCTGCGTTGTATTAGACTCCTCCAAATTATTCACCTCTCCAGAATCTAAGAGGGGTGAACCAAATAGCAAGATGTCTCTTACCAACTCCGGATCTGGTGGCCTCCTAGGTGGAATGCCTCCATGTAGTGAGACATCAATGTCAAGAGTAGATTGTACATATGGTTGGGAAACCTTGGCCTTGCCCTCACAATGAAAATTATTCTTCCTCTTCTTTGCACCAGCTCTATGAAATATATAGGGGCATGTGCTCCTCATCAAATGATGTTGACCTTCCTCCCTACCTTCTCCTTTCATGAATAACATCTCACAATCATGCTGCTCATTTATTGTGCTTTGTCTTCCATATGTGAGATCCTAGGGAATATCTTGCAATGGCACAAGAATTCCTCCTGTTGGAGCATGTGCTCCTCCTTCCTCTGCATGAGGGACTAGATATGCTATAGATGTGACAACATTGTAGCCGCCATCCTTCTCTTCCTCTTCAATATGAATGGGAGTCATTTGCTCAATAAGAGGATCCTCTTTTGAAAAATAAACCTGCATGTCCTCTTGTCCAAAGGTATGAGACATAGATCTTTCCTTTAGCAAGGTGTTATGCAAGATGTGAGCTTTTCCAATATTTTTCTGAAGTGTATTTGAGTTTTCAGGTTCTTCCAACCCATGCATAAGTTTTGGTTTGTTTGGATCTACCATGAGTGTTTTAGAATGTCTTCCATCAAACCTCTTCACTAATCTCTTAGTGAACTTTGCATAAGAATAAATATTGACATTTTTCAATGAAAGTGACTCAAAAATCCACCAAGAAAAGGCCTTACCTTCAAAGTGCAGCGCTGCAACTCTGATGGCCTCATCTTCAAAAACTTGGTGCTGCTGCAAATAGGTGTGTTGCTCCTCCACCTAAGCTCCAGCTAAACATGTTGGTGATCCATCAAAAGTAGATAGAGAAAATATATCCATGTCATGCTGCCTACTCCTTTCCACCTTGATCTTACAAAACTCCTAAAAAGTGATATGATCTCTAAAAATTTTTGTTTGAGATTCATACTCCTGAATGAAGTCACTAAGGGTTTCCCTCTTAGGCATTCCTCATTCTTCCATCTCTCTGATGATAGATCTGGACATTTGACTGTGATGTGCATAATATGGTGTAGTTGCATGCTCACACCTATCATATGAAAATCTAGATCAGGCTCTAGATTCAAACTCCTCTGGAGATTCCATCTCCCCTCTCATCTTCTTAAGATCTTCTTTGATGCTCTGCATAGATTTTGGAAGAATATTTGAGAGCCTCTCCTCCTTCTTTCCTCCACATAATGGAGTATTCTCTTTTCGAGAAATTTTCTCTTCTCCTTCTTCTCTTGATAGCATAATGGCTGAGTTCCACAAGCCGAGCCAAGATTATTCTTTGATACCACTGTAATATCCCCAAAATGGGACTGCTAGCAAGGAATGCCTGAAAAACACATTTTTCAGGAATGTATGATACATCAACCAAGATCAGTTCTTGGACCCCTTAGATTTGATACTGTAATACCCAAATCCAAGAGGAAATCAGAAACCAATCAAACTAGGTGAGGTAAACAGGCCTCTCACACCTAGTATGGATGGAAAATGCCCAAGCTCAAGATCAAGGGTCTTGACCCTACTACTATAACACAGAGAGAAATGATACAATTCTTGCAAGGGACTGCACTTTAGGAGATGAGGAATAGTTTGGCCAATTTCCAAGATGTGAAATGAGCCTAGAAATCTTCCTAGCTTATCTCTCAAGAGAAGGAAGGCTCACTCTACTGAGAAGCAACCATGGAAGTGGTGTTATCAAACCTCCACTGCAACACCCTGCAACACATCACTATTCTCTACAGAAATTACACTGTAGCTGAAGACTAATGCTTGGCCTCAAATTGGAATGTGGAGCAATACAGTGCAATAATCTCCCAAGAGGTCTTTCAAGGGAAGAGGTGGATTCCATCTCGGGAACACTCGGTGCTAAACAACACTGTAACCCTACTAAACAGTAAGAGGAAGCTAAGTCTAAACATACCAATATCAAAATGATAATCTCAAAACATGAATAACAAAGGCTCCCATCCTCTCCATTATAGAAAGTGAACCTCTTCACATTAGGTCCCATCCATATTTTCCACCAAGGTCATGCAAGTTGTCCTCCACTAAATCTGCATTGTTCATCAAGAAGATTCAATGCATCTAGACAGCGTTGTTGACTTGGGAAAAGTTGACTGAATCAACATGATCCCATCCCTGTTCACACTCAAGGGTGCTCAATTTAGCTGCTTATTCCTCCTCATTTCACATGAGGAGTGTTATTATTCCTTCTAAAGGGGTTAATGGGCCTCCCCACCCATTTATTCACCTACCTAGTGATAAAACGAAATATAATATTCCATTTAGATGAAGGCTAAATTTTTGGAATATTATAACCAATCAAGATCCAATAATGTAAACCGACTCTTGATTGCGAGGAAGCCTACCACTGAGGTATACAAGATCCAAGGTACTACCGGTTGCTAGATCAAAATCCTCAATAATGAACTAAAGTCTGCAGGAGAAGATCCATCGAAGGAGGGCCTTAATGTATCCCCCATCAATAAATAAAAAAACAGACCAGGATGATGTGTTGTGTGGATGAAGCCATAAAAAATGAAGTACAACTGACAGAGGGATGGCCAACTTAAAAAGGTCAACATGATACAACAAATGGCTGACACGGGTTGAGACTTCACTTCAACACATAGCGGCACGACACAAGAGTGACTTGGAAGCATGACTAATGAGCACCATGTGATATCATGCAACGACGCAAGAGGCACCAGGGCATGCCACATATGACTGGAAAAGTAACCAACCAAAGGCGTATACAGATTCATATGTATGGTATGAATCCTAAGCAATCTAAAACCCAATTATGAGATAATGAATAAGAAATGTACCATGTTTAGCGGTGACGCGACTAACACTTCCATTTTGATGATTAATGGAAATAAATCTTCCCTCCATTCTCTTTTAATAAGTTACTTTTTCGTAAAGTTGTCCCCCAAGCCCAAAAAGGAGATAAAAGTATAGAAGGGAGAACCTCCTACCCACAATAGATCTGGGTATTCCTTTTTCTTAACTATTCAATCTCTGCCTGGAAAAGGGTGAAACTTATACTGGGTAGATGACCCTTCGTGTATTTTTACGAGCGTGAAGGAGACTAGTTCACTCGACAATATATTCTAATTTGAGGATTCAAAAAAGAGCTTAACGGAGACTCCTCCTAGAGGAACGAGTGGTAGACATGATAGCAACTAGTTTTGGTAATGGTGGAACTGCTCATGACATAAAGAGGACAATAGGTTGGCCAATAGGACCACTCATCGCAATGATTGCTCCAAGAAAGGGTTAAACACCAAGTGAAAGTGAATGGTAGGCCAAGAAAATTTTGACAATGGAAGGATGAAACCAAGCCTCATTGTGCAGAAGTAGGCTGATAAAAAATGGCAATCACAAGGGATAAAAGTGTGGAATCCTCCTAGGGTATGGCTGGAAAATAGATGAAGAAGAGGACATCAGACTCAAATTCTTGGTCATGGTGAGTTAGAAGGAAGGATTCTAAAAAGGCAAAAAATGATTGCATGGACACCAATCAGCAAGAAGGTTATAACTAGGGTATCTATGAGTAGGTAAAATATACTGCCAGGCTATGACATGCATAAAGGAAATGGTGAAACTTGCAACATGACTGGGTCAGGCCTAAGGCATAAATATGGCACTAATGGTCAAAATGCGATGAGGATAGTGAAAATGACCTACCCCTATCTACAAAGTCCAATAGAAAGAGACCTAAATTCTAATAGATGCTGCAATAGAAATTCCACCCTGTCCTATAAAAACCATCTCAAAATAAAACACCCATCATTAAAACACATAATGAATGAAAGAATCATGGATGAAGGAAAAAAAAGACATATATTGTTTGGTTTATATTCTTGACTTTTTGCAATTTTTCCATAAATAAGGCATGAGAAATACTTGCATCACACACCAAACCAAAAAGGATATAAATAATCACACTGTTATGTTCAATATATACACATGCAACAAATTCCATTAGGTCATGCTAAGGTGTGCCTAGAACTGGGCACGGGCCAAGGGTTTCTATATGCAAACTTATGGAGGGTAAGGGGGCCATATGGCGCACCAATGCGAGTCCACGCTAAAGCAAATAAAAATTTCCAATCCCAAAAGATTGACCATGCCAGGGACATTCTAACATAGTTGCACTCTTGAAAGTAACCTGAGGACATAAGGTAGTATCAGGACATAAACAAGGTACACGATTTTTGGAACAGGGTTCCCTAACCTACATTTTTGGTACAATTTTGTAATAGTCGGTCTGCATAGGGGTTTTGGGGTGGGTCAAAGCCCCTAATGTTTTGTAATGGGTTAAAGGGTAGCTCTAGGGTTTGCAAACCATGGTTTGCAGACCATCAGATAACAAAGGCTAAGATGTTATAAATAGATAGATAGTTGGGTCTAGTAAGTAAGGAAGACAAAATATTGATGCTACGTGTGAATTGTTAAGATCTGTTTGGGTTGTTTTGGGTAAGGACTCCTGTTGGCTGTGTGTGCAGAGATCCTCAGTCCTGCTATTTGCGGACCCCGCTAGGCTGTGTGCACAGGTTGTGTTTGGGTTGTAAGTAGATTTTTGATGCTAATGAATGTGAAATATATTTGAAGTACCTTTGTGCTATCTGGATTGATTGTGTTTACTGCTGAAGTGCATCTGTGATATTTATTTAAGTTGCTAATGTATCTGTGATCTGGAATTGGCTGCAATTATAATGTTTTGTGATGGTATTTTTTGATGCGCATGTGGATGCATTGATTAGATTTGTTAGCGATAATATCTTTTCTATGGTTATGTGTTGATTATATTGTTAAAAGAGTTGTGAATAGACTCATTCTGTTCAAACCTAATAAGTTGCAACACAGATCTGCCTTAAATTACCTACTCTCTCCTAGGGTGCGGAAACTTGGTTCCAGCACCCTCCCATACTACTCAGGGTGAGACCTTGGCCTACACAAGTAGGTCATTGCTGAAAGGGATAGTAGTATAGGGGTTTTTTGAAAAACTTTAACCTCTGAACCTTGGTGAGGACCCTCAAGACAAAAAATGGTTCTATTGCTGGGTCCGGGAGAATTTTGAGAGAGAGATCGAGTAATGCCAGGAGGTCATTGGAGACCTAAGAAACCATAAATTAAAGATTGGTTTGAAAGAAAAATTCAGGAATTTGCTGTAAAAGAGAATCGTAGCATGAAGCTGACAGCTAAGAAGTGGAAGAATAATTACATCTTCACTGAAGCTTATGAAATTTTCTTTGTAACTTTTGCACACGAGCTTCAGGAGTGGTTAGCGAGGCTTGTGGAATTTCAGACGTGTTGGAAGGATGATCAAGTTACACAGTGGATGTCGGAATTGATTCAACAATTGGAGAAGAATGAAAACACGATCACCCGTACGGTAGATCATTGGGTGGACAGTGTGCTAGGGGGATTTGTAACGAAATTCGCAGTTGATCAGTTCATATCCTATTTTGAGGCAGAGAAGAGGCTCTTCAAAGATCTCAAAGGTAAGTTCCTATGAACAATTCCATTGCTAATTAAAATATTACTGTGCGGAAAAGGCGTCCTGTGCAGCCACATCGAATGAATGACCTCTGATAAAAGCGAAAGTATAACCTGAAGTGGTAAGTACTACCAAACCAATCGAGAAGAGGATAGATCCATCTACAATTCATTAAGAGAATCTGCTGCGCACATAGGAAATAGTTCTCCAGCTACACCACCTTCAAGTCAGCATAAGGGTAAGAACTCACCCACACCTCCACCACCACCAGAAGAAGATATGGCCACAAAAATGAAGGTACCCACCTTCAAGGGTGTAGGAGATAAAGATATGGACCAATTTGGGTTTGTAATAGAATCAGTATGGACTGCGCAAAATGCGGCTAATAATGTTGTAAACATAGCACAGCTATCCCTCGGCTTTGAAGGAAGGGCCTTGGACTGGTATATGGGGTACGTAGGCCAGCATGCAGATCCATCTATTCAAGAGATTAAGAAAGCCTTAAAACAACAATTCTAGAAGCCTAAGTCCTACTTGCAGCTAGTAACTGACCTAAAAGACTTTAGACAAGGACCTACTGAGTCTGTATGGGAAGCTGATCAGCGGTTAAAGAAGGTTATTAGAGATGGGGAATTTTATTATGATGATAGGCAGTAAAAGGAATGGTTTATAGCTATGTTGCTACCTCTCCTGCGTGGACCTATGGGTCAGCAGGAAATTAAGATGCAAGAGAAAGCCTTGGAGATTTCTATGAAATTAGAAGCTGTGCGAAGAGATGATGCACAGTTTGGGGTGTAGCAGATCCAGGGACAGCTAGAGGAAATGCACCTTGAAATCCATAATCTAAGGAAATAGCTAGGAAAGGAAGCTATCCCATACACATGGTGCATAAGATGCAGGGCGTCTGGCCACACCAAGGATCAGTGTCCTCTACCAACGGACTACATGCAGTGTAATATTCCAAAATTTTAGCCTTCATCTAAATGGAATATTATGGTTTTTTTTATCACTAGGTAGATGAATAAGTGGGTGGGGAGGCCCATAAAACCCCTTTGAAGGAATAATAACACTCCTAATGTGAAAGGATGAAGAATAATCAGCTGGATTAAGAAAATTTGGGTGTGAATAGGGATTAGATCATGTTGATTCATTCAAATTTGACCAAATCAACAGCACTGTCATGGAGGAGTGGTATTTATGATAAGACATCATAGTTTTAGTGGGGGACAACTTGCATGAGCTTAGTGGCAAGTATGGATGGGACCCAATGTGAGAAGGCTCACACACTATATATAGAGGGGATGGTAGCCATTTTTATTCATGATTGAAGATTATATTTTGTATGTGGTGTGTTTAGACTTCTCTGCATCCTTTGGCTGTTTAGCTAAGTTTTCTGTACTGTTTAGTGCAAGGGTTTTCTCATGTGGGAATTCCCCACTCTTGCTTGGAGATCTTGTTTAAGAAATCTGAGGAGAGAATTTTGTGTTATATTTTCCACTACCTAGTGTTAGGCCAAGTAGTCACCTTCAACAACAGCATAGTCCCTTGGAGAAACTTCATTATTTCTTAAGGTATTGCAATGGATGGGTTTAATCCCTTGTTTTATGAGCTAGTTTCCCTGAAGGAGGTTCATTCTTCTTCGTGAAAAGCTAGTAGGAGAGTCTACTGCCATTTATTTGCATGATCAACCATATTTATGTAGTGATTAAGCCATACATCATGAATTAGCCATAGATCTGCAGCAAGAAATTTCATGTATATCATTTTTGTCAAGAAACCCTTCCCGGGTCATCTTGGATCTATGTAAAAGAGACTAGATCTTTGTTTTTATGCCTCATTGATTAATATAAAACAAGATCTGAGTTTTCTCTATATTTCTGAGCATAAACCATCTATAAACTACATTGTCACTTTATGCAGTAAGTTTTTGTTGCAGTAAGTCTTGGGGTTTCAGTGTTTTTGGGCTATTTTGAGCATGGGAGGCCTGTTTAACTAGGAAAAAGTCATTTGTTTATGATCTCCTCTTAGATCTAAGTGTAAAAATGTTAGATATAATGGATCCATGGGCTGCATTTTTCTTTTAATACTTGTATTTCTGAAAAATGTGTTATTTTTGCATGTATTGTTGAGTTTTCCCATTTGGGAATATTACATGCAGACTGGAGGGCCCAGCTCATTGCATCCTAAAGAGGCTGCGGGACTAAGTGGCCCAAAATTATGGTGCATTGAATTTCATGTTGCTGGACTACATGATACCAACCACTGCCCCTACCTTGGTGCTTATGTTCCAGAATTAAAGCAACAATGGTGTCGATTTTGCTCCTATGTGGGACATGACGAGCATAACTGTCAGACCTATGACTTAATGATAGACCGGGGAAACCTCTACAGGGTACAGGCTGACCCTTCTTCACCACTATCTCCCTCAAGTAGAGGAGGCTCCCTAGCAAGAGGCAGTAGAGGGGGAAGGGGTGGAGGCATAGGTCAGGGAAGAGGGAAATTGATATGTTACAAATGTGGGGAAATAGGGCACTTCGCAAGGGATTTTATGAACCCTGCATGACAATCTTATCGATATTGTTGACAATTGGATCACGTGATCAAAGATTTCCCAGTACTGATAGAAAAAATGAAGGAAAAACAACCGATTCTAACACATAATTTGTAGAGGGTTAAGGTAGAGCCATGCAATGAGGGGCCAAGTATTAATGTTATAACGCGCAACGGAATGGCTACTGGGGGAGCTAAGGAGAAATTTGTGACTGAACCCCTTATCTAGAATGCTGCTATCAAAAACGAAAGCCTGGACCTACAGAAGGAGAAAGAAACCTTTGTCGCAGCTTGCAAGGGCTTTGCCAAGGCTGAGGCATCTACCTCCAAGTCTCCAACAAACCTAAGAGTGGAAAATGAAGCCAAACCATTCCTACAAGCATGTATGAAGCTACTACGCAAGCAAAAGTCAGTAGAAAATCTTCAAATACTAATAGACAGCTGCACGGAAAGAACTGACCTTCCTACAGAGGTTAGAGATGTTCACAAGCTATACAAGCACAAGAAGTGTACGGGGCGAGAGATGTGGCTAACAACGTAGATCGGTGACATGAAATGGATCAGGTCATCTTGGATCTGGGATTAGTTGCAAACGTACTGCCGAAGAAAACATGGCAGTGAATGGGAGAACCTAAGCTGGAATGGTCCACTATACATCTGCACATGGCTAACCAATAGAAAATCATACCATTGGGGAGGATGTCAAAGATGATGGTAGATATTTCACGAGTTAAGGTATGCGCTGACTTTGAGGTAATTTAGATTGTGAAAGATGCAGACCCTTATCCTCCGCTCCTAGGACTGGATTGTTCGATACATATGGGAGGCATTATCAACCTCAAGAAAAGGAGCATGGGTTTTTAGAATGAGGGTACGAGGGTGATAGTCCCACTATACCTTGCGGAAGGAGAACAATATACAGAACCGGTGTGCGAAGAAGATGATGTGGATCACATCTATAACTTAACCACTTGGGACGAGGATTGGATCAATCCTACAGTTGATGATGTGATTTGCTGGGAGGACAATGAATGCCTCTATGACTCTGATGGGGAGATAAAAAATTGGCAGAATTGGTTACATGATGTATCTGCGCTGCGATGTCTTTGGATCATGAAAAGCTTCTGATGTATCTCCTCAAAGGTAAGAGAACTGCCCTACTTTGAATGTCATGGTAGTGTTAGAGATTTTCTGCAAACATTTGAAGTTGAAGTCCCAAGGGAATGAAGAATGTGGGCACTTAACCTAGCAGTGTGCGCAACCCTTGCGCGGTGGTGGGAAACATGTAAGGGGACATTCCAGGATTGGGAGGAATGTCACAAGATGATGGTCCTGCAGTTTGAACCCCTAGTTCAAAAACACGTGAAGACTTTCCTTGGCCTAGGAGACCCGCATGAGAACTTGTCAGAATGGATGGAGGAATGGTGTGAAAGAACTATGGACGAATGGGTCAACCTATTCATTCATGCCTTGGGGCCAATCCCCACTGCATGGTATTTAGATGCATAACTACATCAGCGCACCTGTCACTGGGAATCCCTGAAGGATGAGTTTGTAGGGACGTTCAGGTTCATAGGTGGAATGAAGGCACTCAACGAAGCCCTGCAGGATATATATGCCTTATTATTTGATGAATCACACCCTCGTGAAGCACATGGGGCGCCAATGTGGGAGATGCAGGTGCAGGATATTGTCAACTACCGTAATCTGTCAATGGAGGAATGTGATGAAGAACCATGAAATATCTCTATCCTGGAGTCAGAGGGAGACCACGCAATTTCTAGATTCCCACTATATACTGTTGATGTGACTAAGCCTCTTAAGCTGCGAGAAGTCAACATTGGAATGGAGGAGAAACCTAAGCTAGCTAAAATTGGGGACTACTAGGATTATAATATTGTTGGAAGAGTCATGGAACTCCTCATAGAGTACCAGGATCTATTTCCTATGAAATTCTCGGAACTCAAAGGGATTATAGGGTACATAGGGGTCATGCACATCACTTTAAAACCAGATGCACGCCCTCTGAAGCAATGCCCTTATTGATTGAACCCCAAGTATAAGCAAGAAGTCAGGGAAGAACTAGAAAAAATGAAAGCTGCGGGTATCATCGAACCAGTTGAACAATCATATTGGGTAAGTCCTATGGTAGTTCAAGAGAAAAAGACTAAAGGGGAGATACAGATCTATGTTGACCTACGCAAATTGAATGATTCCTGCATACACGATCCCTTTCCTACACCATTCTAAAATGAAATCCTTGATAGTGTGGGGGTTTAGGAAGCATACTCATTTACGGACGGGTTCTTGGGCTACCATTAGATCAGGATTGCACCTGAAGATCGTAGTAAAACTATGTTTGCCACTGAATGGGAATCTTTCTAGTACACTGTCATGCCATTTGGGCTCAAGAATGCCCCCGCCATATTTTTGTGGGTGGTGGTTGCAGTATTCAAGGAGTTCATCCACAAGATTTTGGAGGTAGATTTTGATGACTAGATCGTATTCTATTTGGTAAAGAAGCACGTCTCAAAATTGCGCATGATGTTGGACGCCTGTTGAAAGAACTAGATTTCCCTGAATATTAAGAAGTGCATATTTTCCATACCCTTTGGGATCTTTCTAGGCCACATAGTCTGTTGACAAGGATTCATGGTTGACCCCACTAAGGTAGCAGTCATCATCAACCTGGTAGTCCCTACAACTGAGAAACAGTTGCGCTCTATCCTCAGATATACAAGCTACTACAAGAAGTTCATTCAAGGGTACGCACTAATTACAACACCCATGGAAAAGTTACTAAAGAATGAAGTTTCATTTTTTTTGGACGAGGAGTGTCAAAAGAGCTTCGAACTACTCAAGGAGAAGATGGTCTCTACGCCTATCCTCATATTCCTTGACTGGGCAAAGGTTTTCCATGTTCATGTAGATGCGTTAGGGATCACTCTGGGAGCTATCCTTACATAGTCTGTGAAAGGAGACATCGACCATCCAGTTGCATTTGTTAGTAGAAAACTCTCTAGTGCGGAGTGCAACTACTCCACTACTAAGCGCGAAGGGTTGGCCATGGTATACACCCTGCAAAAATACCAGCATTACCTATTAGGAGGGCACTTCAAGATGTTTACAAATCACTCAGTTGTAAAGTACCTAGTGAATAAGCCTATGTTGGGGGGGGATATTTTCCAATGGTTGTTACTATTCCAAGAGTATGATTTTGAGATCATTGTGAAGCCAGGGAAACTAAATGTTGGGCCAGACCACTCATCCCAAATCCAAAGTGGTGAAGATCTGACCAACCTAGAAGAAGGACTTCCTGATGCTTTGCTGTTTTCTATTAAGGTAGTTGATACACACTTCACTGAAATCATTCACTTCTGAACTACAGGAATGTCGCCTTTGGAGTATTCAGTACAAGAGAAGAAAGAACTGGTAACCCACGCAATGGATTTTACCATCATAGCAGGCCACCTGTATAAGCTCGGAGCTGATGAGGTGCTACGAAGATATGTTTCGGAGCATGAAAGGTACACCATATTAGCAGAATCCCACGGGGGCATAGCAGGAGGTCACTATGCAGGGAAAGCAACGACACAGAAAATCTTGAGAGCTGGGCTATGGTGGCCCACACTGCATAGCGACTCTCAGGACTATTTCAAAGCCTGCAACAAATGCCAAAATATGGGAAGGTCATCGTGTAGAGATGAAATTCCCCTGCAACCACATATGGCCCTGCAAGCATTTGACAAATGGGTTATCGATTTCGTTGGGCCCATCAACCCACTGGGGAAGAAGACATGTGTGCACTACATCATCACTGCGACTGATTATGTAACCAACTGGGCTGAAGTGCAAGCTATGAAGGATTGAACTACAGATACCGCTGTGCACTTCATCTTTGAAGATATTCTAACCAAGTTTGGTTGTCCAAATATCCTGATGAGAGATAGAGGTACACATTTTTTTAATTAAACAATCCAGGCCTTAACTGAAGAATTTTGGATCCACCACGTGAAAAGAACCTCATATCATCCATAGGAAAATGGAGCTGTAGAATATTTTAATAAAATCTTGGAACATGCATTGACCAAGGTTTGTAATGTCAATCACAATTCCTAGGATGTGCGCATCCTGTCAGTCCTTTGCGCCTATCGAACTACCTGCAAGAAACTCACTGGGAAAACACTGTTTCATATGGTTTATGGAAAGGAGTCCATTATGCCCATGGAGTATATTTTTTTTAGCCTGTGCATCACAACCTTTACAAACATGGTAGAGCCTGATATCATGGAGGAGCAGTTAGCGTAGCTCATGGCCTTGGATGAAGATCGTTTCATTGCTAACTTCTATCAGAAAGTTTAGAAGGCTCGGGAAAAAGCATGGCTTGATCAACATATTTGGCAAAAGATCTTTGCGGAGGGAGAATTGGTCCTGCTATACGATAGCCAGTTTGTGAAGCACCCGAGGAAGTTTCATTAGCACTAGCTAGGTCCCTATATGGTAAAAGAAATTACTGATGGAGGAGTTGTCTGGTTAGCCACACTGCTTGGTGATATGGTACCAGGATATGTCAATAGCAGCTGGCTCAAACGATACCGTATCAATGAATATATGGCCGGAGTAGTTTTATTGGGCAGAATGCACATAGGTATGGGGATAAGCGTAGGCCAGACCATGGTACACGCAGGGATCATTCGTAGGTCTAGCAGCCCAGGGAGGTGCGCTGGGAGCACAGGGGTTGATCGCAGCTTGAAGAGGTGCGCTGGAGCACAGGGTTGCGCTGGGAGTGAAGGAAGTGCACTGGCAGCATAGGTGTACTATACAGCTACGAAAAATAGCCATTGGAATAGTAAAACTAGGTAAAAAGAAAATTTTACCGTTGAAAGGAGCGGGCGGCCGGAAAGTCATGAGGCAATTTCCAAATTTTTTTTACCATTTACTTGATGGTATGTTTCTGATAAGCCTCATCCAACCATTCGTTGATCTCCAAGGCTATAAAAGCAGAAGGGTAGATCAGAAGGGGGTTTCTTGCATCTTGAACATTTTGTGCTCGGTGAAACTCTGTGACTATTGAACATTGTTAATGTCTGGGTGAGCTACTCCTTCTGATAGTAGCAATATTGAATTTATCTTCCAAGTGAGAATGATGGAAACTAATCCAGCTGAATATTTGCAGACCGTGGTATTTACTGATGAGGTTGAAGAGGTCACCCTTGAGGTTGAGTAGGTTGTCTCCACACCGAGAAAGGGAAAGTAGGTAGAGAAGAAGAAGGGTAAGGGAAACGGCTAGGAGCAAGGACCGAGGGGGACTACGAAATGGGACGGGGTGAAGCCACGTACCTCCCTACGAAACGTGAAATCCCCGCAAATGGTGCCCCAGGTATGTTCGCCTAACCCTTCAAAGAGACCTCTATCTACTCAAGAAGAGGCCCAGATCGCTGAACCAATAAGCTAGGTACCACCTTATGTTTGGCCTCGCAGGCCCTCCGTGCACCTGCCCAAGAATCTCGATGGGATGCATGCCTATCTGTAGATGCCTCTGATTCCAGGTGAGTTACCTATGATTGGAGAGTCCTTTGGTAAGCTCGACAATGTCAAATTCAATGATCATGACCTGGTCAACCTGGAGGCCTTTCCATAATTGGCACCAGAATTATATCTGGAAAGGGTATTGGAGGATCATGTACTGAAGGTAGTCCCTATGCCTTGGGAAAACGGATTGGCTAGATCCATATTATTAAATCTTCCGTGGATGCCTCATTTTGGCCACTACAATGCCACCGACTGACTTGTGCACCAGTAGCTAGCTCTGGTCCATGACGGATGCTTGTGGATCCAGGACCGCATTCCCACATATGAAACACTCATTCACCATATTACTGGCCTTCCCATGAAGGGGATGAATCCCATGGAGCGTGTCGGTAAGAAATATGAGCAACAGATTGTTGATAAGGTGTGCGATGATTACCATGTTGAACGGAACACTAGGGGGTTCATCATCAACACTATCAGCGACCTCGGTGCGCGCATGGGAACCTTGTTGTTAGCATGCAAAATGATGCGAAAAATTCCAGGTTGCCATGGTCCTCGCATATGTAATTCAGTTGGCTGGCCGCTGCGAGAAAGGGGAAAGCTTCAACTAGTCCCAGTTCCTGTGCAATGAATTTTTAGAGAATGTGCACAAAGCCCAGTATCATGGAAGGGAATTTTTATACTCCTGGTTCCTGCTCCCTATTGTTCTAGTTGCATGGGAAGGCCCGGAAGATTCGGTCCTCCCTAAGCTCAAGTTGGATATGTGCGAAGGGGCGCGGTATGAGAATCTTTGGGATTAAAAGGATGAAAAGCACATTGAAGGTAATAAGGTCTTCTGGGTTTTATTTCAGAGTGGGCTCACAACTACCATCCACTCTCGGACGTGCTTGTATCCAGCAATCTATGACAAGTACAAGAGCATCGTAGCATTTCAAGTCACAATGCACAATGTGCAGATCTGCGGTCGCGAGGATCCAACCTGGCTATCACTACCATATATTGTTTCTGACGAGGAGATTAATCGCCTTATTGCTACTTGGCCTCCACACTGAAAACTAGACTTCAAATCAGGTACGTAGGACACTGCTGGTACAAGCACCAAGAAGTTCACCCCGCCTGACACCGCCAAAGAGACTGAAGGACAGGGCAAGAATGCCGAGAAGGGTGCAGAGCTGGAATCACAAAAGGATTCACAGTAGGATCTGGACGTAGAGGGTCTGGATGCGAAGGGTGTTGACTCCCCTCGACGTACGAAACAGACTGGTGACCCTGTCAAAGACCAACGAAAGAAAATACGAGCTACAAGGCCGAGTTGGGAGACTGAAGTAACTCTGACAGAGGAAGACCTGGAGAAGATAGCAAACGCAGTCAC
The DNA here is from genome assembly GCA_034641835.2 of Pinus albicaulis. NCBI lineage: Eukaryota > Viridiplantae > Streptophyta > Pinopsida > Pinales > Pinaceae > Pinus > Pinus albicaulis. Next base: position 650,472,949 of record CM076577.1, on the reverse strand, counting down.
CCTCACCTCCAAAGGGAAATGGTTGGCTTTGGGAGAGCAGCAGAAGGCCACAATTGCTACACTTTATTCGAAGCTTCGAGCTCTATAGCTCAAAACTGACACTCTGCAGATGAGTATGATTCAAACAAGGCCACCCCCACCGATAGGCAGCAAATTTATCATCATAACGAAAAGTTGCCTCTACCCCCTGCCAGGCACAACATATGTCTTGAGCTCGCCTTCCCTAGGAAATCAAGTCTAGGCCTACGTAGAGGTACAATCATATTTAGCCCGACTGCCACATGAATCACTGCAGGTCCTTCATGCCTCCCTGTTCGAGGAGATTCAACACAAATATCACCAGGTGCACTAGCAGCTCAGTACGGTTGAGCAGACGATTGTGGAGAAAAATGATGAGGTGTCCCAGGATCAAGTTGCATGCACCCTCACCACCACACAGTAGGCCGAGCTGGAACGCCTAATCAGTAGGCTTTGCACAGATGCAACTGAGGATATCCCAGCTTCTGCTATCCCCTAGGCTAATATTGAGGGGCTTGTTGTAGCACTAAGGGCTTCGAGGACTGAAATTAAAATTGTAAAGAGAGAGATGGAACATCAGATTGCTGTCTTACATGCCAAATTGCAGTAAAAAACTCCACTTGAGGTAAGAACCCAGCGAGCCGCCCTAGTCACAGAGGCCACCATTACTATTACTGCTCAGATTTCTCAGGGTGCAGAGTTGTTAGAGACAGCTATGCAATTATGGTCCAAGGTGTAGCGTGACCCTCTCCTCCATGATTTTACTCAAGAGTTGTGCTAGAACAAGGAAGAGTTTGAACAACTCGAAGCTACTATGTCCACTTTGGTTCTAGCTCAGCGCTTCGCATGACTACATACCAACCACACACTTAGAGATGACATTGAAGAGATCCAACATAAAAAGAAGTTTTTCAGCGACCACCTTAAGCCTTGGGTCGATGATGCCCTCAAGCTCTCTCAGGAAGTGGATTCCACGGTCAAAGAACTGAACCAGACATTGGAAAGTGTCAGGGTTGCTACTGAATATCCAACTTTGCAGAAGTTGGTGCATTTTTCTCAGAATGTTGTTGTGTAGAGCAAAGGAGTGTTGCCCCCACTAGTTGATTCGATCAAGCAACTTTAGGTGAATATGCAAACCCCATGACCGCAATGACTCAGGATGAGTCACAAGATTGTGTTGGGGGCCTGTTGGAATGGGGTTCCCTAACCTACGTTTTTGGTACATTTTTGTAATAATCGGTCTGCGTAGGGGTTTTGGGGTGGGTCAAAGCTCCAAATGTTTTATAATGGGTTAAAGGGTAGCTCTAGGGTCCGCAAAAAACAATTTACGGACCATCGGATAGAAAAGGCTAAGATGTTATAAATAGATAGATAGTTGGGTGTAGTAGGTAAGGAAGATAGAATATTGATTCTACGTGCGAATTGTTAAGATTTGTTTGGGTTGTTTTGGGTAAGGACTCCTGTTGGCTGTATGCATGAAGATCCTTAGTCCTACTGTGTGCGGACCTCGTTAGGCTGTGTGCATGGGCTGTGTTTTGGTTGTAAGTGGATTTTTGATGCTAATGAATGTGAAATATATTTGAAGTACCTTTGTGCTATCTAGATTGATTGTGTTTACTATTGAAGTGCATCAGTGATATTTATTTAAGCTGTGAATGTATCTGCGATCTCAAATTGGCTGCAATTATAATGTTCTGTGATGGTATTTTTTGATGCACACGTGGATGCATTGATTAGATATATTAGTGATAATAGCTTTGCTATGGTTATTTGTTTATTATATTGTTAAAAGAGATGCGAATAGACTCATTATGTGCGAACCTAATAAGCTGCAACACAAATTTGTATTAAATTACCTACTCTCTCCTAGGGTATGGAAACCTGGTTCCAGCACCCTCCCATACTACTTCGAGCGAGACCTTGGCCTGCGCAAGTAGGTCATTGACAAAAGGGCTAGTAGTATAGGGGTTTTTTGGCAAACCTTAACCTCCGAACCTGGGTCAGGACCCCTCAAGCCAAAAATGATGCTCATCAATAGGTGGTACAGAGTTTGAAAATTCATTGGCAAGTTCAATGTTAAAATCCCAAGACTTGGCTCGGTCCAAGAATGGCACTTCCAAGAATGGCTAAGGATACGCCCCCTCAGTAGAGAAAATATTTATGTTTCCAATATATATTGGTTTCACATTGGGGAGACTAGACGTAGGAAGAGGCATAATATCCCTAGGATTATCAATAGGTAGATCCATGACCTCCAAGTTGACTAGCTAGGGGGTTTTCTTCTAGGGAATAATGTGAAACATGAATAGGGGTGGCATGTTTGAGTGAAATAGCCTGGTCATATTCCATATTAGGATGGAGTTTCTGAATAGTGTCAGAAGGTACTAACGGGACTGCCAAAGAGGAAATCTCTTCTAGAACAAGTGGTGGAGGGTTCTCACTAGGTTGATATTATTCTATAATAATAGGTGACAACACCCACGGATGAGGAGGTATATGGGGTCAACAGGTGAGAGTAGAGATCATATGCATAAGATTCTTAGAAAAAGAGATAGAGGGAGTGCTAGGCAGGGGAATAGGAGAGAAAAAACCCATAAGAGTTGAACATTTGAAGATTCCCACTCCAACACTCCGAAATTGACCAGGGTAATCTCCCACAAGTGGTACAGAATTCCCCGTACTAGAAATATAGGCTAACAACACGTAATAGTCAAGTTGATTGATACTGAAAATATTTCCTTCATGAGGAAAGAAAAGTCCATAGAACATGGATGAGACAACTAGGGTCATGGCATAGAACCAACTACGTCCAAGGAGTAGGTTATATTCCAAAGGAGCATCGACCACTTCAACATTGAAAAATAAATCTTCCCCCCTCTAACTCAATGGAAAAAATTGGAAGAACCCCTTTGGGTACAAATTTGTGTCCATCAAATTCTTGGGGAGTTGTCTTTTATGTGGAAAGCATTAGAGAGCTAAGATCCTTACAACAATATAATGACATAACACACGTGGAAGAGCCCTCATCCACCAAAGTGAGATGAATATTATTGTGAAGGATCCACATAATAATTTGGCAAGAAATCTAATGGGAGAGACAGGAAGAATATTTCTCGACATTGAAAGTAATGAGACTAGAGTTGGATAAATCAACTCCATCGATGGCAGAAAACAAGGTGTCATGTTGCTGAGGATAAATTTGCAAGACCTCCAAGGCAGACATGGCACAAAGATCCTAGGAAATATATTCAACAAAATTGAAATGATGAGAAGCCCTGGTAGATGGATTGTGTGTCGTATTTTGGAGAATACCCTTGTGGGGGTGATAGACAAATTCTATAGGCTTATCCAAAGGGAGAGGTCTAGCAGAACTAGGTGGAGCTAGTGAGACCTTAGAAGGAGGACTCGACTTAGGAACATCATATGATTTATATTGCGTAGTCACATTGACATCTTCCTTGCACATGAAAAAAAATGAGCTATGAGGAGGATGGGAAGAGGACCCCTCGTTTCCCCCTCGCGGACGTTGAGAAGGTGGAGAAACCATATGTTGATGATGTTGTGCAGGGAATGGATGATTCAAAACAGTAGGTTGTTGAGTAGATGGTGGTGAAAGAAGGCTATGGACTTCATCCATTCAGGGACACTCATGAGTAACGTGACCACCTTGAAAAATTTTACGCGGAAGCTTGACTTTCTAGCAATGCTCACAAGTGCCCCCTCCCTGACTCTAAGGATTGGTTTGAGACTCCTGCGTAGTTTGATCCTATTATTTAATTCTCTTATTATTATTTTTTCTTACCACTGGATTGAGGGTTTTTCTTTGGTTGAGTGGAATTTAGCATGAGAAAATTGATGGACTATTTAGGAATTAAAAGAGGCCAAGGTGGACAGACATCTAATGGCATATTTTGAGAAAGAAATGAAGGAGCAGTTGGACAAGTATGATAAAACTTTGTCAAATGCCAAGAAGATGCTGAAGATAAGTCTTCCTCTAGGAAGGTGGTCAAAAACACAAGGAAAAGGAATTTGTGGTTACAGTCTGAGAGAAAAAATCTCAAAGGGTGGTTCAAAGAGTTCGAAGACCAAATGGACATGATCCAAGAAGAATTGAAGAAAATAGGGCTGAAGATTAGATTGGTAGATGAACCTGAGGTATAACCTGTTGTTGCTGAAGATGAAATACCCAAGAATTGGGGAGTTGATCTACAATATTTTTTATTAATTTTATAGCTTGCAAGTAACACCAATTTTGGTTTAGAAGCTGATTTTTTGAAGAAAATTTCCAAATCTACACTTTCAGCCAGATCAGGAAGTTTCATAGCAAGGTCCATGCTTGAGGGCCGAAATTCGCTACGAAATTTCTGAAGGGTGTTTTTTATTTAAAAAATTCAGTTTGATGGAGATCCAAGGAGGGAAACTGATAGTATTTAGCTATTATGATATTACAAACATATTTTGATTAGCAGAGGAGGAGAAAAAAGGAGGTTAAATGGAAAAAGTAGACATGCTACAAAATTTCGCTACGAAACTGCCTAAGGTCACTCTATTTTTGCAGCGAAATATTTTTTGAGAGTTTTGAAGGATTGAATAGCATGTGGAAGGACAACCAGACACCTGGAAACATCCAAGAAGATATTGGGTCATCCTAGCAGAGATCTATTAATTGGAAAATGTGCCACTCATCCAAATAAGCAAGAAGACAAAGTTCTAAATAGTGTTTATCTTTTCCTAAAAAATAGGACAGTTGTTTCTTAAATCTTGGGGTACATTCATGTCTTAGTGATGGAGAATGCCACTCGAGAATCTCATCCTTATCCATGTAATTGTCCCACTACTATAGAAGTGGATGAAATAAATGTAAAGTAGACTCCTATTAGAAGAGTAAGTCTTTAGAGACTAGGTGTCTTTTCCTGTTCGAGAAATGTAGTTTTTAGTTATGATTAGGTTTAAAAGTCATGGCTCGATGATCTAGCCAGCTAGGTAGATCCTATGTAATAAAAATAGGTCTATTTATAGACAAGAAATCGAATGAGAAAGGGTTGTTGGAGAATGCTTTGACAATACTACTATTGTAAATCTTTTATATCAATAATAAAAAGTGACTATTGTTTCTACCTCACCTGAGATTCTTGAGATGTTTCAATGAGTTTATGTGTTTCCTTTTATCTTATTTCCAGTATCTTGATGTTAAATTACTCAGAATTCATGTTATGCATGCTCTGACTTCCTTTTAGCATTGAGTTATTGATTATCTCCTTCTGTTAATGTTGTCCTTTCAATGAAACAGGAGAAGCCTCAATTTCCATAAGTAGATATACTTGTCATCAAATTCCTTTTACTGATTCAATGAGCACAATGGTAGTTAAATATTTCCCATTTTTCACCTGCAAATAAAATACACTAAGATACTCACAGATTTAGCCATCCGTTTTAATTCCTAATTCATAAAATCATTAGCTAAATTGAGAGAGCCCTCTCAGGCTGAAGAGTCTAATCCTTAGTCAAAATTTGGTTTGAAAGAGTTTCTCTAAGTTGTCTGGTGGAGCAGCCCCTCAGGACCAATTTAAAGATAAAATTTGGGTGCATCTCCTAGGAATATAAACAAATATTTCCCAAAGTTTGTGCTCAAATAGTGAAGCTAAACTCTTGGAGGTAGGAGGAGCTCAGAACATTTCGAGGCTGCACAAACTACCTTGTGACTCCAGTAAAAATCTTCATGATAAAAGGTGGCTTCGAGAAAAATATACACAAGGAGAAATCCAGATCCTAACCCACCTACAATTGTGGATAATCCAGAGAGGATTGTCATACGCATTGGAAGCAGTTCTTCAAAATCAAGTATTCCATCACATTCAAGAGCTTTATCCTCTGAAATTATTCGAAGTCCTAAAGATAGGCATTTGATGATAAAATTGAAGAAATTTTGTTTAGGTCTAATACTAAAAATGAACTCACTTATATAATGCTAGAGCTGCAAAGACTAGGTATTGACACATCATCCCTAGTATCTACAGAAGAAAAAGAAGAATTTTAGAAAACAGTCTCATCAGAGCTGTTGTTAGAGAGGGAGTCTTTTGAAATTTTAAGGAATTATATCCATTTCAGTTCCCATTGAAAGTAAAATCTGGTATACCCTTTCCTGAGTGGAGTTCATTTATATCCAGACTACAGATACCATCTACATCACCTCCTAACATCTCATCTTAACCTATTGTTTTCCCAAAAAATCTGAAATAAATCTCATCTGTTGTCCTTACCCATACCACTGTTCCTGTCATCATGGATGGAGTTGTCCCTCCTCCTCCTCCTGTTGGATCTGCAAGGTATGCTCCAATTGTCCTCCCCGATGTTCTTCATGACCTCCCTTATCGATACTCAACTAGAATTAAAACCTTTGGAAGTGAAGAGGATATATCAGCTGAGGAACATGTGGATCAACTCAATGATTTCATTAATAGAGAGGAGGTAGACCATGAAGATGTAAAAATGAGATTATTTTCCCAGAGCTTCGCTCGCAAAGTAAGAAAATGGTTTAAGGCCCTAGCTCCAGCAAGTTTGAAAAATTGGGACCAGCTAGAAGATAGTTTCTTGACAAAGTGGGGGAGTAAGGTGAATACAGTGCAAGCCCTGACATAATACACCAATTTGAAAAGAGCCTTAAATTTATTTGTCCAAGACTTCTCTAAGAGGTTTAACAAAGTCTATAACTCCATACCTTCTCATATTAAACATCACCAAGGAGCTTCTCAATTACACTATGTAGAGGCATTTGATTATCAGTTTCCCATCCTGCTTAGGGAAATATATTTTGCTTCTCTAGCAGAAATGTAGAAGGATGTAGTAAAGGTACAAGTAAACATGATAGCTGCCAAGAGGTCTAACATGAGTAAATCCAAATTGAAAGAAAAATAAAAACCTTCATCCTCATATGCTAAATTTGATTCTATGTTGAAGACTATGGAAAAAATCATGGATAGACTTGTTCTTGGAGCCACTCCCTTACCTCCTACACAATCTGATCCATAGATCAGAAATCCACAATTTAGGAGGCCTCAAAAGAAGCAAAGACAAAGAGAAAATAGAAATCATCCAAACCCACAAGTGAGGCCTCCCTTTCAACAAAATTTTCTTGATGAAGAGGAAGCTCAGCCTAAGTTTCAAGTGGGTATTATCCACTATCTAGATGAAGATATGTCCAGGATGTTTCTGACTAAGGAAGAGCATGATGAGTCTGGTCATGATTTGAAAAATGATGAGGGATAATATGATTACCTAAAGGGTTATCAACATGTCATATTTGAAATGAAAAAAAAATACAATATAAGAAACATAAATGTTCCCATCACCAAAAACAAAAATTAGCCAAAGAAGGATGTTGCTAAAGCAGTTGAGCCAAAGAAGGACCCACCACCTCCACCTCCTACCAAAGAAGTTGAAGAAAACACATCTACTTTTAGTCTAGATAATTAGATCTCTAAAATTAATATTCTTATCCCCTTTGGAGAAATTATCAAGGTCAATGAATACATAAGAACAATTTTCAAGATGTTGAATTCTCATCCAAGGCCTTTAGATATCCTTAATCTACAAGAAGACCATCCTACCATTTTCCTAGGACCAAGGGTGAAAGATGAATAGAGTGATGAGGTACCTCATTTTTATGTCAGTCTAAATATTCATGATATGACTTTTCACAATGTCATGTTGGACTGAGGGGCTTCCTACAACCTTATTCCTAAGGTAATCATGGAGAGGATGGGTTTGGAAATCACTAGACCTTATAAAGATATATTTTCCTTTTACGCAAAGAGAGTTAAATGCATAGGTATTATCAAATATTTTGTAGTTGGATTGTCACAAGTTCCTGCTAAAATAGTGTCGATGGACATAGTGGTAGCTAACAACCATCCAAAGTTTGACATTCTTTTATCAAGGTCTTGGGCATCTAAAATCAAAGGTACTATGCAGATGGATATGACATATGCTACCATTCATGTTTTTGGTGAGCAGAGAAAATTGTATAGGGAAAGTAGGATGGCCTACATGGTGAGAAGTAATGATAAGCCCCAACATTTTCCAATTGATGCTATTGAGACAAAATTAGGATCATCAATTTTTTTCAATGAGCTAACTGATGAAGCAGAAATTGAAGAGAAAATAGAAAATCAGCAAGTTGAAAATTAGGAAGGTGTTGAAGAAAAAGAAGAAGGTTTGTGGTTTTTGAAATTTGATGGATCTAATGGAAGAGAGGGGGTTGGAGTAGGCATATGGATCACTACTCCTGATTATGAAAGTAAGTTTTACTCCTTTAAGCTTAACTTTGATTGCACCAACAATATGGTAGAGTATGAATCTTTGTTTTTGGGTTTAGAAATTTTGAAGAGACTGGGTGCCAAGAATATATTGGTGTGTGGTGATTTAGAGTTATTAATAAAAAAAGTTGAAGGATCATACCAAACCAAGGATGTAATAATGAGGGCTTGCAGAAATTTGATTATGGAAATGCTTGAAAATTTTCAAGAATATGCCTTCATTGTGAAAACTAGAGACCAAAATTCAGTGGTTGATTCTTTAGTTGTCTCTACAAGTTTATTTGTCATCCCCACACATTCTATTGAGAAGTATGAAGTTGAAGTCCAAAATAGGCAAGCAATTCCTGTTAATATCATTCCTTGACAAGTGTTTAAAGATTACCAGCAATTCGGAAATTTCCTAGAGTTAAAGGAGGAGTTTGAAAACATACAAGTGGATCAAGAAAATATGTTTTATGAAAAAAAGGTCAATTATGAAGTATTACAACTGAAAATCAATTGAAAATCAATTGTATAACAAAGGGCCTTATTCCTCTTATATTTTTTTTTGATCAAAATGATGTTTTTAAATCTCCTAGAATGAAGGTTGATGATGAGGAGGTAGAAACTTGCAATCTTGGTACAACAACAACACCTAAATTGGTCAGGATTTCTAAGTTCCTTTCTATGGAGATGAGGCAGAAGTATGTGGAGATGATGAAGAAATACATTGATTCTTTTGCATGGAGCTATGATGATGATGCGAAAAGTGTGAATATTGTATTTTGTTTATGAAACCAACTCCAAAAATAGAATAAAAGATAGATCAATGCCTTATAAATAAGCACTTCGAGGGGAAACCTCCTTTACATTACATAAATGAACAATTCTTGGATGATACAAATGAAAAAACCTCCTTCTATATATAAGAGTCCATGGGGTCACAATATAATCCTAGCCAACCTAAAAATAATAATGTAAGGGAAAAATAATAACAATATTGGGGTTACAAGGGTACAACAATAAAAATAAGGGGGCTACACTAACAACAATAAGGGACTATAGTAGTAATATAGGGACCTAACATGCCCCTGTCCTTCAAAAAAGTGTTGTCCTAAACACTTGAGTAGTTCTCGATGCTTCTGTATAAATTTTCATCCTTCCATGTAGAATCTTCAGTGGGTAAGTTCTTCCACTTGATGAGATACTCTAAAATTGATCAATTTCGTAGTTGTCGAGTTCTTTTTTTGGTGACTACTTCAGGTTCCAATACGATTTTCCTTTCTTGTCAAGTTCTGGAAATATTGTTTGAACTAGAATTTTTTCACCTATAACCTTCTTTAAGCATGAAACATGGAAAACTAGATTAACTCGCGATGAATTAGGAAGCTACAATTTGTATTCCATAGTACCAATATTTTGCAACACCTTGAAAGGCCCATAGTACTTTGGCGATAATTTATTATCCTTCTTAGCTTGCTTTAGGTACATTTGCTTGTATGGTTGCAGCCGTAAAAATACCATGTCTCCTACATCAAAGATTCTCTCGCTACGATGTTGATCTACTTGTTATTTCATTTGATTTTGTGCCAAATTTAGGTTATCCTTTAAGAGTTGGAGAACTTGTTGTTGATGCTCGATGTGATCTTCCACTGCTTGAACCTTAGAATTTTCTCTTAAAGATGATGTGATGGACGGTGGATGATATCCATAAAGTGCTATAAATGGGGTCATTTTTGTTGCAGTATGGAAGGAAGTGCTATACCACCATTCAGCCAGAGGTAACCACTTGACCCATTGTATTTGTTTATCAGATACAAAACAACGAAGATATCCTTCCAAACATTTGTTCACTATCTCAGTTTTACCATCGGATTGAGGATGATAAGATGAGGTATGAGCTAGTTGAGTACCCAAACAAGAAAAATAATTTCGTCTAAAAATTTCCAATAAAAATGGGATCTCTGTCGCTTACCATAATCTTTTGGTTTCCATGTGGCTTTTGAATTGTTTCCATAAATGCAGTAGCAACTGTACTTGTTTTAAATGGATGAGATAATGCACAAAATTGTGCATACTTGGTAAGTCTATCAACTATCACCATGATGACACTCTTTCCTTCAGACTTAGGTAAACTTGTGATAAAATCCATTGAAATCTCCTCCCAACGTTGAATTGGAATGGATAAAGGTTGTAGAAGACCCGGGGTCTTAATTATCTCAACTTTATCATGCTGGCAGACCAAACATTCTGCCACAAACTTTTGAATATCATATTTAAGGTCATCCCAAAAAATTCTTTCTTCACCCCGTGGTAAGTTTTTAAAAATCCTGAGTGTCCTCCTAAAGGAGAAGTGTGAAATTCCAAGAGAATATTTTGTTTTAGTTGAGAATTCTTACAAAGATATAAGCGATCTTTGTAGCATAAGGAATCATTTTTCCAAATAAATGTATCAGATGTACTAGGATCTTGCTGCAAATTTTGAATGAGTGTCCACACTTCTTCATCCTTCTTCCATTCATCTCTTGCTACGGTTATCGAATTTGGTTGGAGAATAGAAATGGCACAAAGAAATGTGTCCACCTCTTCATTTATTCTTAAGAGTGCATCTACAACACCATTTAGATTCCATTTTTTGTATATGATTTCAAAGACATAACCCAACATTTTTGTGACCCATTTTTTCTGCTCTTTCGAAGATATTCCTTGTTCCAAAAAGTGTTTAAGATTATCATGATCAATTTTTACCTTGAAGTGTCTTCCCATTATAGATAAGGTCGCCATTTCTTTAGTTCATGTAGTATTGCTAACATTTCCTTATCATAAATAGATTTATGTAAATACTCTCCTTTGATTGGATGAATTTCAAAAGCAATGGGTCTTCCTTCTTTCATTAAAACAACACTAATTCCATTTCATGAGGCATCACATTTCATAATAAAGCTTTTTGTGAAGTTTGGCGTATCTATGACCGATGCTAGGCACATTGCCTCTTTAAGATGTTCAAAGGCCTTAGTTGCTTCAGGAGTCCATGAAAATGCGTCTTTATTCAATAATGTTGTTAGAGTCTTGCTAATACTCCTAATACCGGAAAATCCTCTTAGGCTTCTTTATGTTTGTGGGGACTTTCCATTCCTTAATGGCTTTAATTTTGTTATGGTCTACCTTAACACCCTTGTGAGATACAATATTTCCCAAATATTCCACCACTTCTACTCCAAAGAAACATTTGGATGTTTTTTCATATAATTGTTTCTCCTCAAATAGTTTGAGCACCCTATCAACATGTTGAACATGATCCTTCGAAGACCTATTGTAGATTAGTATATCATCAAAAAATACTAGCACAAATTTTCTAAGGAAGGGTTTGAAAATGGAATTAATCAACCCTTGAAATGTAGAAGGTGCATTGGTAAGGCCAAAAGGTATGACCAAAAATTCATAATGACCCTCATGAGTTCTAAATACTATTTTCGGAATATCTTCAGTCTTCATTCTAATTTGATGATATCCTGAACAAAGATCCAACTTGGTAAAATAAATTGCTCCATGTAATTCATCCAATAATTTATAAATCACGGGAATGGGAAATTTGTCTTTAATAGTGAGCTTATTGAGCTCCCTATAATCCAGACACATGCGCCATGATCCATCCTTTGTGCACCAATACTATTGGAGCAGAGAAAGAACTTTGACTAGGTTGAATTATACCGGCCTCTAACATTTCTGCAATCATACATTCAATTTCACTCTTTTGGACATAAGGATATCTGTAAGGCCGGATGTTTGGAGGAACACTTCCTAGAATCAAATGAATAGCATGATCATGATCACGAATAGGTGGGAGTCCTTTGGGAGTTTCAAACACCTTGGAATGATTGTCCAAGAATTTTTGGAGAATTGGAGAAATAGATGATTTGATGTTGGAACTTCTAGTGAGCATAATTGTGCAATTATGCCTCATTATTCTTTCTTCAGAAGCTTTCTCATCACATTATAACTTGGTATATTTCCCAGCTTCCCTGCTATACCCCATAATTCAACTTCCTTTCCTTTCGAAAAAAATTTGAACAAAATTTCTTGAAAATTAAAAGCTACTGTCCCCAAATATTGTAACCATTGTACTCCTAGTACAACATCAGCACCTTCCATTCGAATGGAAAGCATTGGACTATTCAATACATATTCCCCCATGGTTAGCTTGATAATATGAAATTTTCTAGAGAAATTTATAGTTCCTCCATTTGCAAACATCACTTGACATTCTGGTGCTGGGTATAGGAAACAATGCAATTCCATGGCTACCTTACAATGAACAAAATTATCGGTACTACCCGAATCAATCAACATTATTACATTTTTCTTCTTGATATTTCCTTCTATATTGAGAGTTTGAGGAGTGGTAATTCCTACCAATGCATTACACGATATGGTCAGACTCATTTCTTCTTTCTCTAGGGTTGGTTCTTGGTGTATATCCTCTTCTTTTGAAGTTTCTTGTTCATTTTCTTCCTCCTCTTCACAATCTATATAAAATAATTTATTCTCAGCACACTTATGACCTTTAGTGTATTTGCTATCACAACTGTAGCAAAACCCTTTTGTTCTTTTTTCTTCCAATTGTTGTGGTATCAACCTTGTAGGTTGCGGAAGTCTACGAGTAGCAACACTTCCATATTTATAGATGTGAGTGGTAGGCTTTCTTGTTGCCATAATTTACATTCAATTTTTCTTGCCAACCTGAATGCCTTCTCCAATGAATCAGGTTCCCAAACGCGAACCTCATGTTGTATGTTATCTTTTAAAGTCCCTATGAAGACATCAATCCTGTGTTCCTCTGGAAAATCGATTACCCTTATATTCAATTTTTGGAAGTCCTCAATGTGCTCCCCCACTGAACACTTTTGTTTGAGATTTATCAATTAGCTAAATAAAGAGTTGCTCTTTGTATCCTCATAATGTGCTATCATTTACTCTGTAAAAATTGACCAAGTGACAATTTTTTTATGAGAGCAAAGCCATCGATACCATACAAATGTATTTTGTTCTAAATGTAATGTTTCAATGCATACCTTTTGTGTGTTTTGCACATTATTGAGATCAAATTATTGCTCCATCTATAGTATCCATGTGACAATATCACCCAATCAAACTTCCTCATGTCCCGATCCTTGGAATATGGTGGTTCTTCCTGCCAACATTAGAGTTTATGAAATCATGATTATCATTTATTTTGCTCTCATCATGAGTTTCCTCTACTATCTTTTCACCATTAGGAAACATTTGTTGTATCAACTTTGTCAAACCTTCCATGTCTGCTTTTAGATCATTCTTCATGTTTTCCATTTTTTCATCGATCTTAGCTTCCATGTCATCCATCTTAGATTCCATGCCAGCTTCCATGCCAGCTTCCATGCCATCTATCTTAGCTTCCATGAAAATCTTTAAACCATCCATTTATATTCATGCCTACTTCAAACCATCTATCTTAGCTTCCCCCTTTCTTCAAAACTTCCATTTCATTTTTTGTTGCTCTTTGTGAGAGCGAAATTTGGTGCACGTGCTCGTGTAATTTTGATATGTCATGTTGCACTTCTTCGTCTTCATGAGTCATAGTAGAGCCTTATGAAGTATTAAAGGGTGTTGAATTCTTTTCAGGGGGAATTTTAGAACCCAATACTGATATCTATTTTACAATATGCCCTTCGAATAAATTCAAACTGATTCTTCAAACACGGCTTATGCAATTCGAAAAAAAATACACACCTTTTTCTTGCTTTTAAGGAGCTCGAAATTGAAACTGAGTTATCTTTGTGATTTCAGATCTTTAATATCTAAAATTCGGTCTTGTAGTAGCCCTCTAAATCTTCTTTCAAATTCCACTGGTCTGACATGATTTGGATTCTTCAAGAAAAATTTATGACCAATCTCCCACAATGACCTAACTATGGACTATTTTAGTAGAGAGAACTTGTACGGTGTGTCTGATATTCTTTGTTTCCTCCTTCGTATCTGAAATTGATACGTGGGAAACTATATTCCATGTACTTGCGACCATTTTCTACATAATTCCAATATGCTGCTCAGAGAGAGAGTTGTGACAATTTTCCCATGGTCACCTCTTTAAGATGAAATTCGGGAGCCTGAAGAAAACCTAATTTCCACAAATCGTATCTGCGAAAATATTGTGAGCCAACATATGAATTTTTTACGCAACGTTTCTCATGAATTCTGATTCAATATTTATAAATTTCAGCTTTCAAAATTTCGTAGAAAAAAATTTATAAACAAAATTCCACAATGACCTTTTTAGGTGAAATTCAGGAGCTTGAAAGAACCCTAACTTCCACAGATCATATCTCTGAAAATATTATGAACCACGATCTGGAATTTTTACACGATGTTCCTCCAAATTTATGCTTCAGTATATATAAATTTCAGCTTTTGAATCTTTCTAGAAGACAAGTTATAGCGAAAATTTGACAATCACCTGTTTGGAGTAGCAAAACCCTAGAATCCAAAACTCTGATACCAAATGTTATGAAACCAGCTCGAAAAATAGAAGAAAAGAGAGATCAACGCCTTAGAAATAAGCCACTTTGAGGGGAAACCTCCTTTACATTACATAAATGAACAATTCATGGATTATACAAATGGAAAAACCTCCTTCTATATATAGGAGTCCATGGGGTCACAATATAATCCTAGTTGACCTAACAATAATAATGTAAGGGCACAATAATAAGAATATTGGGGTTACATGGGTAAAAAAATAACAATAAGGGAGCTACAATAACAACAATAAGGGACTACTCTAGTAATATAGAGACATAACAGTATTATACAACATACTATTCCTATGAAGGAAAATTAGAAACCTTTCAAACAGAAATTGAGAAGAATTAATCATTTGCTCATGCCTATGATTGAGAAAGAGATTAAGAAACTTTTTGTTGCAAATATCATTATTCCTATAAGGTTTTCAAAATGACTTGTTAATCTAGTTCCTGTAAAACAGAAGAGTGGTGAGATCAGAATCTGTATTGATTTTAGAAATCTGAACAATGCTTCTTTGAAAGACAACTATCTTCTTCCCAAGATGGATCATAATTTGTATAATATTGTTGGCTCTCAAATAATGTCCATTATAGATGGATTTTCAGGTTATAATTAGATATTGGTACATCTAGAAGATCAGGAGAATACTTCCTTTACCACGCCATGGGGAACATTCATGTATGCCAAGATGCCTTTTGGTTTGATGAATGAAGGAGAGAAATTTCAAATATTAATGGATATTGCCTTTGTTGAGGAGAAATACAAATCAGTTTTGTTCTACGTGGATGAAATAAATTTTTTTTCAAGAAAGGAGGAGGATCACTTGAAACATTTGGAGAAAATTCTGCAGAAATGCAGAAAATTTGGTATCTCTCTTAATCCCACTAAAAGTATTTTTTCTCTAACTTCTCGAAAATTACTTGGACATATCATATCAAAGGATGGGATAAATATTGATCCTAATAGAGTTGATGCAATTCAGAAGTGTTGTAGTATTACAACAACCCCCCATTTTTCTAAGTAAATAATATATAAAGAACAATGGGGACCATTTTAAACAAATTTTAAGATTAGATTCATATTAGAAATAAAACTTAGAATTTGAGCCTATTAGATTAAAGGTTTTTTTTTCATAAAAAACATAATAAAATCATAAAAAACCTGTCTAAGGAGCCCATAAAGGACTAAGTGTACAAGAAGCGAGAAATAAAGCACCGAAGTGTAAATCACTGAATTAGAAAACACCGATATGCAAAAAGCTGATATGTAAAAAGCTAAAATGTCGATGTGAGAAGTTGCGAAGTACATTATGTAACAGATACTGATATTGCAATCTGTCATATGACATATGCCGATATCGTATTCCGTCATCCAGCGGAAAATCAATCGCAATATCGCATGTGGCGTGTAGCACATTGCCGCAAAACGTCAAAATTCGAGAATCATGAACAAGTAAATTTACAAATCCCAATAAGATAACAACTGTGAAATTCATTTGAAGCCCATGCTATCAATTTAATGATATTTCAGGTGCTTTATGATCTCGATGTTTGTAAACGATTTTATAATTATTTCAAATTTAATACCGAGGATTCCCATTATGCATGAGTTAAGGTGATACGGCAGTTAATACCATTTGACGTGATCTCAGCTTACACTCTCTGCTTTTTATTTCAACAGGGTAATTCCAGAAAATTAGGCATAAAAGGATGTCGAGGCTGATTAAAGCACGAAGGAAGTCTGCGACCCCACCTCATTTAGTCGTTAAGCAAGAAGAAGATCACAAGATGGCTCCTCTAGTGTTAGACACAATATGCAAACTAGAAATTGGTTCCTCAAGTTGGGAAGGAATTTACAAGTTGTTTGAAAACAAGAACCAACAAGAAACTTTGAACATAAAATTTATAGCTGATGATTCTGCATCATCTGAGTCAAACTCATGGTCCGACACATCTAATTATTTTATGCACAAAATTGTTGCACGTCCTAAAATGCTTCCAGACACTGACTTCGTAAGATAGGTGTTAGATCATGTGGAAATGTGAAATAGACTATTTGTTACCAAAAGAAGAACAGTCATTGGTTCTCTCAGGCCTACAGATTTGAAGGAAATGTATAAATTTCCTGAGCCCGAAAAAATATATGACAATTATTTTGTCGAAGAATTCATGCGAGAGAATAAGCACCCTGCAAATGTGATTAAGGATTGGATAAATGATTCTAATCGCCATAAATGTGATGGTAAGGGTATGTACTCAGTAGTTTCTCTTAAAATCCCTTTCCCACAAATTACTGCAATGATGTGTTGTCATTTTGGATCTTCAAATACAACCAAGTTTAAGGAAGATTGGACACCCATGATAGAAGCAACCTCTGATGGATTTATTCTTGATTGTGCTAATATTCTATCTGATAATTTGATTAGATGCATCACTGTCTATAGAGAAAATCACAATCTTCCATCCAATACATTCAGTCCTTTTTATATGAGTCTGTTTATCCTAGATGATGTTTCATTTTCTACCGAATTTCTGTCATTAGGATGGAAATGGACCAGAGAAGTCAAAACCCCCATCTTTTTACAGTTAAAATTTCTGTGGGAATCAAAATACGACTCCCATATGTTTAAAATATGAAATGATGTAATGCTCCCATTTTTTCAAATCATTTTCGAAAGGAAAAACTCTAGAGTCACCCATGAAGCCAATAGAAGTCTCAGGTCTAGAGGAAGATGGTTTGGTGAATAATTTTTCACATTCATCCGAGTTTTGGGAAGTCATTCTTGCCCTCATGTCCTACCCTTATGTATACTAGATAAATTATTGGCCAAGGATATTTCTTATCAGAATATAGGTAATGGGTTGAATAAATTTCTGAAAGACGCCAAAAAGACAATTCGGTTAACTTTTCCTATTTCATGTGGGTCATATACTCTCGAAAATTTCAAGCATTCCTGTAATGAAATTGATCGATTAAAACCCTTAAATTTCCCAATTTTACCCAACATATTTTTTGATGCATATGGTGTTGCCAGAGAAATAACAAATCAAGTTAGGATGTGGGCATTTGAAACTGAGCCTGATAAATTTGACGATGTGTTTGAATCAATTCCAAAATTCTCAAGGGTTTTGCAAATAGAAACTGTGAATTGAGTCCAAAATAACTGATACAATTCAGAAAATATCGTGAACAGAGGAATTCTCATTTTCCAGACTACATGTTTCGCAAGCCAATGTGAAAACAAATTCCAATTCCTCCAGTTCAGGTTCAAATGCCAGAAGAAGAACAAATTCAAATTCCAATTCCTCCAGCTCAGATTCAAGTGCCATAATCATAACAAATTCTGATTCTGATTCCTCCTGTTTAGGTACAAGTACCAGTGGTAGAACCAAAAATCATAGATGTTCCACAAGAAGAGATATTTAATCAAGAATAGTAAAATTTTGAAAAAGCATTATCTCACACTAATACTCTTGCTAATCAGAATGCCATTTTGATAGAAACTCTTCCTACTGAAGATTATATAAGAACGAAAATTCATGTGGGTGAATCAAGAATTCAACAAGTGTCCTCTAATCTAAATGATTCCGAATATCAAAGAGAAATTTGAGAAATCTCATTCACAGCGGAGGTTTCCGAAATTTCTATTCAGCAAAATCAGACACCAAAGATCAATGGTAGAGAGAAGAGACAAGAATAAACATCGACCCAAGATATGAAGATTATCCCTACTTTTCCAACAACAAAAATAATTATGAAGATTGATGAAATACCTCCTTTGGATGTATTTTACAGTCCAAATCATAAAGTTGTTGTATCCAGGCCAAAGAAAAAGTGAAATATTGAATATTCTCCAGAAATTCCTATGGACACAACATCATTGCAAGTCCTCTGAAAAGGAACTCAGTAACCTCCGGGAAAAGAACTTAGTCGATTATCTTAGTTTGTAGGTGCTTATGCAGATGCATCTATTCATAAGGCAACAGATATTGCGTCATTAATCATGGAAAAAGATCAGAAAATGGTTCAAATGGAGAAAATTTTATTGAATGAAAAACAAAGGATAGATCAGGAGTTTTGATCAAGTATTAATAATATGCAACTAGAGTTTGAAGGTCTCAAACTCAAACTTGAAAATGAAATTAAAGAAAAGGATTTAATAGTCCATCAATTATAGTAGAACATTCAAAAGCTCAAGGAGAATCCAGAACTTAATGAGGTAAAGAAAGAAGCAACAGAACTTGAAACATTGTTGGTAAACCAAAAAATAGTTTTCTACCCAAAGTACGAACAAATTCAAGAGAAAATTAAAATAAGTGATATGTTAGTCACTCAAATTTCTGATTTGAGGGTTTATTATGAAGAAACTGTAGACAAAGTGTCTAATTATATAGATTGGAAAGATACAGTGCAAGGGAGAGCGATTGATCTTCCTCGCCTTGAAGAATCCATAAAGGATATAATATTTGGAGACTCGGACATGAAAATGAAAAGTGCAGAATTAGCTATCATCAGAGCTAAAACATGTCATTCAACATCTGCGAGTATATAAAATATTCTCTTCTACAACCTAATCTTATCTAGGAAATTCCAAAAGACACCATGCCTGAAGTCATCCTTTTGAAACAATATTGGCAAGAAACATCAAGCAGGAAAGCTCCTGACATAGAAAATTTGACAAAGGTAAATATAGAAGTTTACTGGTATTTTTCAATCAAACCTCACAATCAATTGGGAATGCTAGGGTGTCTTTGCAACGCAACAATTCAACTTCTTCCAACACTCAAAGATGCAATATTCACGAGCCAGATGAGAATGCAGCCAATGAATTCCCCCCTAGCTCAAATATATGATCAAATATTGCCAACTCAAGGAACAATTAGAGATTGGATCCGAGAAACAGTCTCGAGATTGTTATAATTTATGCATTTTAATTTCCTAGCTTTTAGTTTATAGATTAGATTAGATTAAGAAGACTTCTTTCACAAGTCTTATATTTTTGTAATATTAATAAGTATTTAAACCCCTTTCATGCATTTATAAAGGGGTCTAGATTTTTGAGAATGTGGCTTTTGGAAGTTACACTATTGTTTGAACAAAAGTATCTAATTGAAAGTTTGAGCCCAGAGGCTGCCTTTTTAGAACTAAGCTATGATGCAATGGGTACTATTATCTATGTATTAATCATTTTATGTCTATGAGGTTACAAAAAACTTGTTTCTATCTATTTTTCTCTTTCTGATAAGCATTGAAATGATATATATTCTTATTATTATTGATAAAACGTATTTAATGATATGTTGTAAGACAAGTGACTTTGAAAGTTGTTATATGATTAATTTTCTTCATCAACTAAATAAATATATTTATTTAGTTTATTTAATGTGCTTATATTCATTTAGTATGAAAATGATCTATATTGTTTCATACTTATGAAATCTTACTATGTAATCATATAAATCAATCCATCCCGGGAAGTAGTTAGAATTAGTTTTATTTATGTTATCATTATAATAGATCACACCATTTGTGTTGATTTTATTCCATTGTTTTATAAATTCATTTCTTATATGGGAAATTATTCCCTATATCCCCAGTCAGACCCACCATTTCAACGGAAAAATAGTAGCAAGGAGTTGCACTAACCTCCCGACCGGGTAGAATCCCTAATGTTGAGGAAGTCACTCTCCATCCTTCAACATTTTTGGAGCATATAAAGCTAAATCTAAATTGAAAAGCCAACATAAGAGTAAAACACCCTCCAAAGTTTGTCTTCTAGGTCAATCTCGTGCTGGTGGTCACCAATTATGAAGCATTGGTCTTGAACGTCCCACGTATTTACAAGCCAAGTCATTAACTCCACTTCTGCCTTCAGCCCTTGAATAGCCTAGAATTTGTACAAACCACATTTCTTCAATGCACACATGGTTTCATTGTCATCCATGGCCTCATTATCTATGAGCTCGTGTTCACGTTATCGCCACTCCAACATGTTTAAACAACCTACAAATAAAAAAATTTAACAGTTAAAACCATTTGGAAGAAAAATTTAACCATTTTTGAAGAGAAATTTTAGTTTTTAAAATGTTCACGACGCCTACGCAGGTTTTGTGTGTAGACAATGCAGTCGTTCAGACACACTCCATGCAGAACCTGCGGCAGCCCGACAATTTTTCCTTTAAAAAATCATCGGGGTTCGCGGTTATCACATGGATCACCTACGCACCCCCGAGGGCATATTTTAAAACAAAAATTTATCCCAAAAATTAAATAAAAGATCAAAATAAAAAATGAAACGAATAAAAATGTAGCCAAGGATGATGTGGATTACCTGGTTCTAATGATTCAAGAAATGAACGGTTGGTTCTCCCGATGTGTGCTCTAGAATTTTTTTGGCCAAAATCTTTCTATACACTATTCTGAACACAAAAGGTAAAAATGACTTGTTTTAATCCCTTTTTATAGTTTTTGATGAATAAAATATTATTATTTTATTTATTTTTCACTTTTAAAAGGTTATTTTTAAATATATTTTTGGAAACAGATATGTGTAATATTTTGTGATTTTCTGTAGGATACATGATTTTTGGCGAGAGGAATTATTTTGACATTGAGTATACTCTATCACTTTTTCAGGCTCTATAAAATTACGAAAAAGTGAAACCCTGGAGTCCTCTTTTAAGCCCTTTTCAGACTCTCGAAATATGAAAATATTGTCGAGTACTTGACTATTCAAACTCGTTAAAGTAAATGAATAGTCATCCCTTCAGTATAAGTTTACCCCTTTTTCGGACTGAAATGGACTAATTACAAAAAATGTATACGTTGACTAATCATGGTCAATAGAGTTCTCTCCTACATTATTTTATCATTTTTTGGGCTTGAGAGATTAAATTTATGAAAAATAAAAACCATGGATTTTACTTATGTTTTTCTTCTGACTCCCTAAAACTAAAAACGTCGAGTTTCTCCTATACTGGACTCGTTAAAATTTAACTGTAAAGGACTTGTCGATTACAAATAGGACCAGACCACTCCTTATTAGGGTTCAATTTTAATACTAATATGGACTCATCCGAAGGATGAGCTTACACAAACAAGAAAATGTTATCTTCCTCAAGCTTGACAAAAATAAAGAGGTACTTGCCAATAATGGTGGGAGGGAAAGAGAGAAAAAGAATCCAATTTTCACCCTTGTTTAAAAATAAGCATGCCATTCTTGAACACGACACTTTGTCACACTTGTACCTGGGTTGGGAAATCCTTTGTCTAAAATTCAATCAAACCACATTGAAATTCTTAAGCCGTTTTCTGGGTACTAGCTTTAGGTAAAATACTGCCAAGCTATCTGCAATGTCATTATGTGTTCAAGAGAGAGTTCAAATAAATCATTCATTGCAAACATTTATCTCCATTAACGTTGACCATCCTTGAGTCAGTCCTTACAAAATATTTCTTCAAAACTTGATCTTATGGTTTCGTGTCGTGGGCTTTCATGTGACGGATCACTTTCTATTGACGTCAGCTCATCATCTAGAAAGTTGATCTAGAATCCTATCAGTACCTTGGGATATGCATGCCCTAATCGCAGGTTTCTCACCTTCGATGACAGGTTGCATCATTGAACTTCGATCAAATGATTCTATGAGTGTTCGACTGCAAATCATTCATTCACACTTCATATATTGTACTAAATTACTTTGAGATCCATTGTCATTATTGGTGATTTCTCTCACACTTGTTAATGGTTCACATCATTGACCAGTAATCAAGTGGTTTCTACCATGTTCGACTTCGACACAATCAATCGCCTGGATAGATTCGTACTAGTTCGGGAAGTGGAAATCAAGATCCTAGATCTAGTTTCCACCATCCAGGCTGTGAGGAGTTTTATTATTCATGATACAGTAGAATACTCATGACAAATGGCTACACCTATACTGTGTCTACTTTTGATGTAATATTGAAACCATATATGTACCAGAACATTTAGTTAGCTTTGATCTGAGTCTGGGAATACCTACCTCAAGGATGATATATATATATATATATATATATATATATATATATATATATATATATTTGCATTGAATGTTTTTACAGGTTTTCGACTGGTGTCTCCAATCCAATCCTCGGAATGATAAAGCACTTCGCTCTTCATAATAACCTCAGGCTTCACCATTTAGGGGGCAATATGTTACACGTCATTTTTTCACCATGACTTTTTACTATTCATATGGTTCTATCACCACCTATATCATGTTCTCTTAGAAGTCAAAAACACTAATGTTCCTAAATCAAGTCTTGGAATTGGAGAAAAGTTCTATAAAACCCTAAAAAGTCTACCTACGTTGTTTTTCTAGCCTTTCCATGCGCATGCACTGCTGTTTGGTCCATAAAATATAGTAAATATCTCACTTTTTTCCACTATTACCTGCACACCCCCACGAAAATCAAATAAAAATAAAATATAAATTTTGGAAGCCTAGATGGTCGAATATTCTCCCAACTAGAAGCTTCTAGAGTCGTGATTAGTTCTAGCTTTATCCCTCCACTCATGGAGCTTATCCCTTGGTCTATGGAGCTCAAATCCCTTCATGAGATAAATCAATCCCCCTCTTCATGGAACTGAAACTAACTCCATTTCCCTATAAATTGAGCTCAAGTTTCAAGCTGAAGGGTAGACACAGATAGATTGTGGACTGTAGATGTTGAAGAGAGTTCGTAGCAGTGCATACTTTCTACACTAGTAAGCTGTTGTTGGAATGAGAATGATCACACCCTTGTGTATATAACTCCATGCTAGTATTCAAAGAGGAAGTCTTATCAGACTGAGAAGAAATGATTATTCAGGACCCCAGGAAAAATCTGTATGACATCAAGGCATCAGGTTGTAATATTACTCGTTTTATTCAAGATAATACATATGGATCTCTTTTTCTCATTGAGTTGTTTCTATTCTTATTGGAATAACATCAATACTTGGACTCCTTATCACTAATTTAGATTAGTATTTCTTGATTATTATATCTTACAGATGCTTTGATCCTTTGTCCTGTCTTTGATTATAGGTTCTACTTATTGGAGAAACCACTTTGGAGCGATGGGATAAAAGGCTGCATCGAACGTTTGGATTTCAAGGTAGGATCATGTCCTCTCTAATTTATGATAATAATTCTGAAATGCAATTAATCTAAAGGAAGAGGTTTTCAAATGGATCTTTGTTTCTAGTTACTTTCTAGACTACTAGGGAGATCACTCTTGTCCACAAGAGGGATTAATCCACGTAACACTCATCAACAACCTACTAAATCTGAAGGCTAAAACAAGAGAGAAAATAAAAGACTTCAATTCAAGATTTAATAAATTACTTATAAAAATCCCTGCTACATCAATTCCTGGTGCTGATGTGCAAATTAAGTGGTATACTTCTTCTCTTCCATCTAACATATACATTTTTGTTGATAGGGAAAAGTTAGCTACATTAGCAGAAAACATGAAGGAAGATTTGTCTGTAGAGAAACAAATTATAGCCCTTGAAAAGAATAGTTCTCAAGAAGACATGAAATCCAAGAAAGTATATTTCAAAGATGATTCAAAGAAAAACCCACCAAAAGATCCTTTTGATGTATAAGGTCTTCAGAAAGTACTAAAAACCATGACAAATGAAATGGCAGACATCAAAAAAAAAATTGCTGAAAGTTCCAGTTCAAAGAAGACTTTCAAGCCTAGAGTTTCTGGGTTCGGAATCTCCACTGTGAACATTTTTGTGTCAACATTTCGGGTCTAGAGAAAGACCCATCATCAGGAAAAATTTTGTAAAAAAAGAGAGGAGAAAAGATATTATAAATATCTAACAGGAGTGCAGGATAAAGGCCGACCAACCAAAAATCAAATGAAAAATCAGTCTTCTACTTCTCAGCCACCCAACATTATATCGAATGTTGAATCTGATCAAGACACAGATGGGGAGAAAACAGAGGAAGAAGAAAATTAAGTCGAAGAAGAAGTATAACTAAATGTAATGTGGGATTTCATCCTACCAAATGATGAACAACATGAAGCTTTAACCATTAGTACAAGAAGAAAGAATACCACTGATGTAATGCAGCCTACTAAAACATAGAATAATTCAACTCCTACTAAAGAAAAAACAGTAAGTAAGAAGTCTACATCTAAGGCTACACAAACTAACTCTTCTCCTTCAAATGTTCCATCTACATCAAATACAATGGTAGTATCTGACACCATTGAATATAATATAGTGGAAGATATGAAAAAGACTAGGGATAATATCTCAATTCATGAACTTACTAAATTGAAACAGCAGCAAAAGACTTTA
The DNA here is from genome assembly GCA_034641835.2 of Pinus albicaulis. NCBI lineage: Eukaryota > Viridiplantae > Streptophyta > Pinopsida > Pinales > Pinaceae > Pinus > Pinus albicaulis. The sequence goes on along the minus strand of CM076577.1, from coordinate 650,447,737 downwards.
CATAGAGATTTGAATGTAGTTCCTGCTTCAGCCTTACCTGCTCCAGTAGTAGTTCAAGCTGCTAATAATATGGGTAAACCTCCATCTCCTTCAACTAAAATAGATGCCACAGATTTTATTATGATAGGTGATCAATCCATCTCTCATACTCCTACATTCCTCTTAAATTATGAAATATTTAATAATAATTTCCATAATTTCTTAATTGATTTATGGGCTTCCTCTAATATCATGTCGAAATCAGTATGTGCTAAATTGAACATAATTCCTCAAATTCTCCTATTCATATAGTACAACTCGATAGGACAAAAGTAGAGGTTGTAGGAGAAAGAAATTATGTTTCCATTAGGTTATCATCAAACCCTAAGGTTTCCCAGATAATTGATATTTTGGTAGCTGATATTCCTAAATTTTATGGTTTAGTATTGAGCATGGACTGGTTTGAGAAACTTCATGGATATTTCGCAATAGACTGGTCACACATGTGGTTTCCCCACAATGGAAATTCAAACCAAAGTCGAGTAGATGGTGAGAAATTCATGAAACATATAGTTACTGATCTTGAAGGAATCAATGAGCCAATAACATTCAATAATAATATTACTGGAAATTACTCGGCAGAATCATTTCATGGAAACTTGAATGCACAACCATCACCCTTCTTCGATAATCCGGTTATCTATCCAATTGAAATTTTTTCCCAAACAGACACTTCTAAATGTAAATATTTTGTAAATAAACCAGTAGTTAATTCTTTATTTTGATGGTTCTAAATCAGATGATGGTGTAGGAGTTTGTTCTATTTTAAAAATTCCTCAAGGAGAAAATACCATGCTAGCATGTAGACTTGAATTCGATTGAACGAATAACAAAACAAAATATGAAGCACTAATTCAAGGTTTGTATAAAGCAATCGACATTGGAATTAAATATCTACAAGTATCTGGAGATTCAGAAATCATTATCAAACAAGTAAGAAATACTATCCATTGTCATTTTGGACATCTTAAGCATTATCAGTCATTAGTCCAGGATTTGACTTCTCATTTATTAGCTTTTAATATCTCCTCTATGCCCAGAATAAAAAACGCTAGTGCAGATTTATTGGCCAATGTAGCATCGAATTTAATTCCATGTCAAGAATTTATTCTTGATAGGTTTTCTATTGAGCTGATTTTTAGACCATATGTTCCTTATAATATTACTAATTGGAAAGTCTTTAATCATGATTTTGATAACATATATTTCATTACATCTGAAGGATCTTATGATAATCAAATTCTAGATGAGCCTGAACTAACATTTAGATAAAGGAAGAAAAAGATGAAAATCTAATACCAAAGTCAGTTTTCAAACTTGAAGACCTTTATTATTTAAAATATAGCTTCAATAGAGTTACTAATTCTAAAGCACAAAGTTAAAATTTAGGATTTGAGTTAGTAAATCTTGGAACTGATGATAAACCACAAAATGTCAACATAGGTCTCGGTCTGTCTTCTGAAGAAAGAATATCATTTGTCAAGTTATTAAGGACAAACAAAAGTGTTTTTTCTTGGGATTATACTGATCTCAAAACATATGAAACTTCTTTTATTCAATATACTATCCCTATGATTTCAAATGAGAAACCAATACAACAGCAGTTGAGGAAAATTCATCCTAATATTGAAATTAAAATTAAAACAAAATTGAATAAGCGCCTCATAGCTAAGATCATATTTCCAGTTAGACATTCAAAGTGGGTGTCAAATTTAGTACATGTCAGAAAGAAAAATGGTGACATTAGGATTTGCATTGATTTTAGAAATTTAAATAAAGCATGTCAGAAGGAAAATTTTCCATTACCATCCATGGAACAAGTACTGCAAAATATAGTTGGTTCTGAACTTATGTCTTTTCTAGATGAGTTTTCAAGATATAACCAAATCCTGGTACCCCTAGACGATAGATTAAAGACCACATTCAGGACTAAGTGGGGAACTTATGCCTATCAGAAGAGGTCATTCAAGCTAATTAATGTAGGTGCCACTAAAGAGCCATGGACACAACTTTTAGAGGACTCATTAACAAATCAATTGTTATTTATCTAGATGACATCACAATATTTTCTAGACAAAGAACCAATCATGCGAATGACATAAAATAGGCCTTTGAGCGATACAAAAAAATATGGAATCTCACTTAACCCAAAGAAGTATTAGTTTTCTTTATATGAAGGAAATTTTTTAGGATTCATCATGTCCAAAATGGGTATTTGTATCGATCTTGAAAGAATTGAAGAAATTGAAAGGATTCCTTTTCCTCATAATAAGAAAATCATTCAGTCATTTCTTGGCCATATAAATTTTGTAAAGAAGTTTGTCTCTAACTTTTTACAGATAGTTTTGCCTTTACAAACCATGATTAAGAAAAATTCAGTCTTCAAGTGGGGACATAATGAAAGAGAAGCATTCGATTTAATCAAACAATGTATTATCAATGCTCCATTCTTGACTACTCCCAATTTTCTTAATCCTTTCACTTTATGTACATTCTCATCAGATACATCCTATGTTGTTGTTTTTACAAAACTCAATGACCAGCAAATTGAAGCGCCAATATCATTTTTCAGTTCCAATTTGCAAGGTACAAAACTAAGATATTCGTCTATTGAGAAACAAGCATTTTCTATCTTCAAATATATAAAGAATTTTAGGCCATTTATCCTCAAAAATCACACCAATATAATAGTTCCATTCCCTACAGTAAATAAATTTTTGATGCAAAGAGAAGTAGGAGAGGAAAGGGCTAACTGGGTAACTACTTTACAAGAATATGATGTAGAAATTAGACCTTCTAAAATTATTATAGGTTGAGGTTTTTGCAAAATGCTAACAAGAGCATCCCATTTATCATCAGAAGAAGATGTAGGTAATAATGTACAAGTGTCTGAGGTAAGCCTCAATGATGCTCAGTCTCAATATGTTGATCTTAAGTTTTATTTGAAAAATGGATATGCCCCCATGCAACTCAGTTATAAAAAAAAAAAAAAAAAAATATTTGAGATTGAAATATAAGCAATATGAAATGATCAATGATGTATTGTTCAGAAGGAATTTTGATTACGTGTTATTATGATGCTTAGAGAAAACTGAAGCAGAGAAAGTTTTGCAGGAATTCCATGATGGACTAGCTGGAGGACATTTTGGAGAAAATACAACAACACATAAAATTTTGTATGCAGGTTACTATTGGCCAACAATTTTCAAAGGCAGTCATGATTATGCAAGGAAATGAAAAGTATGCCAAAGTGCATCTGGAAGACAAAGGAAACCAACTTTTCCATTACAACCAATTAATATCGAACAACCATTCGAGCAATGGGGATTAGATATAATTGGTGAGATACTTCCTAACTCTTCCAAACAACACAAATACATCCTCACAACTACCGATTATTTTACTAGATGGGTGGAAGTAATTCCACTCAAATTAGTCAACTCTGAGAATATTATTGAATTCATTGATCATTTTATCATAACTATATTTTGTTGACCCACTTATTTGATGTTTGACAATGCATATTATTTCTCAGGAGTTGCTATGATATAATTTTCCATTAAAATAGGTTTTAAACTGAAATATTCTGCTAACTATTATCCTCGAGGAAGTGGTTTAGAAGAATCAACAAATAAAAACCTTATTAGAATCATTAAACAAATTGTTGACCAGAATCCATTAAATTGGCACAAATCATTAACATTTTCTCTCTGGGAAAATTGAATAACTTAGTAGGCCTCCATTGGCACTTCTCCATTTAATCTTTTTTATGGGAAAGAAGTTTCCCTTCCTACTAATTTATTTATTCCTTCTCTTGCTCTGGTCCAATTTATTGATGAATCACCCTCTTCTTCTTTGCAAGTAAGAAAATTCCAAATCCTTAAACTTGAAGAGGAAAGAGAAAAAGCTAAAGTTACTCCTGCACATCATCAATAGTTAGTTAAAGCTTCATTTGATACAACTTCTTTCACTCCAAAAACATTTCAAATTGGTGATCTGGTACTAAAATGGGATAAGGCACACGAAGAAAAAGGTAAATATACCAAATTCCAAAGACTGTGGCTTGGACCATTTCAAATCATAGAAGAAATAGGCCTATCAATGTTTTTATTGCAAGATCTATCAGGAAAAAGAGATTCTTTGCTTGTTAATGGGAAAATTAAAAAAAAAAAAATCCATAGGAGGTAACCCCTTCTATTCCCTGTATATTATTGTCTTTTTTCTTCTTAGGAAAACAAAAGTTGAATGGTATTTACTTTTGGCTTTCCAAATAAAGATCTCAGAGAATCTTTTTGATTTATCACTTCTATAAATAAGAATTGTTTAGGAAATAATTGTAAAATTATAATCTCAAATAGATTTTATTTCACTGAAAATTTTAATTTCACTAAAGTTATATATTATTTGATAAATTCTCACTTTTATAAAGTATGGTTACTCTACTATCACTGAAGAAAAGAATATTTAACATAGTAGAAACTCTTTACAGATAAGCAATCTTAAACTCTAAAATTACCATCCACAATCCTCAAAAGGGCCAATGACTCACCCCATCCAAAAAAAATTTCAATTTTCAAAATGTAATTCAAGAAAATATGCTAAATCTTAGAAGATAATAAGTCTCATCACGATCTTGTTTATCATGGTCATAGGAAAATAATTAAACTGACATTACCAATAATTCCTACCAAAATAAGGTAATGACTTGAGATTATATTAAAAGGCAATGGGTCTCATCAAGAGCCATCTTGATCAGTTTAGTTACAACTAGTGAATGGCATTGTCAATATTTGGTTACCAAGCCAAGGCAATGGCTTTTAAGTGATAAAAAATACATAGAAAATATTTACAAAAAATAAAACAAATTTCCAAAGAGATAAAGTATATACTAGTGAGCTTATTTTGGAAGATTGTAATAGTAGCTGGGTGGGACAATGAATCATTGCTAGTTAAAAGGTAACCCTACCGAGGCCATAAATGCCTACTGGTATCAGAGGCTCTACTTGTGATAAATGAGTATGTATTTATAAAGCTAATATGAATGAGCCACCTGCTTTATCTTTTTGAACTTAGTAATGACTGATATAGATACTCATATTTTAATTTTAAAAAGGAAATCTTATGAGTTATAATCAAGTGATATTTTATTACTTAGTAAAATATTATTTGTATTGAAATTCATTCCTACAAATATTTTTATTTTTAAAAGTTTTAGAAATTTCAAAAACTAATCATAGATAAATAGTTCTCCCAAGTGAATCGCCAATTGTTGTACTATACAAAACCCCTCATTTATTTCAATAATAAATGTGGACCGTTTAAAAATTAAATAGAGTTTAAGAAACATTATTTCGTTTTAGTGTTAAGTTTTAAACTTTAGGAATAGGAGGCTTTTTCTTTTCACTTTGATTTCATTATGCTTAGCACAAATCGCAAAGCTCACAAGTTGAAAAACGTTAAAACACATATAAATGTTGCGAATTACGATAATAACTTCAACAATTTTGAATTATATCAAAATCCCCGTTTAAAACTTAAAAAGCCCTTAAAGTTATAAATCTCATCGCGCCTCCTTTAAAAGACAAACTTATATCATTTCAAAAGGAATTGCGATGAGTTGGACTCGATAAGACAATAAACAGACAATAAAACCTATCCATAAAATCTGATAAAGCGCAATAATTTGAGTTTTTATCCCATATCACATTCTACAACGTTAAAGAAAATGGAAAGTTATATCCACCGTAAGAAAATGTGATGTGCGATTTGTGAAAATCACATGTGGCATACACCTGCGACAAAAACATATAGTATTGATGTTGGTAAAGGTTGTGATTTGCGCTATAATATTTATTACTAAAGAACTTGAAGTGATTCTTAATAAAGTGATCCGTTTATAATATTTGATGATTTAGAGTGTTAGATTGGACATATTATGTAAAGCATGTAAAATATTTGATGAACGATTAAAGGGTTATTAACGACATTCAATGAGTATAGGGTTCAAAAAGATCAATATTGTACTTGAAGTGTGTTTTAAATTAAAGCGCTGGAGTTTTATTTATGTTGATTTAACTCTATTCTATGTCCTTTTCTCCCCTCATCTTAGATCTTAATTTACTCGTCTTTCTTGAATTTAGGAAACTGCCAAGAAAGGCAAATATGTTGCCCAAGCGTCCATTTCTGAAAGGACAGACCTGCCTCCACTATTTTTAGACACTACATGCAACAAGGACAGTGGATTTTCTTCATGGAAAGCCATGTATAATCTGTTTGAAGAAGAATGTCCAAGAGAACTAAAGAAAATAGCAACGACGGATAAGGTTGTTTCATCAAAACCTTCTTACTTCGAAGTTTCAAGTTCATTTCTACATAGGATAGCAACGAGGCCAAAGATCTTACCATACACTGATATGGTAAAATGGTTCATTGACAATATCAATATTGCAGACAAGAAATTCAAGAATTCCAAATTGGAGAACATGGGGTCATTCACCTTCCAATATTTGCAAAAATTGTATCATTTTCTTACACCAAAAAATATTTATGATAAAGCTTTCTTGGAAATATTTACAAAAAAGAATCACAATATAATGAAGTTGGTGAAAGGATGGAAGGAATATCAAGTCAAGATTAAGCGGGAAAAACTTGGTATGTACCCAATAGTGCAATTCCCATCACCTTATTGTTTTGTAGCAAGAATGTTGTGTAGATTATTTTCTAGACATGATACCACTAAATTCTCCATTGAATGGGTTCCTTTAATTGATGCAGATGTCAATTCTACTATCATGAATTGGGAAAAAAATTTATCCAATAATTTGGCCCAAACCATTATGGATTATAGAACAAATAGATTCTTTTTGACTAGGACAATTCCTCCTTTTTTATATGAGCGCATATATCATGGATGCTATATGTTTCAGCTCGAACTTTCCTATTATGGGTTGGAAGTGAAAAAGCCAAGACCCTAACCCTATTCATATTTATCATAAAGCCATGTGGGAGTCTGAGTTTCATTTACATTTCTACAATATTTTTCATGGAGTTATGTTGCCCATTCAGCAGATCATTTTTAATGAGAGAGCTCCTAGTATTTCCAAAGAAGCCAGTGCCGATATTTTACCTATGGCCAGATGCTTTGGTGAGGAAAATTTTACTTATATTAGATTTTTTGGGAGTCTTCTTACTCTCATGTCCTACCTTGCTATATTCCAAATAAACTATTGGCAAGATAAATTGCATATCAAACTCTTATAAACAGTATAACCAAGTAGCTCAGAGATTCTAAGAAAGCCATCTGTCCTACATTCCCATTACAATGTGGTACCTTTTCCCTTTTTTACATAGGTCATGCAGAAAAATAAATTCCAAACATTACTTCATTGCATTTGGCTTTAATGCTAGGGAGACAATATGATCCAAATGATGTGGTCCAAAATTTTACCACTAATCTAAAACTCATGCCTTTCATGAATGAAAAGGATATGTTTGATGATTTATTTGAAGGAGTAGAGAAATTTGCAGATGTGTTAAAAGGGAATCCAATAATATTAGTGTAGCAGACCTTAAATATTTTCATGAATATAGAAACAAGAGATTAGAAACAGTCCCATTATAATTTTTACTAATGGAATATGTCAAAAGGCCAACTCCCATCATAAGTTTTGATGTTGAAGCAAAAGAGATGCTAGAAGATGAATCACAAGAAAAATCAATTCGAGATTCAGAGCATTGAAAACATTAGTCTCAGAGTTCAGATCATTCTGATAATGAATCTAAAATAAAAAATGAAAGCACTGAGAAGATGATTGAAAAAGTAATTAAAGGAATTGATATGAAAACTGAGGAAGAAACTGGTGGAGCTGAATTATCTTCAAAATAACTTTAGAAAGTTAAAACTACATCTAAGAAGACAATGAAATATCAAGCACAAAATTTAAAGACAGAATGGACAAAGTTTACTAAAGCACTGGAGACACCACCAAATCCTAATCTAGAAGGATCGATGAGTTTTCAAGCTCCTGAGCAAACTCAGAAACTGGTAGAAACAACAATGGCACTTCAGCAGATGCCAAAGGTTTAGGAATAGGAGATCATCCCGGCCTACCCAACTAAAGAAATCATTTTGAATATTGAGGAAATACCTCCCTAGATTTTTTCTATAGCCCAAATCACAAATTTGTAGTAAAGAGGAGGAAAAGAAGAAGAGTTGATGAAACAGTGAGAAATCTCAATGATGAATCAATAGATGTTGTCTAGAAAAATCCTTTTTCCAATCCTACTAAACATCTTACCAAACTGTCACAGTTTTCAAGTGCATATGCAACTGCCACAATTCATAAAGCAGCAGAAGTACAAATTCCGCTCAAACAAAAGGAAGATAAATTTCAAGAATTGCAAAGACAACTGAAACAAGAAAAGCTGAATGCCAATAAGAAAATTGAGATGAAGATTTCACAATTCCATAAATACTTTGGAAGATTAAAGTTGCAGCATCAAGTACAAATTTTTGAGAAGGATACACAGATAGAGTCAATGATGGATAAGCATAAAAGCCAGCCTCAAGCAAGACATTTTATAAAAGAGGCACTTGAATGGAATGAAAAATTGAAGTAGCAACAAGAGACGTTTGTCAGCAAATCTCAACTACCAATTCATTTTGTGAAACAAGCAAAATTGTAGTTCAACAAGTGGCGAACAGAAGACTCAAATGTGAAAAAGTTCAAAAGAAAATTTATGAATTCATCCTATGGCAAGAATTTGATATAGGAAAGAAAGTTGATCTCCAAAAAATTGATAAGTTTCACAAAGGCATTTTATTTAAAGACTGAAAAATGCAGTTAACATAGGAAGAGAAAGCAACATCAAAGGCATCAAATCTAACAAATGAGATCATCGAGTTTGTTAATGGACAACTTCTAAATGCTAAACTTATCAAATAATATACAACCGAAGTAATTCCATAGCTCAAATTATTGGAAACATAGTGGAAGGAAAGAACAGAGACACGGGTAGAAGATATCAAGAAGATAACTAAATTAGATCAAGAAAATTACTGGAATTTCTTATCAAACCACATCATCAGTGAATGACTCTAAAATCCTTAACTAATTCCACTGAGAAATAATTTCCAACACTTTCAAATGTCGTGTTAAAGGCTAGGTAAAATATAGGATCACACAGCCAGCTCAGTTGAATTTGATGATGGATATTTGCCACCTCAGAGATCAAATGACAAAGGAAGATCAACCCACTTAAACATATTGTTATCATTATGTCTAGATTGTAGTTTAGTTTACTTATTACGAGGAAGGTTGTTTGAAACTTCCTCAAATTTTTATGTAACAATATATTTTTGACATATTTAGTTTAGTATTGAAACCCTTATCATGCATTTAGAGAAGGGTCCATAAATTTGTCAAAAAGAATTGCAAAGGAATGCACTTATGTATGTTTGTGAATTCCTTGATGAATTAATGAAACAGAGTCTTTTTTCTTTTGATATTGAAGTTTTTTAACTGAAGTTTCACTTTTGTACTCATTGAATTGCTTTGGCGTGAAAAGGAGAAGAATACTAATGTCAGTTTTAATGAGTATAACCTCGTGTATATGTTATTTCTACACATTATATTAAGTGTTACTTCTTGAATTGAAAATCATCTTTTATCAATATTATATATGAAAGATGTTATCATAAGTGAATGTTAAATGCACTTTTGTACTAATATTTATCTATGGTTACTTATCTCATATATGATCAAATTTATGAATGCAATATATATCTCACAATTGTTTTGATTAAACTATTTTGTCAAAATAATTTTTTTTACATAATTTTTATCTCTTTCAACTATAGAATAATCTTCATTACCAATTGTTGAAGGATATCTTTCTAGATCACATTGAAGAATGAATATTCTTGGGTATATAGTAGAATAGATATTTAGTCACTGCATATGATAGATTAAATCATTTTTCCATTTTTATGTTCTAAAGAAACACACCCTCATTATCATTATTGGGAAACTGCTCCCTTTATCCCTAGCTGGAGCCACTACACCAAACGGAAAAGGACTTTCTCTAAGGTCCCGACCGGGTGGTTTTCCTCTATGTTGTTGCCACAAAAATTTTAGGCCTCAACAAAATCCTAGTTTCCTTCACTTGGAGACATGAGGAGAGAGAAATAAATAACCCTACCACTTGATCTTCGTCCTTCTTCTTCCTTCGCTAGCATATTTCTTCTTCTCCTTCACTTACTTGATGAGAGAATGAATTGTGTCCATAGAAGGTCGAGTTACCTCCTATATATAGGTTTCCAAGTTAGACGAAGTAACACAATTTAGGCTGACTTGGTCTTGGAGGTTATTTTAACACTTTAAAATAGACACATAACTATTTTTACAATTTACAATGTTTTGGATGGTGTCTTCATCATATGACAATGACTCTTTTAACTTCTTGACCTAGGACAAACCATAGAAGCACTCAATAGGTGCTTGACCTCTAAAATAAAATACCTTAAGAATGAAACCCATGCTTCAAAAATAACAATAATAATATTTATTTGATTTCACAATATACAAGACTCAAAATTACATTTCATATTTATGAAGACCGAACCTAGTTACACATTTTTCAACAAATTAAAAGCGATTGTCTAGCAATTGAAAGAATGGAATAGAGATTCCATTCAACAATGTTACGAAATTGATTTGAATGCTTTGGGTGTCAACCAAAAATAATTCATGGTACTGGAATTAATTAACATGAGAACAAATCAAGCATAGCAGGATAAAATTCACACAATAATTAACCCAATAGATATCAGAACTTACCCTAGAGAAAGTGCAAAAGAAAAAATCCAACACCAAATGGATTTTCTCAGGCTTTATTCTCGACAAAAAAATTACAAGGGTGTTTTGGGTCTCTAGAGCACTACAGATCAATGTTCTCATACTTTTTTCAGACTCCCAAGCCTTGTCGAGTTACCACATAAAAAATTTACTCCTGCAAAGTCTTCCGTAACACTCCTTGCGGATTCGAGACTCTTTTGTAACACGCCGCACTCCCCAAACTCCTTTGAAACTCCTCGAGACTATCATATGGATATACAACTTAGAGGAGTGGAAATATGATCAATTTTCTTGTGGCCTACCCTAAAGGAACCATGTTCTTGAAATTCATTGATGCATCCTCTCATGTAAAGGATGCAAATCTGATATATTCATATTTGGATGATGTTGTGGAATAAGTTGGAATTAAACATTTTGTCCAAGTAATTGTTATAGATTCTACGAAATGATATTTTATTGTAAAGAATATTTATCTCACTAAATCATATTCTATTGTAAATAATATGTAGCTCAAATATATGTAATAATTTTCTCCCTTGATTCTTATTCATGGTTGAATTGATAGGGAAATCCCTCTAATCATAGTTTAACATCTTGTAGGAAGAAGAAGTGAAGGTACAAGAAAGTATATGTGAGGATTCCATAAGCCCCAAGGGTTAGCTGAATTGGTTGAGTACCTATCGTTAAATATGTTGGAGTTTTTTAGCTTCGGTTGGTCTTCATAATTTGTATTAGCCCTCAAAAATTGACAAATACGAATTGTACTTCAAGTTGGCTTCAAATAAAGAAAATTTTGACGTTTAAATTTGTTGAGAAATTAGGGCGTTTAATTAAATTTCTCTTTCATGATAATTACTTGTGATTTCATTATGATTCTTTCAATTAGATATTATCTTTCGTCACATTATTATGTTCTTCATCAAGCAAATTACCAAATGCACAATAGACACAAAATTTAGGCTTTCAAGCCAGGGCCATAAGCTCTCCCTCTTAGAGAGGAAAACCCGAAAGCAATTCTTCTTCTAGATCTTCAATTGACAAGTACCATCACCATGACACAGACCCTGGATCCAGTATGCCTCCAAGAGCTTCTCACTGCTCTTCGTTGCTCCTTAGGTTGATCTTCTTTTTTCTGCACTGTACTGCACCATTACTAGGGAGAATTTGTCCCTAGTCTATTATTTCCAAGGGATGCACTATCTTTGCAAACTTACTTTGATCTAACTTCAGCCTCCTAGAGATACCTTCTTTCTACAACCAAGTCTGATATCCTTTGTTGTAATATTCCTTATCTGCATTGCAATCACTTTTGTTTCATTTATGAGTTATACTCGGCTCAAACCAGAGATACATATGATTCTCCTTTAACCCAAGATAATATTGTGGTAACCCATATCTTAATATTGTGTATTACTTCGACCCTTATTTGAGATATGCGAGACCTTAATATTGAACCTTGTAAATATTGTAGCCACACATACTTGCATTTATTAATATTCTCTCCAAGCAGATGATCCTCTACAATTAGCACTATACCTTGCATTTTTATGCACTACATCACAGTCCTGAAACAATTTCCAACCTTCCTGAAATGATCACATCATATACGATCCAAGAACAAAGATAGTATTTCCTTGTTTCTTCATTGATTATCCTTATTCATATCTATCCAGAAACAAACCCTTCTCTCACACTTTATTACAGAATTGATACAAGCTTGTTGTCACCAAATAAGGCTGCAAACCTATATATATAGGGATTGTCTCCCTCTACCTGAGCCGACATGATCTCTGGATATTATGCTGAATTAACAAACAGTGGTTCCAACAAATTTGAGCTGACTTGTTAAAGGATATCTTCCAACATATTCTAGAGAATTTTGACAAGGTCTTGAGGCATACTTTTTAATTTTTACCACATGGAGGTGGAAAGGGAGCCATTGCTTCTATTAGAGGAGCCCTTGTGCCTTTGCAAGGAGTTCCAAATGATCCAACGCATGGGAACCAAAGCACAATTCCGAAGGAGCATGTATCAATTTTTTTTGAGATGGGAGGAGAAGAAGAGAAGAAGGATCAGCATCAAGGGATGATGAGCATTCACCCTTATCTATTTCAAGAAGTTTTTTCATAGAAGAAGGAGACTGTATTCTGCAGTGAAAGGAGGGACAAACAATTCCACTCATATATACAGTCTGCTTTAGATCTTGATGTCTCACTACATGCAGACGTTCCACCTGGGAGGCCACCAGATCTGGAGTTGGTGAGAGACATCTTTCCATTTGGTTCACCACTCTTATATTTTTGAGGGGTGAAGAACTTGGAGGGGTATATTATAGTGCAGAGATTCTGGGACAAACTCAAGGAGGAGGGCGACATTCTCCTATTTTTAGCATTACCCACTCTCACTACATATTCTACACTGACAGAATTTTCTGTAGTGATGAAGGATGGCACCACCATGGTGTAAGGGAACTGATCCATGGATTTGAATAAACAGAGGGTAATTCATTTGAGGAAGGGATACTCCATACATTTGAGTAGATGCAGGCCACTCATGCTTACATTGGCCAAGATCAAGAGCTTCGTTTTGGATGGTAGCTTCTCGTGGGAGGCCAACTTCCAAAGACCACCACTTGTGACTTGAGCATGAGCAGCTGCATGATGGGCATGGAAGCACTTTGGAGGATGAATTTGGCATGAGAGATGTAAAAGGAAAATAAAACAACATGCGGGGAACTTCACATTTCAGATCTTCAACACTGTCTCTTAGGAGGATTGATCCATATTGGAGGTCTCAACTTTTGGTAGAGTACTCCAAGGATCTTGGTGCTTGCATGATTCTTGATGACCCGGAGGGATATGATAGATACATGGTGGATGATGGGGTCATATATTATTATGGTAGAGTCTTCTTGACTAGAGCTTATGAGCTTAAGGAAAATCTGTTACATGCATCACATGTGGACTTTATTTCCATGCACTTTGATGCATTTCATTCTTTGATGGAGGAGTTCACCTGGGAGGGCATCCAAAAAGATGTGTATTAGCATATGGAGAGATGCATAGCCCAGATGATGATGGAGAGGTTGTCACAACCACTTCCCTATTCATTGAAAATGAGGGAGAACTTTCAATTGAGCCATTTCAACTCAATGACCAAGGTACATAGTAGAGGATGTACACTTATGCATTATGATTTGTATTCCTTTACTTTTTGTGAGCACCATGTTGTACCAAGGAGGATATTTCCGTCTTGTATATTGTATTATGATGTACTTGAGGCCATTTGCAGCATTGATGTTGGCCATTCTATTGGTGGGTTGTGGGAGATGCCACATGATTCTTGCTGTGCACCATCGGCACCACATTTTACTTTTATGATCCTATCTTGTAGGATGATTTTTGAAACAAATAAGTGGTTGAAAGGAAACTTGTTATACTTTTTTTTGAGGTAGGAATGGGATGCACTGTGCCTGTTCTACCTATGGAACTATGATCCACCTCCCAGTTTCCATATGGCAACTTTTTTCTATTTGATTTTGCTTCCATATATTGATGATGCTCTTATTTTTATGAGAATATTTGTTGGGAGGATGGCACAAGAGTTGGAGGTGCCCATTAGGAGTATGATTCTCCCTACTTCATGTGTTGCATGCTTTAGGAGAAACAATGGGAAAACCATGATTGCCACACTACATCTCTTGTCTTCATGTGGAAGGAGCCATTTGGAGAACTTGAGTTCTTGGGAGAGGCACTTCATGGATTTTTTGTTTGGTGGGGTGACTTAGGTCATTCTTGGAGGCCATAATATTTCATCCCAAGATCAGAAATAGACCCATACATACCATAAATGGAGAGAGAAACAACTTGGGTGGAAAAATTTAATCTCTCCATGCAGCCCTAATACATGGCATAAACTGGGGGTTGAGGATTTTTTTTTATGAGCTACCTAGAATAGCTCATTTCATTTGGATGATAGCATGGGTATGGAAGCCTATCATTGGGAATGAGATCCCATATGTTTTTCATCATTCCTACCCTGAGGAGGCCATTGAACAACAAGAAGGTTTCCACTTACACCTTCCACTTTCTCATGATGTGAGCCATTTGGTTTTTCATACTTGGGAGGAACCATGGGGGGGCATATTTATTGCTGATTATTTTGAGTAGTGGTGGGGGCTATTGATGAGGAGGCCACAAGAGGAGGAACGGAGTAATTTTTCTCCACCTTTATATTTTCTTGAGGACAATCAACATTTTGGAGGGAAATACTGTAATATTCCAAAAATTTAGCCTTTAGCTAAATGGAATATTATAGTTTGTTTTATCACTAGGTAGGTGAATAAGTGGGTAGGGAGGCCCATAAACCTATTTAGAAGGAATAATAACACTCCTAATATGAAAGGAGGAAGAATAATCAGCTGGATTAAGCATCTTTGGGTGTGAATTGGAGAGGATACATGTTGAATAGGTCAACCTTGACCAAGTCAACAACGTTGTCATGGAGGAGTGGCACAGCGCAGTTTTAGTGGAGGACAACTTGCATGAGTTTGGTGGAATTTGTGGATGGGAACAAATTTGAGAAGGCTCACAAAATATATATGGAGGGGATGGCAGCCATTTTTATTCATGTTTTAGATTATCATCTGATATTGGTCTGTTTAGACTTTACATCCTTTTGTTGTTTAGTAGGGTTGTTATGCTATTTAGCACAAGGGTGTTCTTGATCGGGAATACCTACCTCATCCTCAGGGAAGGAGAGCATAATTTTGCTACATTTCCTCATTCTGGAATTTTGGCCAAGCTACCTCCTTCAGCTAGAACGCAGTTTCTGTTTAGAGCTGGGTTGTGTTGTAGGGTGCAGCAAAGGAGGATCACTAAGAGCCATTTCTGGGTTTGTTTTTCAGTGGAGAGGTGGCCTATCCATTGGAGGATCAACAAGGAGGGCTCCTGGGCATATTTATACATCTTTGGCATCATGCCAACCATCTACCATCCCTCACAATGTAGTTACAAACCAGAACTGCGTTATTTTTAGAGGTAGTTGCTGGGAGGGTTTATTGAGCTCATCAGGAGGGTTTATTTCTGAATAGAGGGATCAACCTTCTATTAAGAAATACCATTGGAGGAGGACATCATAATTTCAGATCTTTCATAGCCTCATTTTATTCATTTCCATTTTGCAGTGACATATCAACCCCAGGGTTATTGTCACATTGTATTTCTAGCAATCTTTTCTGGGTTGGCTAGAAATCATGTATTAGAGCCCACATCTTATTTTCTGGGCATTTCTTTGTATCTATCAGCCATATTTCATTTATGTATGTCCAGAGCAGCAGCTACACTGATACAGATAGTGTTGTCACTGCTTTCTGACATTCTATACAGTAGCATCAACTCATGTGCTGATTGTTCTGATCATTGGAGGCTTGTTCTTATTGCTTGAGTGGCTTGACCCTCAAGATATTTTTGTATATTCTTTCTGATATCTTAATAAAGTGATGGATGCATATTGATCCCTCTTATGACATGTTCAGAATTTTTGTGTTTTACATTATTATTTCTTGTATTGCTGTTATTTCCATTTTTGAATATTACAGGAAGTGATCTCTTTGGATGGATCTTTCTGGTACAAATATTTCATGGATGTAGCGGTCATTGATATTTTGGATCTGCAAACCACATAGAAAAAAAATGTGAGGCTTCCATCATCCCTTTCTTTTTTCTTGTATGATTATGGTATTTGATAGAGTGGATAGTCTTTTTATTGCTTCAAATGATATCTTTTCAAGTTAAGTCTCCCCAGATGAGAAGGGACTATGCGTGAGTTTCTCAATGCTATGTAGCCCTTAACATAATATTGGATATTGGGGAAGTCTTCTGTTGTAATAAAATATTTGATTTTTTCACATGTAAATGGCTCATTTAATCATAAATGAGCTTTTCCCTTAGGGTGGATGGTATAAAATTTGTCTTTTGAATTCTATTTCACTCACAAAAAAGTGTCTTTTTATTTTATGTTTACAATTTGATTGTCTTTTTTTCATAATTGAGTGTAATAGACTAAAAAGAGCAAGTTATTAGCTTATAATTCATGAAATTCATCAAATACAAAATTAGGATGGTGGTTTCAAGGCAAGTGGACCTATTGTAAGTAGTTGGACAAGACTTGGATGAACATATCTTTTCATTCTCCTGATACTTTGACATTTGACCAATCCAATTGCAAAATTTGCATGGCACACTTCTGGGGTTCTGCATTAAGTTTCTTGCATATCGCGTAAGGTATGACATTTGAGCTCGCCCCAGAAGCTACAAGGAAATTGTATGCATTCATGTGAAAAATAGAAAATAACAAAAGGAAGTTGTCATAGAATTTGAACTTTTACCGATTAAAGCATTATTGATTGATGAAGTGTTTTTGCCTTTATCTACCCAAGCAGTGGGAAAATGTGTCTTACCTGAGCTTGTAGAAGTGATTTCTCTACCATTAAATATCTTTAACATCAAGTTCTTCTGCTGAATTTTAGCCATCTCATAAAGTGACAGATTAGCTTTGGTTTTCTTCCTGTCCTCAATAATATTATAATGAAAATGTATTTCATTTGAAACATGGGGAGAAGGATTCTTACTTGATACTGCATCCTTACCGGTGGAAGAAGTCTTATTTTATGTGTGGTATTTGTGTTCCCTTTGGAAAGGTCCAGAAAGGGAGGGTTTGTTCTAGTCATTTCATTGAGTTTTACCCCAAAGTATCTCAAGAAGAGCACAACTAGAGAATAACATGGTATATAGTTTCTCCTATTTGATCCCAAATCATAGATTCGACCATATTATCTACTACTTATCCTAGATATATATCTATCAGCTCAAATTCTATTTGGGTTACCACACCATGCAGGTCCGCCCATCATTTATTCATTTATTCCCTCTATTTGTCTCCTTAACTGAATGAAAGACTGTAACCGAGCATCTGGTTCGGATGAAAAGAAAAAACTATCTCCATTACCCTGAGAAGCACCATAAGCTTTATCCAATCCTGTCAGGTAGACCATTCATTATTTGTCGTGTAGTTAGTAATAAAATCAAGGAGGCAAAGTACATATTGTATTCATTGGTAATCGAAAATATTGATGTGTGTGATTAGGAGGTAGAGTATAGATTGTATTCACTGGTAGCTGAAAATATTGATGTGTGTGATTGAAAATACATGCTCAAAAGTGCACTTGATATCTTCTTTATTTTATGAGGATACATTTTGTTATTTCTTGGAACTGTATAGACGTATTTAATTGCTTAAGAAAGTATATTTTGTATCATATTAGATTGGCAGAAGCGAGAGAATGATCAAAAACACTCGATGAAAATTATTTACTCTGAAATTTTTCAAATTACAATTTTGAACCCTATGAAGCCCTACCGGTCTACAATGCATTGTATTCAAGTGCCTCTAATTATAATCCATAAATATAAAATTAGGGCTCTAGCTTTGATGGGATGGGATGAGTAGCTTGTAAAACATGAATGTTGGAAATAATTTTTTTCATAAAGATACAAATCTAGGTAGTCGATGAATTTACCCTTTAAAATTCTATTGTAAGGAAATCTCGTTATCTTTGTCTATGAATATTGTAAAACGGTTGGAGGAAAATCTCGGTCTCTCTTCCCGGTCACTCCCTTCAATCACCCTACCACTCCCTTCAATCACAATTTTGATTGTGTGCGCAACAAATAAATGAAAAGCTCCATCGGCCCTCCTCTTGTGTATTCTATGTTAAATTTGATTTTCATGGTCTAATATTTCTATTATTCACCCTTTTTTTCATGATTTACCGCTTTTTTGTATTTCCAATCTTAAAAATATTAATATTGATATATTTAAATAGTTGGTTTTTAAAATTCATTAATTATTTTTTTAATACTCTATATTAAAAAAACTACTTATGTTTCAATGCTTTGAAATCAATATATTTAATATTATAATATTTTAATCATTTAAAATATCTTTAAGTTTAATATAAATTAAAAAATTATAATAATATTTTTTTACAAAAATTATATTTGTATTAAGAAATGACACTCTTTAAAATGTTATTGTCATGGTTTACTAAATTATTTTTTTCAACTATGAGTGGATAGAAAGTTTTGACAACATTAGGGTTTAATTTTTTCATTTCCCCTTTATAAAAGAAGGGGAAACAATAGGATAACACCTGGAAGATGGATATTGATGATTGGACTTTTATATTGAATTTTATACGATGAAAACCTTTTTACACAATACCTTTAACTTCCTCTCTAACATTCTTATGTCTTCTTAACTGTAAATGTTACGATTTACCTGTCTCTTGGACTTCTCATCCTTTAATTTGGAACTTTTAAATATGTTGTAGGATATTGTTGCATGAAAAACTAGTTGGAGACTATTTTTCGAGCATTTTTTAGGCTCGTTTCAAGATATATCACACTAACATCATATGTCATGTCACTATTCTCATCAGTTTCCCTTTAAAGTGCTAGGTTTTTTTAGTGTAGTCACTTGTTTATTCTGTCATCGACCCTATTAGCCACTAGCTTAACCACCTATCACATAGTCTAATTTATTACATGTTCAATCTTCCAACAGTGTAGTTATTTATGACACTAGCTTATGTGTCAACAAAGTGGTTTCCCGAGGGGTTCCTTGGTGGTTCAACATCCTCAAGCTTCTCCAACCATAGGATACATTTCTTGTGATTGAAGCTTAAGCACCAACATTATTGGAAGACATTTCCAGTAGGTTTAGCGAACCATTTCTCAAGTTCAATTACTTTCTTTAATGGGTGCATACATGTTTCGTCTTGATCATCCTTCCTTATTTTCTCCTTCAAATTGAATGGTTTACCAAATATTCACTCTCATCAAACGACTAGATATGATAAGTTTCAACCTTTCACCTTTAGGAACACAAATATTATCTAGCTTCTATAGAAACCCACTATGGAGAATATAATTAATGTCATTGTCACCTTCTTTGACATGAATTTGGTCATATATAAACTAAAACAACTCTTTAAATTCTGCATCTCCTATGTATTATTTGTTGTATGCATCATGGGTAAAAGATTCCATGTGCATAGGAGTTTGGAAAGTTGTGATATTTCATGTAGGTGGCCTTGAAAGCACATTCCCCTTGCATGTGGGTGTCCTTGAAAGCACATTTCCTGGGGTTTGGATTCTATTTTTTCCATTGAGGTTTTTTCAATGGAGCTCGAGTCATCCTTTACCTTGCTAGATATGTATGGGCCTTCTCCTAATTGTATGGATTTACGGGAGAATATCTTTAATAAATCCATTATCAAATCCAAAACATCATCCTCAGTGGTGATTTGAATTTCTCTCTAGGTTCTTCGCAATTATGGGGACCTAGGGCTAAACCAAATCCCATTATTGTTGGACAAATTGGAGAGGAGTAATATGGTGCACGTGGAACTTGTTAAATTGGTCCCTTCTTAGTAGAATTTTCAGACTAGTTTATACAAAGGATTTTGGAATTAAGATTGACTTGTCTAAGGCTTATGACATGGTCAACTGGATCTACCTAAGACTCCTCTTGAGTCATGTGGGTTTTTTTCCCATAATTCATTGCCTGGGTGAAGAACTGCATTCAGAAATTTTATTTTGGTGTGTTAATTAATGATTCAATCTCTCCCTTCTTCCACATGCAAAGAGGTTTTTAAAAGGGTTTTCCCCTTCCCCTCATCATATTTTTATTGGTTGTAGAAGTTCTAAGTCATATTTTGACTAAGTCAAATCTAAGGGGAGAGTTTCATGGTGTACTTATTTTTGAGCCACTATCCTTAACCCATATCATTTTTGTTGATGGTATCCCAATCACCTCCTCGCAAGGGTGTGTACATGTAAAGTGAATGGGAAGTTGAAAGGTTAAAGAATGTGGATCTATGTTTGATAACTATGGTGACCGAGCAGCTGTGGATTTTCTTCTGCGAAATGTCTCGAGTGGGACTGTTGAAGACCAAAGAGAAACATCTAGTAAGCTATGTCTTCTAGCCAAAATAAATGCAAATAACAGGATTTGTATTACAAAGGTTGGGGCCATTCCTTTTTTAGTTGATATGTTGTCCACACCATATGCTAGACCACAAGATCACGTTGTGAAAGCTCTTATGAACCTTTCCATTTATGAAAACAACAAGGGTGTAATAGTGTTGACACCTAATCTTAAGGGATTGGGTGAGATTGTATATTATTGTAATTTACTAAATAAGGAATGCCAAGAGACATTGGGAAGTGAATCCCAATAGCCTCACCTCTATGTATAAGTACACACACAATATCCATCTAATTCATCTTCAGTTTTGTGGAGTTACCTCCTGGTATGACATGGTATCAGAGCCAGTCCCATTTTTGGCATTCATGCCTTCGGTATAACTCCCACATGTTCTGAATTTTTGTAGATTGTCACTGTGCATTCATTTTTATGTTTTACTGCTCTTCGCATTCTGGTATTCTAGAATAATTCTGTATTTTTTTTTTTGGAAAATTTTTCTTCATTTCAGCTCTGCACATTTAATTTTACTGTGCAATTTTTTTTTATAGTTTCTCACACACTCACCCTCACATGCAGACCCCCGCCACCTCACATGCTCCATCCCTCATAGCTCACGGCCCTCACATTCCTCATATTCCTCATGCTCACAGCTCACGACCCCTCGATCTACCTTACAGTCCTCACTCTCCCCGCTCCTTACCGCTCTCCCCCCACCCACTCTCCCCATTCCCCCTCACACAGCTCTCCCCACTTAGCCCTCCCTCCCCAGTCACGGTCGCCCTTCCCACCCACTCTCCCCATCCCCCTCACCTACTCTCCCCTCCCTACTCACGGCTGCCCTCCCCACCGACTCTCCCCATCCCCCTCACCTGCCCTCCCCTCCCCTCTCACGACTGCCCTCCCCACCCGCTCTCCCCATCCCCCTCACCTGCCCTCCCCTCCCCTCTCATGGCCGCTCGACCCTCCCCTCCCCTCTCATGGCAGCTCGACCCTCCCCTCCCGCTCACCCCTCCCAACCCACTCTCCCCTCCCGCCTCTCCCAACCAACCCTACCTACCCGCTCATTCCTCCCCCTCCCCTCCCACGCAGATTCTCTCTACGTTTTTTTTTTACAATTCGACCTCTTATTCTAATTTTTTTTACCTAGTTTGGCCTCCCCCAAAAAATACCTCCCTTGGTACAAACCTTCCCAAGAAAATACCTCCCTTGGTACAAACCTTCCCTAGAAAACACCTCCCCCAGAAAATATCTCCCTCAAATAATACCTCCGTTTTTCCCCAAAAAAAATTTTACAAAAAAAAATAAAAAAATTATTTGCAGAATTGATACCAAAATTGAGTTTTTGTAGTGACAAAAAAGTATCTTTTTTCTTCAAAAGAATGAATTCTCTCATATCTATTGTAGGAGTTTTTCTCTCAAGAAAGGAGAATTATCCTGAATGGTCTCAGAAAATCAAGCACACTCTCATTTTTTATGAGCTGTGGAGAGGAATTTGTTAAGGAGAAGGAGGCCTTCCTCAAGCAAAGCCCACTTCTGACAAGGAGATCGCCATTTGGGAAAACAAAAATTGCAAGGCCTATGCCTTGATTGCAGCTTCCGTAAATGAAGAGGTGAGTCACCTTCTTACACCATTTTAGAATGCCTATGAAGCCTTGATCAAGCTAAAAGAACTCTATGACTCACATTCAGAACTTGAAATTGTTCAATTAATGATTAAGTTGTTCATTCTTGAATTGAAAAATGATGACCCTCTTGCTTTAGCTTCAGAAGTAAGATCTATCATGCATGACATTAAGAACACTGGTGTAGAAGTAGATATACCTCTCATATCATATGTTAAGGCATTGTATCCCACTTACTCACATTATCTTGAGTCCTTGCAAGCAAGTGGAAACCTCATGAAAGTCACCTTTGATTCCCTTGAGAAAAAGTTTGCAGAAAGAGAGAAGGCTTTTGGAAAGATGAAAACCCCTCTGTCTTCTGAAGAGGCTGTATGCTTTGCACATAGAGAGAAGATTCATGCTCAAGATTCTTCCAGACGAAGAGGTGGCCAAAGAGGAAGAGGAAGAAGAAATTTTAGAGGAAGGGGGGGCAGACAAACTCAAACTAAAAAATATGATCTTCATTGCATATGCTGCAATAAATACTGGCATGATGCATCTATATGTAAGATTCCTTGGGATAAAATTGAGCAGAAAAGAAATCAAGAAAAAGGTAAAACTCATGATAGAGAAAAAGGTAAAGAACCTAAATCCACTCATTATGTTGTAGCACATTGAAACAATGGAGTAACTGAAGACGTATTTGATGTTTCATTTACTTCTTCGAGAAATGATTGTTTTCTAGATTCAAGAGCAACATGTCACATCACATTTAGAAAATATTTTTTTGAATAATTTACTGACAAAGCTTATGGAGCAGTATACTTCGCAGATAAATCCAAACTCAAGCCGTCAGGGCTTGGCGCAATCAGGCTTAAGTTGCCTGGTCTTCCAGATCATCTTCTACATGAGGTTCTATACCTCCCTGAATTGAGGAGAAACTTGTTGTCCTTGGTCCACATCCACCAACAAGGACACTCCATTCACATATTTGATGGCAAGGTTGAGGTCAGAAAAGCATAAGATCGCTCACTTGTCATGGAGGGAATATAATAAGGAAGACTCTTGAAGCTGCAAGGTTCCTCTGCTCATGCACAAAAATTTTCATTTAGTTCACATCATGATGAAGGTACATTCCCATCAAGTGTTTTATGGCATGCTAGACACTTAAACTATGACAACCTTCAATTTTTGAAGAAAAATGTTGTTAATGGACTGCCTACAATTCCTAGGAAACTTAAGCAATGTGATGATTGTATTCTAGGAGAGCATAACAATCAGCCATTTCATGATTCACATTCTAGAGCACATAGAAAAATTTAGCTTATTCATTTAGATTTATGTGGCCCTATGCATATTTCTTCTGCAAATGGAAATAAATATGAGATGACATTTATTGATTATTACACCAGAATGTGTTGGGTTTACTTATTGAAGAACAAATCTGATGCTTTTCAAACATTCAAGAATTTTCATGCATGGATTGAAAATGATGCACAAAATCATATTGGCTCTTGGCGTAATGATAATGGAAAATAATACACTTCAAAGGAATTTGAAAATTATATTCATCAACATGGGATCAAACATCAAACAACTGTGCCCTATAATCCCCAGCAGAACAGTGTAGCTAAAAGAATGAACGGGACAATTTTAAATATGGTTCACTCCGTGATGTTTTTTAAGAATGTAAAATTGATGTTTTGGGTTGATGCAGTTCTATGTGTTGTATACATAAAGAATAGGTGTCCTTCAAATTCAATAAAAAAAAAAACTCCTTATGAAATGTGGCATGGCCACATTCCTTCAGTAAATCATTTCAGGGTCTTTGGTTCCACCTGTTATGCTTTGATACCCAAGGTACAAAGGAATAAACTTGGTGCTAGAAGTCGAAAATGTATCTTCATGGGGTATTCCAATACCTCCAAAGGATCTCGTCTCTATGATGAAGTCAATACAAATTTTGTAATAGCAAGAGATGTCATATTCCTTGAATCTTCCAAGACTGACAATGTTGTTGAGCGGTAACTTGATCGCCTGGATAGATTCACACATGAAAATTATTCTCAAGAATTTGATAATCAGATTCCACATCTTAAAGGGGGGATTCCTATACTGAATCAATCTGTGGAATCATTTCCCGAAGCACTCTCTCCCCCACATGAAGAACCAACCACGGATGAAACCTTGAATTATTTGATTGACAGAATTGAGAGATTGAATCTTGATTCAATTCCAACTCAGTCAAATGAGTAGCCTGGGCCATCTCAAAAAGGTCCCCCCAAATGGCTGAGAAAGACACTAGAAAAAATTTATCCCGATGAGGTTGGAAAGACAGGAACAAGAAGTTCCACTAGACAAAACGAATGTGATGTAGATAATTCTAATTCACCTGTTGATATGGATATTGCTTATAACTGTGAATTGAGTTTGTCTACAGATCATGAGCCAAATTCCTTCAAAGAAGCCACTTCTCATGATGAATGGAATGAAGCGATGCAAAATGAGTATGATGCCTTGATAAAGAATGACACTTGGAAGCTGGTTGATCCTCCTTTGGGAACCAAAACAATTGGATGTAAGTGGGTCTACAAGAACAAGTACAAAGCAGATAGCTCACTTGAAAAGCACAAAGCCAGTATTGTGGAAAAAGGTCTTGCACAGAAAGAAGGGGTCGATTATGAATAAAAAATTTCTCCCACGGTAAAATGGGCCACCATCCGGACACTCTTTTCCCTACCAGCTCAGAAGGGATCGAAAGTCCATCAGATGGATGTAAAAACCGCCTTTTTGAATGGAGATCTAAAGGAGAAATTTTTTATGTCCCAACCAGAAGGATTTGTTGTGAAGGGAAAAGAACACAAAGTATTCAAGCTTATAAAATCTGTGTATGGCCTCAATCAAGCACCAGGAGCTTGGTATGAGAAATTAACTGAGCATCTTCCGAAACTTGACTTCAAACATTTTTATCTCGATGATGCAATTTTTTTTGTTAATAAAGTTGTAAAAATAGTCATATATCTTGTGGTGTATGTAGATGATATTTTTATGACAAGGAACAATGAGAGTTATATTTCATCCATAAAAAAAGAATTGAGGAAAGGTTTTGAAATGACTAATTTTGGTTATGTTCATTACTATATGCGTATTGAAGTAACTCAACATCCTAAATTTATATTTCTTTCTCAAAATAAGTACATTGGAGATATTTTGAACAAGTTTGGCATGGATGAATGCAATCCCTTAACCACTCCAATGGAACAAAACTTGAGGATCACATCCATTGAAGGGAAGGAATTCGACAATGCAACGAAGCATAGACAGCTTGTAGGAAGTCTTATCTACCTGAATACCACCAGACTAGACATTTCATTTGCTGTTGGAATCCTCTCTGGGTTTATGCAAAAACCTTGTAAAGGACATTGGTGAGCTGCAAAAAGAGTTCGAAAGTACTTGAAGGGGACTCAAGACTTTGGACTCAAATACACATAGGTAGGTGATTTCAGCTTGATCAAAACTCTGATTCAGACTTTGACAGGGACAAAGAAATTGGGGTGTCTACTTCAGGTTATACCATGAGTCTTGGATTAGGAGTTGTTACATGGAGATCACGCAAACAGTTAGTTCCAGCATATTCCACAACCGACATATAATATGTGGCAGCAGTTGAAGCAACAAAGGAAATTGTGTGGCTCAGGAAAATCCTAGAATATTTTTAGATTAAACAAATGCATTCAACACCACTCTTGATCTACAACACTTCTGCAATAAAGTTGGCCAAGAACCTGAAGTTCCATGATCAAACAAAGAACATCAATACATAATACCATATGATTCGACATCATGTTGAGGCCAAAACCATCCATCAACGTCATTGTTCCACAAATGAGAAGACCACAGACATCTTCACCAAAGTGCTTGGAAGAGAAATGTTTGAAATGTTCAGAATGATGCTTGGACTCACCAACATCCATTCAGATTAAAGGGGGGGATTTTGACACCTAATCCTAGGGGATTGGGTGAGATATTATATTATTGTAATTTACTAAATAAGGAAGGCAAAGAGACATTGGGAAGTGAATCCCAATAGCCTCACCTCCATGTATAAGTACACAAACAATCTCCATCTAATTCATCTTCAGTTTTGCAGAGTTACCTCCTGGTCTGGAAAATAGTTATGGTTGGGGAAATTCCTCCTATTGTTGAGGTTCTCAAGGTTGGTAGCATTGAAGCAAGAGAAAATGTTACTGCAACTCTATTCAATTTTTCAGTTTTTTATGAGAACAAGATAACCATTGGTGCATTTGGTGTGCTTTGTTGGCTTGCTTTGTGAGGGGATCCAAAGAGACAAAAAATATATTGCCACAACACTCTTCAGTTTATCAATCTATCAAGCTAACAAGGCAAAGGCTGTGAGAGCTTATGTTGTGTCCCCATTGATGCATTTGTTGGTAGATCCCAGTGCATGGATGGTTGATGAAGCACTTTCTATACTGGAAATTATTGCAAGTCATCAAGAGGGGAAAATAGCTATCGACAATATTGTTTCAATCTCAACATTGGTAGAATTAATCAAAGTTGGCTCACCTTGAAACCAGGAAAATGAAATTGTTGTTTTGATTGCATTACGTACAAGTGAGCCACAACATTTTGTTGCAACTTGAGAACTTGGAGCTTATGAACCCTTGTCATATTTGGTCCAGAATGGCACCATAAGAACTAAGCTCAAGGCTCCTTCATTATTAGAACACATCAACATATTAGAGAAACCTCCAAGTAGTTGATTACAATCTTTGGAACAAAGAAGAAATCAAGCATTGGTTGGCTCATTTGTGAATTCCTTTTTGGTATGGTGGTCAAAGATCATGTCCTTGTGGTTTTATTTTCGTTGATCAACTTCTGCTTTCCCTCATAGAAAAACACTAATGAGGCACTCTCCAAATCACCTCCTCCCAAGGGTGTGTGCATGTAAATTGAATGGCAAGTTGAAAGGTTATTTCACCTCTAGGTGCCTTGAATAGAGCACAAGCCCTACCAACGCCATAGATCTCACTAAAGTGCATGAAAATAATATAACATACAAAACCAATCTCCATGATTCATCAAAATAGATGTTTCTTAGAGATTCTGCATTCATTAATCTACATCCATACCTCAATAGCATTGGGGGCTATAAGCCATTCTAGTAAAATCTCCAAGCCTGATTAGGTATTGAACTGGGGACTAGTAACTGGAAAACCCAAAAGTAAAAATTGAAAACACATGCCCACTTAGAATTGTAAATCTTGTCTAACTCTAAGGAAGTCATGGAATGAAGCATAGGGGCATATATGCCTGTTAGACACATGTAGTAGGAAATTATATCTCCATATCTAAAATCTCAACATTTCGTGGATGAGATGACATTATTTTGAAAAACTGAATGAATCTAAATTCAGAAATCCTGAGAGTGGGAAAGTAGCTAATAGTCACTAGGCAGGGATTAAACTCTTCAATATAATAATTTCTCTTTCTCCCTAGCTCCTTCACCTAGGTAAATTTGAGGAACTTATCCATAACAAAATCTTTTATCTCTTTACAGTTTGTGAGACACATGTTCAAGCCACATTTTCTAAACCATTTTTTATTTGGCTGCATCCAAGTCTTCTTTTAGTCCCATAACTCTGCCTCTCTACACCTTTTTTGAAAAGCATAAAATGATTTCCAACCCCCCCAAAGTTATTTTCTTTCTACATCCATCCTAACTTATATTTCTATTGAAGTCAATTATAAGGTATCTGCAATCCACAACTTCTTCCAGAATGTTGTCTTCAAAGTAGAAATTATGTTGGTTATGTTTTCTTTTGTCAAAGAAAACCACTACTTTTGTTTTGCTGATATTGACTTGCATCCCCACTTTTCTACAAAAAATCTCAGGGGAAATTAAGTGCTCTTGCAAACCAAGAGTAGATTTAGTAATCATAATAAGGTCATCTACATAAAAAAGAAGCCTCATAACAAACTTTCCCAAACAGATATCGCCATCCCCTTGCGAATTTAGCCATTGTTCAAGATTGTAGATATATACACCAAAGAGGGTACTGTAGAAATTTGAATAATTGATATATTATTCACCGAGATTCTCCTGATCACACACTATTTTATCTTCATGCACAATACATAATCTCTTCTACCATTGATCATTACATGCTGAAATAAAATCAATTGCATGCACACATTAAAACCATAAAAATTCACACATATGAACACGATATTTCATGGGAAAGCTTAAAGATGAAAACCCCCAACTATTTTTATATTATATATGTCATAGAGATCATGTAACAATCATCATACAAAGCTCCTCACAAGCTCTCAGTACAATCTCCAATTGCTACACACTAATCAAGCTAGATATAGCAAATCACATGCTCCAATCTCTGCCACCTGATAGCCTGCCTCCACCGCGCAATCCAAGCTGATTACAAAGACCAATTAGATGCAATCCCACTCTCCTTGCTGCGTTATTATCATTGGCAACTCCAATGTATATATAGATGCAATTCATGCATCACTAGTAGTCACAACAGATAGTCTATCTTTCCCTTTCACCTATCTCTCCACTGGTCTCCACTGAAACCTGCCATGCACTGTAGTTAACTGATGTATTGTTCAGTTGATTAATGAGTTATTATTTGTGAATTAATTAACTAATTAATTCACTCCACTCTCACTGGTTTATCATTCAGTTATATTAGATACAACTAGCTCAACTGAGTCTAACTGAGTTAAACTAAATACAACTCCACTAACTACTTCTCCAACTCCACCAAACTCTGTCACATGAGTTCTAACTGAAGTCCTCCATGCAATAGCTCCAGTAAACCCTCAGGACAAGCGTAATTCCTTCTGTAAGCTCCTGTGCCACATCTGTGCACTTAACTAAAGTGCTCCAAGAGAATAAGATAATGTTTAGAGTCAAAATATTATTAAGAGCTAATAATATTCGACATGCATATATTTTTAGATCAGCACTCTATAAATAGACTTTGCCCAATATTCTAAAAATAAGATTTCATCTATTTTTCACATTTGACCAACCATCTAAAAATAGCCTCCTGCTACATATAGAATATGCTCACCATGTCTAAAAATATACATACACCTAAAAATAGCCTATGTGGGCCCCACCTAGTTTAGGTGATTATTTTCCAACTAGGATCAAGGATGATGTTTCAAGATGCCTCCTTCACTGTTTCTTATTGCAATATTCAACACTCCCTCTCAACAAGAAAGGACTGTCTTTGCATGTGACATGCAACTCCATGCATTCACCCTGCAACTCTTGCTGCAACACTTCTGAAACTGAATAGGCTCCAAACAACTCAATCAGTATTAATGCATCTATCATCAAAGTCTTCGTCTTCTGCTGGTACCAACTGCACATGTCTTCAGGAACCATTGCGATGTTGAACTCTGCACTTGCTTTCAACTCTGAACTGTGCTCCAGTATCCGACATTGTCACTTTGATATGCCTGCATCAATCCAACTGATCATGCTACTGCTGCTCTGTGGGAACCTCGTAGCCAGGTTCAATTCATGAGATCCACACCATCTCCATGAATCCTGCCTAGAAATCCCCTCTTGGGATTACTCATGCATGTTGCCCCACCTTTCACCTGGTGGTATAGTTGCATGCACTCCCTCTGCCCATCTGGCACAAAATTTCTCTACATGAGTGGTTGCTCCCACTCCATGATCCTCATCTTGTGGCTGCTCCACATCCCGAGGTTCACTCTTACCTGCATGCAAATCCTTCTCCCTCTCAAGCTTCAATTGCATGGCTTTCTCACACTTCCCAATAGTAGGAAGCTCCGTAGAAATCCCATCTACTTCAAATCTATAAATATTCTTCTGCATCTCCAGTTGTGGTTGATCCATAACCTTCTGAGACTACTTCTCATGCTACATGTTGAGAGGCTCCCTCTCAACCACCAAGTCACTAACCTATGCTTTGCTCCTCAAAGCTTTGCATGCATCTTGTACCTCAGTGCATGTAGATTCTTGGCTCGCGCACATTGCAATTGTCCCGTCGTCGCAAAATTTTCTAACAAAAGAGCTGATTTTAAATCGATGATATCTCTCTCATCCGAGCTCTGATTTGACCGATTGTTTTTTTTTCAATTCGGGTATTTTTTTGCAAGGAATCAAAATATTCTATTTGTGTCTGAAAATTTTGGATCCAAATTTTCAGATATTCTCTGCAAACTCGCGCACCCAAAAATTCCTGCTCTCATTCCATGTAGAAAATCTATAACACAGCTCCGATACCATGTAGAAATTTGAATAACTGATATATTATTCATTGAGATTCTCCTTATGACACACTATTTTATCTTCATGCACAATACAAAATCTCTTCTACCATTGATCATTACATGCGGAAATAAAATCAATTGCATGCACATATTAAAACCATAAAAATTCACACATATGAACACAGTATTTCATGGGAAAGCTTAAATATGAAAACCCCCAACTATCTGTATATTATATCTGTCATAGAGATCATGTAACAATCATCATTCAAAGCTCCTCACAAGCTCTCAGTACAATCTACAATTGCTACACACTAATCAAGCTAGATCTAGCAAATCACATGCTCCAATCTCTGCCACCTGATAGCCTGCCTCCACCGTGCAATCCAAGCTGATTAAAAATACCAATTCGAAGCAATCCCACTCTCCTTGCTGCGTTATTATCATTGGCAACTCCAATGTATATATAGATGCAATTCATGCATCACTAGTAGTCACAACAGATAGTCTATCTTGCCCTTTCACCTATCTCTCCACTGGTCTCCATTGAAACCTGCCATGCACTGTAGTTAACTAATGTATTGTTCAGTTGATTAATGAGTTATTATTTGTGAATTAATTAACTAATTAATTCACTCCACTCTCACTAGTTTATCATACAGTTAGATTAGATACAACTAGCTCAACTGAGTCTAACTGAGTTAAACTAAATACAACTCCACCAACTAATTCTCCAACTCCACCAAACTCTGTCACATGAGTTCTAACTGAAGTCCTCCATGCAATAGCTCCAGTAAACCCTCAGGAATAGCGTAATTCCTTCTGTCAGCTCCTGTGCCACATCTGTGCACTTAACTGAAGTGCTCCAAAAGAATAAGATAATGTTTAGAGTCCAAATATTATTAAGAGCTAATAATATTCGACATGCATCTATTTTTAGATCAACGCTCTATAAATAGACTTCGCCCAATATTCTAAAAACATAATTTCATCTATTTTTTACATTTGACCAACCATCTACAAATAGCCTCTTGCTACATATAGAATATGCTCACCATGTCTAAAAATATACATACACCTAAAAATAGCCTATGTGGGTCCCACCTAGTTTAGGTGATTATTTTCCAACTAGGATCAAGAATGATGTTTCAAGATGCCTCCTTCACTGTTTCTTGTTGCAATATTCAACAGGTACGAGACAATGGGAAACGTTTTTTGACCCCGATATCGCTTCTAAAACTTTTAGAAATGCTTGCTAAAGTTCTAATTTTGACTTTCACCTCTTCATACAGCTTATGCACAACTATTCTCAAATGCCTGGGAACCCCAAGTTCCTCCATTTTGTGCCAAAGCTTATCCCTAAGAACTGTTTCAAAGGCTTTTATAAAATCAACAAAGAAACAAAATACTTCTTTCTTTTTCTCCCAAACTTTCTCAATGATGTGTCTTAAAGTTATACCATGATCAACTATGGAGTGTTTAGGTCTAAAACCTGCTTGTCCTTTAACTTGTTTATCTCTTTCTTCTGCCCACTTGCTAATTTTATTTTCTAACATGCTTCCAAATAACTTTGCAAACAAGCGGTTTATCATTATGGTCCTGTAGTTGGAGGGATTATTGACGTCACCACTCTTGAAAAGAGGTATAGGAAGACTATTTTTGCAATCGCGGGGAACCCGTGTTATACGATGTTGTTGAAAAGTTTTGTAAGATTATGAGGTGCAAGAAATTTTAAGCCCCACTTTAGATGCTATGCTTGGAGTTCAACTAAGTCTTTTGCTTTTCCAACACCCAACTTCTTGATACCCATCTCTACCTATTGCACCGTGAATAATTTTTTATCAGTGTTAACCAAGGGATGAGGGTCAGCCTTTGGATCCTGCTCATAAAGTTGTCTTGCATAGTCAAACCATTTAGAATCTATAATATTGTTTTTCAGTTTGCATCTTTCTTGGTTGGAGCTCCTTCCAAAATATTTTGGGGTTATTTTTCCCAAGGGAGATTAGTTATTCTCTCCTTGAAACCATGAAACCTGCCTTTTTCTTTATTAATATATACTTGTAAGCTTTGAGCTTTATGTTATCCTTTTTTGACTCTTTCCACATTCTCCATGCCTTTTTTCACTCCTCTTCAAACCAAGCATTAAATGGAAATAATTTTTTTTTTCTGAATTCTTAATTTTTTCTCTTTTGCACTCTGCAAGTGCGCTTTGAATTAAATGTGTTCATTCGTGCCTATGCAGGTTGTGAAATGAGATTTTCTCCTTCACAAAGAGCTTATATAGCGCTATTTTGAATTTATTACAATTTTTTGGAGTCAAAATAATTCTACCCTTTAGAAGATATTTTTGAACACACTGAGTTTTCGACTCTAACTGCTTCTTTCCAGTCCAACAGAAAATTAAAAAAATTGGCTTGTGATCTTATTTTAAGTCCCAAATATGATCTCCAACCAAGTAAATTTGACCTAACCTATCATATTCATCTATAGACACACTAAGTTAAAATCTTGAATCACATTTTCCAAAATGTGTGTCAAGAGAACACACCTCTTGGTAGATATATATACCATGGAGACATAAAATGCCATGTCGATATATCTTTTATATATTGGAAGTATCACCCTCACAACTTATGAAATCAATTATTTTCATTTTCATGGTTGTATTATAAGCTACACATTAAATATATTACCTATTCACTAGTTGTATTTTAATATTTATTTGACTTGATTTATGGATTGTGTCATTTTCCATATTATTGGAGAAGAATAAAATTTGCAATAATTGTTGCATTTTAATGTTTCTCCTAAAAATATCTCTACATATATATATATATATATATATATATATATATAAGCATTGAATGTTTTTCTACTACATCTCTAAGTCCATCTATGAATAAATATGAGGATGAATATCTATATTGCTTGAATCCTTATTTTTACTCTCCATTAACCCTACATTAAATCGCTATATAAATTCAATAGATGTGAAAATTTTCAACTGCGATATAGTGAATTCCCTCCATATTTTTGAGTTTGTGAAAAATATGTAGAGTGGCTAGATATCATATACCAAGGAAGCTAGATGGAAAAAATGAAGGTTCTATGAAACTTGAGATAAGATGGGTGGAAAGTAAGTTTCCTTGGAGGAGGGGAGCATGCCAAAATGGGGTCTAGTGTTCAAATACTTCAAGAGGACGACGATGTCACCAAAAGAAGGATTAGTGAAGGGAGTGAGTTAAAAGGTGGGAAAGTTTAATTATTATTCTAAAACACACTAAGACCCTCACGGAAATTTTGACTATAATTAAGTGGAATTATGTTGAATCAATTTCCAATCACTCTGCAAAAGATCATGCTCCTTTATATGCTAGTATTGGAGCACACTAAGTGTTGTCCACAATGGGAACTATCATTGAGAGTTCCCATGCTTAATTTCGTCGTACACTTAAAGTTTGAAAACAAAGGAAATGTCAATTTTTCATCTTGTTGTTCAAGAAAATTTGAATGTTAATAGAGCTTTAAAAACTCACCATGAAAAATCTAAAATCCATTTATCAAACGATATCTACACTTGTCTACATATCGAAATGCAATCCTTCATTAGCTTGAAATTGATCATGAAAAATGAGATTGAGTTAAACGTATTGTGTTGGAAATGACCTTTTCTACCATGGAGGAAATGCATTTCTTTTTTCTCAAGTTCATTCTTCTTAAATCTATATATTTTGTAAAGTTATAAATTTCATATTGACATAACAAGTTATCATTTATTTCTTCTATTTTCTGGGTTTGGGATGCAATAAGAAGTGGACATTAAGTTCTTAGTGGGTCCCTTAATGAAGAAGTTGCTTGAGGTACAACAAATATTACAAAACAATGCTTTCACTCTTTTAGTGGTAATTTAGAGGACTTAATTGGGAGAAAATTATTTGTTTTGGTAATCATTTTAGAAGTAAAAATAATTCTTTGTGTTCTTATAATAATGAAGGGAAAATCGTTATGGGTATTCTCTACAAAAATATATTTGATATTGGTATAAACGAGAATTATGTTCGATATTGTTTTTTGTCGCACAATTTGTCTAATCAAATCCACTCAAACTCATAGAACCATAAATTTAAACAACTTCCCTTTGCACCATCAATGAAATTTGGTAGTGTATTCCTTTTCTACTATTGTTAGAATGGCTCTAGTTGCCACCACTATCTCCTATTGCAATGATCAATGTAACACTAGGAAAGATTAATATTTTTGTTGTATGATTGGTATAATATTATTTTACATAACAATACTTACATATATTTACAATGTTTATCATTGAACTACATATGAGTTACTTTAATGATATTCTACTTCAACCATGGTGAATTATGACCTCACCAATTGTGAGTGAAGAATCCTACTCACTAAGGACAAAAATTAGGGCCAGTGCCCAACCTATACAATATCTGGCACAGTAAGAAACTATATGGCTCAGTGACCTCAACCTAAATAATGCACCATGTACACGAAGGGAAGGTTGTTGGAGACTAATAGCTTGCATTTCTACCACAAATAATTGATGGACATGATCACAAGAAGAACATGTGGCTTAGTGTTAGGGCATGGACTTAAAGAATTTTCGCTTCTATAGTAGAATAATCAATGCTTCCCTCATAAAAATTTATGAAATGCAGACCATTTTTTAGTGATAGTTGTGTTTTGTGTTCATAGTGTATTATTAATTCAACGTGGGAAACAAAGCACATAGATAAGAGTCCTCTACTTAAACTTGGATTGAGCAAAGTTTTATTTTCCTCCTAATCATTTGAGCTTAGACATAATATTGAATTGGATTTTTGAGAGAGATATATTGAATAGTGACTTGAGAGAAAGTATTGTTTTTTCATTCCGAGTCTCAAAAAAGATATGTGAAATATTAATTTTTTCTTTTACTTGTCAATGATGTTTTCTATATAAAAAATAATAACCTTATTTAAATTTATTTATTTTTTTCCAAGGAAAAATTCGTAATTTTATTAGTGAAAACAAAATTACATGTTACATGTGCTGGTAATGTCAATTAAGACAAACTAAGAGGTTGCAAGTAAAAATAATATTACATGGGAAGAAAAATGTTAAGTTTTTCTTCCCTTCTTCTTTTCAACCTTCCGACAAGCACCTTGTGTTGGTGTAGTCGAGATAAGGGTGAGCTGATTCTCTTCAGTGATAACTCCAATGACCTTATCTCAATCTAAAGTATTTGAGGTGTGTTGTCTTTTATTCGCACCTGAGTTATGTGCCCCATGGTCTTTGCCGGCTGCATGTTGGTGGTGATGTCAAAGGGGTCTTGCATCTCTTGTTCTTTTGTCTTTGGTTCTATAGTTGTCTGGTCGTCTGCCTTTGGGATGGGGACGTCATCTTCTTCTTTTGTCTCCTCTTTTGGTTCGCTTGAGGGAAATTGACAACCTTTTGGAATTTTCCCTGTATTCTTCTTTTTTCTGTTATCTCTTTTTGCTTCCGGGCATGTGTTTTGCAGGTGACCGGTGTTTCTACAAATTCAGCATCTGAATGCAGTGTTCTCGAAGTCAAGATGTTGCGTCCATTTCTACTGTTTGTGATTCAATAGTATACATTCTGTCAACCCTTTACTGAAGTCCACTTCCACACAGATTCATGCAAAAGTGTAGACATGTTCCTCCAATCGTAGTGTGTTTGTTTTGATGAACCTCCCAATTATATTTCCTATGCCCACCAAAACTGCTTCATTCCAAAAATGAAGAAGGAGGTTGTATAGCCGGACCTAGACCGGCATTCTGGACACCTCCATGGTGTTTGCATCGAAATCTGGGAACAAAGGAGTGATGAAAAGCCCAGTGGATCCCCAAAACCACGGCCCCTTTCTCATGATGATATCTTTGGTCTCCGAGGTTGTAAACTTGACAATGAAGAATCCCTTAGAACAGAGGTGGATTTCACAATCCATAGTCCAATTTGTGAAGAGCCAATGAAAGAGCTCCATGGGCTTAGGCCAGAAGCTGTTAAATCTACATATTTTCGCTTGTGCTTCAAAAAAAAGTGCAGTGTTCATCTATCTCTGGGGTTTCTATGTTCAGCTGTGGAATGTAGTTCAATTTCTCCACAATATATGGTTTAGGTGCATTTTCTGCTGCTACAGATGGAATATCATCTTTGCTTTTCCCCCGCAGAATATTCCTATATGATGGGCCTTTCTGGTGATCAGGTTTTTGGGGGTTTTTGAGTACTGGTTCGTTGAGAAAAACCATGAGTTCTGTGTTGTTCAGCAGTGCCACCCCTCAATCTCCTATTGAGAAAAATAATGGAACAGGAAGAGATGGAGTAATCTTTAATTGTGCGGGAATATTGCAGAGATCTCCCGCAATGTATTAAAGATTGCAGGTGGGTGGGATAGCATGAATCTTGACTGATATTTTGTTTTAGACTTGCAATCACCTCGTTAACCTGAGCCCATATTAGAATGATGTTCCCCACATGGGTTCTAATGAAAATCTGAATAATTTCAGGGCTTACCTCATTCCCAGTATTTTCTGTGTGTTTTTCCATTCGATGCAGCGCCGGAGGCAGAGTCCTGGTCCACAGAGATCCAGAAATGGTGTCAGAGCCGTAAGGAAACGAGGAGGTCGGTGAGCAGAAGGCATGTATTATGCACTGCAAAGCACAACCAAACCCTAGTGGGTAGCTGTAATCTCTGAACCCCCAAAAAAATGTCATCCCCTGCAGCAACCATACCTCCTGCAAAGTGAGGCGAATAAGAAAACCATCGCAACCAATGAATGGCTTGCCACCGGGAAGGCTATTTCCGAGCAACAATACCAGGCGTGAGTATGCGAGCAACTCCAGCTGCGAGGTGAATCCGAGGAAATCACAGAGGAAACGGGTTGCGTCCAAATAGTCTGCCGCGACATTTGCAATACGGTCCAGAGGTAATGGAGCATGGGTGGGGCGATCCCCAATCCACAACCCACCTGTAAGGCTTCCAAGCGAGGGCATCAACGAGTATACATGGCGTCCTGCGTTAGAAACCCTAGCCACCATAGTCTTTTCACCACAGACCTCCATCACCGATTCTTCTGTAGTAGAATTGCCTTATTTAAATTTATTATTTTATCATAATCACACAATCTAATTTTTTTACAAATATTAAAGAAATATTTATCAATATATTCCTTAGTCTCTTATAACCATTTAGATGTGCTTTTTTTATTTATTTATGTATTAATGGGTAACTTGGTTTAATGGTAAGTTTTTTCTAGGTGAAACCAACAAGACGACAGTTCTTAAGGAGTAGACTCCCTGATGAGTAGGCGCCAGCCCACACCACCGTTTACTGTGTATATTAACAAATATTTGATTGACTGTCAACTTGGCCTACACGTCAGCAGTGTTAGGGTTTGTTATTGTCGTTGACAAGTGTCATTCCGTGGCATTACATTAACACACATGGTACTGTGGATAAGAAGCAATGAATACGCTGTCTCGGATTTTGTTCTCCGTATACCTTGACTACTGCGCCAGTAACTCGCATTCACTCTATCAGTAAATGCTACAGCTCAGTTGGTTGCCATTTCGGTTTTTCCGCCTATGGACTCGATAGTCGGTTCATTTGTGTTTTCGCTGTTGGTTTGAGCCTCCGTTGGAGGTCTGGTTCTCCTGCGCCGAGGTCTCAACCTATCTCTGCATTCCTTCCGTGTCGAGGTCTCGATTTAACTCTTCACTCATTGCGATGGTGGTCGGTCTCTTCTGTAGCAACTTTGCTCGCTATTTCCTCGTTTGGACAGGGCTTGAACTTGCCCACTGTAACTTACTTGGTCCTCTGTCTCTGAAAACTCTGTTTCAGGTTGTTCTTGATTTTTTTTTTCTTGTTTAATTCCTCCGCGTCATATAAATGCTTTGATTAACTTTGGCACTGGCTTATTACACAGGTTTTCTTCTCCGGGAAGCTCCGTCTACAAGCTTCGATTCCGCATCAAGCACCGGTGTTTCGTTCTCTCGCTATACTTACTCTGCATCTTTACTCACCCCACGCATTAACAACTTGGCTCCTTGTGAGCAGTTTGTTTGGCTGAGATACAAGGGCGTTTGTTCATCTGTAGACTTCTGGACTCTGTCACCGTGTCCAGGTTCGCTCCCAAACCCTTTCCCAATTCTGTCTCCGGTTAAACTCAAATTCTGGAGGATATACGAACTGATATCGTTTGTACTTGTCCTGTGCAGGTGTGCGAGGGTCCTCAACAGCCCGACGCCCCAGTTGGCTTCCTCGTCGCCCTCTTTACGGGTAGCATCATTCCATACTTCTTTTATTGTCTCTGTTATGTCTGGTTGTAGTTAAGCCACTTCGCTTTACTCTGTTGAATCTTGGGGTTTGTCCCTCCACTTAACAGTTATGTTTGCTATCCGGCTTGGGAAGTTCTTCTCGGTAGTTCTGAATGAAACCGTGAGGGTTTCGACCCTTTGCCTCCGGAAG
Source organism: Pinus albicaulis (assembly GCA_034641835.2). NCBI lineage: Eukaryota > Viridiplantae > Streptophyta > Pinopsida > Pinales > Pinaceae > Pinus > Pinus albicaulis. The sequence goes on along the minus strand of CM076577.1, from coordinate 650,408,402 downwards.
GGTTTCAATGTTTTCAAACCCTGGCTGTCATATGTTTTCAAACCCTGGCTGTGATGTTTGTATGGCCGAGGGTTTTTCTTTACAAAACTTTTGTAAATTATTACAAACAATCTCTGAGAGATTCTGGACTATAAACAAATGCTTTTTATCTATTCAGAAAGTTTTTACTTATCTATGATTTCGACTTACACAGAGAATGAAAGTAATGGCATTCCGAAGTAAATTGTTTACCTGTGGTTTTTGTTTACGTTCCTTCTGCACGTCCTGTTTGTTCTTCAGTCAACGTTTCCTTCCCATGAAACGCTGGACTTCTTATGGAATGATTTCTCGAACACCTGTTTGCTGAAAGAAATCTCACAGCACTTTTGTACTCTGTTATTTTGTTACAGCTACTCAATAAATCGATTTCCTGTTATTATTTGTCTGAATCAAAGTAGGACAACAAATTTTAGATTACACATAAAATGAAATTCTTTAATCTTGGCAGATTCTTCAATAATACAGATAGTCAGTTTCAAAACTAGAACTCTGGTCTATTACTCCACTGTGTTGACAGTTTGCAGAACCCTTCTCAAGTTGTTACTTTGTCCTTTTTGTATTCCAGTCCCAACTAGTTCGTTGTCAGTTGGTAACCGTTCCTTGTTCGTTACACAGGGGCGTTATTCACCTTCGACTATTTATTTTTATTTTTATGCATAATGAACTGAAAAGATAATCTAATGACCTATCACAGTTTCTTGTTGACAATAATTAAAAGAAATAATAACTAACTGGAAACAACTCCTACTGACAGTTACCCTCCTAATCAAAAGAAAATTAATCCTAGACAGGTACAAAGACTTGTAAAATAACACATTTCTGAAAACATGAAAACCTGCTGACTGCTCGCCTTCCTAGTCGGATGCTCCTGCATCAGGCTCCCGGGGTAGCGAAAAGTCATGGCTCCGCTCCATGAGGTCATCCACTGAATAGCCAATTTTCTGGATCTGTGCTGCGTCAAGCCAGGAACTGTCCTCTATAGGATGGTTCTTCCACTTGACCAGGTACTGTAAATAATCTTTCCTGCGCGTTCTTTTGGCTACCTATGTATCGAGGATACCCTCGATCTCAAGGGGTTGCACTGCAGGCATCTGTTTTAACCAAACGTCCTCATCATCTGGGGTATGCCGTTCTGACCTTGTTGCCTCTTCATCTCCGAAACTAGTAGTGTAAGGGAACAGGTATGCTACGTTAAAAATGGGCGAAATGCCTATTCCGGGTGGCAGCTGTATCTCATGGGCATTGGCTGAAAACTTGCGGAGAATTCTGCAGGGGCCAATTTTTTTAAACTTCAACTTGTTATACTGCCCTCTTGGAAACCGTTCCTTGCGCAGATGGGCAAGGACTTCGTCTCCAATATTGAACTGAACCTCCCACCTTTTTAAATCTGCCTGCTGTTTGTACCTTTGACCGCTGTCTATCAACTTCAGTTTCACCTGTTCATGCAGATCACTCATTGCTTGAGCGAAATCTTCTCCATCTGCGCTCCTCTTCTCAAGTTTTCCCAAATCCCGCAGTTCATGCACTCCGCGAGGATGCATGCCGTACAGAACCTGAAAAGGACTGTATCCCGTACTGCGATTTGGAGAATCATTATACGCAAACTCCGCTTGGGCAAGTACGCGATCCCACATCCGCGAATTTTCTCCAATTAAGCTTCGTAGCAGGTTTCCCAAACTCCTATTTACCACCTCTGTTTGTCCATCGGTCTGTGGGTGATAAGCGGAGCTGAAATTCAGTTGAGTGCTCAGCTTCTTCCACAAGGTACGCCAGAAGTGCCCTGTGAAACGTACATCCCGATCCGAAACAATGGATCTTGGCAAGCCATGCAGTCGAACAATTTATGTGAATAACAAGTGGGCTACGTGAGTAGCATCACTGGTTTTCCGACAGGGTATAAAATGTGCCATCTTCGAGAATCTATCCACCACTACCATCACGGAGTCAAATCCTCGCTGTGTTCTAGGTAAACCCAGGAAAAAATCCAAACTGACTGAGTCCCATGGCCTACTTGGTATGGGCAATGGCGTATAGAGTCCTGCATTCTGGCTGTGGCCTTTTGCCAACTGACACATTTTGCACCTGCTCACATATCTCTGCACATCTAGTCGCAACTTTGGCCAAAAATAAAAATGCTGTACCTGAGATAATGTCTTGTCTATGCCGAAATGTCCGGCTAGACCTCCGCTATGTTTTTCTCGTATGATGTTTTCCCGCATTGAACATTCGGGAATACACAATTGTCCTCCCTTAAACAGCAACCCCTCTTGTAGATTGTAGTCCAACCATGGACTGTGATTTCGCAGTAAAGGGTTCTGACATGCTTCATGCACTTCTTTGAAATCTGGATCTGTGTGATATAGATCCCTCAAATGGTCAAAACCCAGTACCTGTACTGTACTTTCTTGTAAAAGCAGAGCTCTTCTGCTTAATGCGTCTGCCACCTTGTTGGATTGTCCGCTAATATGCTTTAACACAAAAGTAAAGCTTTGCAGATATTCCACCCACTCTGCATGCTTATGATTTATCTTGTGTTGCTGCATAACATACTGCAAAGCAGAATTGTCAGAAAATAAGACAAACTCATTACCTAACAAATAGTGCCTCCAGTGCTTCAAGGCTTGAACGACCGCATAAAATTCTTTGTCATATGACGAATACTTCTGTCTGCTTTCGTTCAACTTCTCACTGAAATAAGCAACCGGTCTGTCTTCCTGGCTAAGTACTGCCCCAATGGCTGTACCACTGGCATCACAACGAACTTGAAAAAGTTTGTTGAAATACGGTAATCTCAAGATTGGCCTTTCAGTGATCTTTTTCTTCAGAGTCTAAAAAATGTTTTCTGCTGCTTCAGTCCAACAAAAAGGCTGATTTGCCTTCTTAATTGTATCCAACATGGGTGCACAGATTCCGCTGAAATTCTTGATAAAATTCCTGTAAAAACTTGCTAAACCATGGAAGCTTCGAACTTCAAATAGATTCTTTGGAGATGGCCAGTTTACGATTGCTGCAATCTTTTCTGGATCCATCTTCAGCTCATTCTCTGCAATCACAAAACCCAGATAAACCAGTTCTTTCTAAAAAAAGGTACACTTTTTCAGATTTATCAGCAGCTTGTTCTGCTGCAGACTTCGTAATACACTTCGAACATGTCGAAAGTGCTCCTCCTTTGTTCTGCTGAAAATTAGTATATCATCCAGATACACTATCACAAATTTTCCGATAAAGTATTTCAGTACTTCATTCATCAGTCGTATAAAAGTACTGGGAGCATTGCTCAATCCGAATGGCATCACCAGCCATTCATACAGCCCTTCATTTGTCTTGAACGTTGTTTTCCACTCATCCCCCTCTCTGATTCGAATCTGGTGGTAGCCGCTTTTCAAGTCAATCTTCGAAAAATAGGCTGCCCCACTCAAACAGTCCATCATGTCATCCATTCTGGGTAGTGGAAATCTGTATCGAATTGTAATCTTGTTGATAGCTCGCGAATCTGTACACATTCGCCATTCGCCACCCTTCTTGGGAGCTAATACTGTGGGGACCGCATAGGGACTCATACTTTCTCTGATCAGTCCTTTATCAAGCAGTTCTTGCACCTGTTTCCGAATTTCTTCATGATATTTTGGACTCATACGATAAGCTGCCTTGTTTGGCAAGCTAGCTCCCAGTATAAAATCAATGCAGTGGCTAATACTTCTCTTTGGGGGCAGTTCATCTGGGAGATCATCCACTATGATATCTCCAAAATCTTGTAACATGTCCTGAATTTCTTCAGGTAAATTTGAAATCGTGGTGTGCAGTACCACTGTCCTTGGCCTTCTCACGACAGCGAAATTCACCTCACTGTCTTCAATCTGTTTCAAAAATTCTTTTCCTCCCAGCAGCAATGCTTTTACTCCACTTGCTTCTGCTGTTCCTTCCTCTTTGATGGGTACAAGTGTGTGCTTGACCCCATCTTTAACAAACTTGTAACAGTTCGTTCTTCCATCATGCAACACTTTTCTGTCAAACTACCAGGGCCTCCCTAACAGTATGTGACATACATCCATCGGCATAACATCGCAGACAATCTTGTCTTTATATCTGCCGATCTGAAACTCCACTTCGCACTGTTCATCAACTAACAATTGATGCCCCTTTTGCAGCCATGACACCTTGTATGGAGTGGGATGTTTCAGCTTTTTCAATCCCAGTTTTTCCACCATTTCCGTGGCCACTAAATTGTCAGTGCTCCCACTGTCAATGATCAGTTTGCAGCACTTTCCCTGTGATTTGCAAACTGTCCTGAACAAAGTCTTCCTTTGATCCGGGTCCATAACCTCCTTGGCTGTCTTTAACAACACCTTATTCAACACCAGGGCTTCCCCTGTCTCTGGTGCATCTTCCACTTCCTGTGGAGGTGCTTCCGCTTCCTCCGGCTGAGCGACATAAGCCCCTCTTCCACCTGCTGGTTCGCCTTCAGGACATTCATACGATTTGTGCCCCCACTTTTGGCACCTGTAGCACTGGACAGTTCCTCTGCCCCGACCAGTTCCTCTTCCTCGCTGGGCTGGCCGTCCTCCTCTAGTGCTGTTGTCCTTCTCCGCTGTCCCTATAGTTTTGGAACTGCTACCTTCCTCATTGGACCCTGTTCCTCTGCCTTTACCAAAGGCCTTCCCCTTCCCTCTGCCAGTTCCACCTCCTCTTCTAGAATTCTGCTTCCTATTTATTTTCTCTTCAGCCTTTAGTGCAAACTGATATGCTTCTTCCAAGGTTCTGGGCGAAAGGATACCAGTTTCATCTAATATCTCTCCCCTCAGCCCATTTACGAACCTTGCTATCTTTTCTGGGGTGTCTTCCACATAACCTGCCCTCAAGTTCAGTTTATAAAATTCTTCAGTATACTCCTTAATTGTCATCCATTCTGTACCTGTCGATACAACATTATTTGATAATATTTGGGCAATAATTTCTCCTTCATTTTCGCCTCCATTCTAACCCATTTCCTTATAGGCTGTTTCCGCTGCCTTTTCCTTTCTGCCTGTACGCTGTCCCACCACAAGGACGCATGTCCTTTCAGCTTGGTGGCAGCAAACTTCACCTGTTTGTCCTCGCTGGTTTCCTCAAATTCGAAGTATTTATTTACTTCACTCAACCAGTCCAACAACACATCTGCCGACAAGCTGCCGTCATAAGTGGAAAGCTCATGTTTCGACTTATGACTGGACAACAGAACTGACTTCAACAATCTCAGTTCAGGTGTCACTCCTTCAAATTCATCTTCCGGTTCTGCAATATCCTCATCACTGTCATCTGCTGGGTTTCTCCTGCCCCCAGCTTCTACTGCTGCCAATCTTTGATTCAGAATCCGAATTTCATCACGCAGTCCTTCTTCTGCCACTCTTCGGATTGCTCTACCTCTTCCCCTTCCTCTTCGACCAAATTCCATCTTCTCTCAACTTCAAACTTATGCTCCTTCAAACTTCTGCTCCGATACCACTTGATGAGTAGGCGCCAGCCCACACCCCCGTTTACTGTGTATATTAACAAAGATTTGATTGACTGTCAACTTGGCCTACACGTCAGCAGTGTTAGGGTTTGTTATTGTCATTGACAAGTGTCATTCCGTGGCATTACATTAACACACATGGTACTGTGGATAAGAAGCAATGAATATGTTGTCTCGGATTTTGTTCTCCGTATACCTTGACTACTCCGCCAGTAACTCGCATTCACTCTATCAGTAAATGCTACAGCTCAGTTGGTTGCCATTTCGTTTTTTCCGCCTATGGACTCGATAGTCGGTTCATTTGTGTTTTCGCTGTTGGTTTGAGCCTCCGTTGGAGGTCTGGTTCTCCTGCGCCGAGGTCTCGACCTATCTCTGCATTCCTTCCGTGTCGAGGTCTCGATTTAACTCTTCACTCGTTGCGATGGTGGTCGGTCTCTTCTGTAGCAACTTTGCTCGCTATTTCCTCGTTTGGACAGGGCTTGAACTTGCCCACTGTAACTTACTTGGTCCTCTGTCTCTGAAAACTCTGTTTCAGGTTGTTCTTGATTTTTTTTTTCTTGTTTAATTCCTCCGCGTCATATAAATGCTTTGATTAACTTTGGCACTGGCTTATTACACAGGTTTTCTTCTCCGGGAAGCTCCGTCTACATGTTTTCTTCGATTCCGCCGATATCACTGGTAAGCTCTTGTTCTCTGCTATACTTACTATACCATTTCATTCACGCCTTAACAACTTGGCTCCTTGTGAGCAGTTTGTTTGGCCGAGATACAAGGGCGTTTGTTCATCTGCAGACTTCTGGACTCTGTCACCATGTCCAGGTTCGCTCCCAAACCCTTTCCCAATTCTGTCTCCGGTTAAACTCAAATTCTGGAGGATATACGAACTGATATCGTTTGTACTTGTCCTGTGCAGGTGTGCGAGGGTCCTCAACAGCCCGACGCCCCAGTTGGCTTCCTCGTCGCCCTCTTTACGGGTAGCATCATTCCATACTTCTTTTATTGTCTCTGTTATGTCTGGTTGCAGTTAAGCCGCTTCGCTTTACTCTGTTGAACCTTGGGGTTTGTCCCTCCACTTAACAGTTATGTTTGCTATCCGGCTTGGGAAGTTCTTCTCGGTAGTTCTGAATGAAACCGTGAGGGTTTCGACCCTTTGCCTCCGGAAGGGTTTCAATGTTTTCAAACCCTGGCTGTCATATGTTTTCAAACCCTGGCTGTGATGTTTGTATGGCCGAGGGGTTTTCTTTACAAAACTTTTGTAAATTATTACAAACAATCTCTGAGAGATTCTGGACTGTAAACAAATGCTTTTTATCTATTCAGAAAGTTTTTACTTATCTATGATTTCGACTTACACAGAGAATGAAAGTAATGGCATTCCGAAGTAAATTGTTTACCTGTGGTTTTTGTTTACGTTCCTTCTGCACGTCCTGTTTGTTCTTCAGTCAACATTTCCTTCCCATGAAACGCTGGACTTCTTATGGAATGATTTCTCGAACACCTGTTTGCTGAAAGAAATCTCACAACACTTTTTTACTCTGTTATTTTGTTACAGCTACTCAATAAATCGATTTCCTGTTATTATTTGTCTGAATCAAAGTAGGACAACAAATTTTAGATTACACATAAAATGAAATTCTTTAATCTTGGCAGATTCTTCAATAATACAGATAGTCAGTTTCAAAACTAGAACTCTGGTCTATTACTCCACTGTGTTGACAGTTTGCAGAACCCTTCTCAAGTTTTTACTCTGTCCTTTTTGTATTCCAGTCCCAACTAGTTCGTTGTCAGTTGGTAACCGTTCCTTGTTCGTTACACAGGGGCGTTATTCACCTTCGACTATTTCTTTTTATTTTTATGCATAATGAACTGAAAAGATAATCTAATGACCTATCACAGTTTCTTGTTGACAATAATTAAAAGAAATAATAACTAACTGGAAACAACTCCTACTGACAGTTACCCTCCTAATCAAAAGCAAATTAATCCTAGACAGGTACAAAGACCTGTAAAATAACACATTTATGAAAACATGAAAACCTGCTGACTGCTCGCCTTCCTAGTCGGATGCTCCTGCATCACTCCCCTCTCCTTTTCCGTGTGTCTTGCAGGTTGCTAGATATGCCCTTGGTGTTATAAGGTAGCTATGAAGATTGATCTTGGGACCTTTCTTAGATTATTCTAAAGAGTTAAAAATTCACCATAGTAAGAAAGAAGAAGTAATGCTCACATTTTGCACTAAGACATGTGTCTTTAAATATTTTTTTAAATTGGAATTCCCATACATGTATACCCTACAGAACCATGGCGTGTGCGAGATTCACGGAGATTACCATCGAGGAAATAATAGTCGAAATAGGTTGCCATCAATGACATGAAATTACCAGGTTGCAGACTTTGAAAAGAAAGTTAGTCACTATACTGATCTTCGTTTCCTTTGTTTCTATGAAAAGTTACTAAACCAAGTCACTTCAGGAATAATTTTCCAATTAAATAATATCCACAGATCGATCAGCCCCTGAATCACAGAGATCAACTTCTGCAAGGCTAATGATTTGCATGGTTTTCTAGGAGTGCCATGAAATGAGCTAAGAAGTTAGTGTGGTCTACAGGTAAGGATTTATGTCCTCACTGCATCAATATAAAACAGAGCAAACCCATCTAGACTTTCTTCGGCCATTTATGTGAAATTAAGGAATGCATCGTTTAGTTTAGATGGTAATGTGCCAATGTCTATATTCAATGTATCCAGTAACTATCCAATCAGGGTTTATATGGGTTTGTGTTAAGGCCCATAATTAGGGCACCAAATAATCTCATATCAAACCAGGGTTTAGATGGGTCTGCATTGAGTTCTTTATTCATGCACCCAATTCATCGTTTTATTCCAATGCACTGATATCCAAAGGAATTGTTAATTGATCCTCCACGTCCACTGTGCTGAGTCCTATATTCAATGTACCGAATGCTTGATTGAGATTTAATGCACTATTTTTTTTTTAGCAAATACTATAAAAAATGGTTGCAGTGAGGCTGATTCAAGCTATTCTCACATAAAGAAAACACATTATAGGTCTTACTGATATCTTTTAGGCAAAATTTCCAATATTTTCCTACTACTATATAACATGTAATAGACGTCTAAAATACTAATATCTTTAAACTAGCACAACCACATTAGTAAAAACTAATGTGGTTGATATAAGCTGATAGGCGTATATAAAATAGATTTACAACCACATTTACCAATGTGGTTGATATACGTCGATAGGCCTATATCCACTACCCATCACATTAATTTATATATCAATAAATAAATATTATATATAATAAATTTATTATATTAACTTGAAAAATATATATTATATATTAATAAGAATATTAATATATTAAATATATTAATTATGATTAAAATCACAAAAATATTTTATATATATTAATAATATTATAAAAATATTAATAATATATATTAAAAATATTTATTAATATATTAAAAATATTAACTATATACATACTATAAATTAACTTGAAATATATATATTTGTAGAAATTCTTTCGGTAGTAATCACATGCAAAAGAATGAGGTCGACGCGTTTTGAACCAACGAGTGTGGTTCATCATCGGGACTATGATGATGAACCACACTGGTTGGTTCGAAACGCGTCGACCTCGTTCTTTTGCATATGATTACTACCGAAAGAATTTCTACAAATTTATATTATGGATCACAGAAGCTTAGATTCCAAAAATTTTGAAATATATATAATATATATTAATATAAAAAAAGATTAATAATATATAGTAATTTAATATATCATAGTTGGTTATATTATTAATAAAGCAAAAGAACTAATAATATATTAATAATATATATTATATCATAGTTGGTTATATTATTAATAATATATATTAATAATATTATAATATTACTAATAATCATTATTAATAAATATTAGAATATTTATTTATAATGATTATTAGTCACATTATAATCTAATATTTCTTAATAATAATTATTAGTAATATTATAATATTATTTATATTACTAAATAAATATTATAATATTATAATATTATGAATATTTATTATTAATAATGAATATTAATAATATTATAATATTACTAATAATCATTATTAATAAATATTTGAATATTTATTTATAATATATAATATTAATAATATTATAATATTACTAATAAATATTATTAATAAATATTTGAATATTTATTTATAATGATTATTAATAATATTATAATATTATTAATATATATTATTAATAATATATATTAATAATATTATAATATTACTAATAATCATTATAGATAAATATTCAAATATTTATTAATAATGATTATTAGTAATATTATAATATTATTAATATATACAAAAATATTATATATATATTTTTAATATTATAATAAGTATTAATAATATATATTAAAAATATTTATTAATATATTAATAATTACGCCGATAGGCGTATCTTCCTATCGGAAGGAGCATGTTTTGTGATTAGGCTAATTAATTTTTTTGATCTGATGGTCTAGATTGAAAGATGCCAATATATTCTGGTCGTCGCCACTCAATCAATGGATCAAATCTACCCCGCTAACTTCCTTGCATATCTAAATCACATGTTTAAATTGTACTTAAATTAATTTTTTACAAATCTTGATTAAAAATTTACTGTGCCATTTATTAATTGCCACCTATCAAGATTAACAACTAGAAGGAAACCAAAACATTAAATTTTCTCCAAGTGTTGAAATCGTTTGGCAACGTGTCGCATGCCTTTCACAGGAGCCATAGTGGCAGCAAGCTGTGGCGGCAAGCAGTGCGATTCGGGAAGTGGAAGGTTACACTTGGCGGTGAATGCATCAGAACGGCCTGACCACATTGGTGCGCACGTGGTGCACGATGGTGGCGGCAAGCGGTGTGATTCTCGAAGTGGAAGTGGAAGGTTCGGCCCAGACCAAATGGAAAGCGGGTGATGGCGAGGAGTTGGAGAATGGCCGAGATTGTTCGAGGGTACTCAGTGTGCAGTTTGGGCATGGGCAGAAGAAAATAGAGATTCCCCAAATCCAGTTCTTCGTTTGCTGTGAGAGGATTAATCCGACGCCCAATCTACAAACAATTGGCGTGGCATACAAAGTGCTGAGGATTGTCCAGCATCAGCTCTGCCGCCTTTATCTGCCTCTGAAGGTCCTGAACGCTGTCGTTCCAGTGTGCGACTTTCACAGTACTGGACGGTACAGTGTAACTGCCCATCAGGAATTTCACTTCTCTGTTTAGATCAGGAGGTAAAGGGAGTGTAAGTGTGTGCAACGAAATTTTACTCCTCTGCTCGTCTGTGTTTAGCGATAGGGAGGTAAAAGGAGTGTATGGAGGGATGAGGGGGGAAAAGCATTTATAAAGAGGGACGGATCGCATTCGTAACGTGTGAATGAGATCACCGGCTACAACCCCAGTTCCGCGTTAAATCAATGTCAGCGAAGAAACACAGAAACATCGTCTATGAGCGGGGATGATCCACTTTGGTTGGGTACGCCTTTCACCAGCTACAAATGAATGTGTTGTAATAGCTTCGCTGGGTTTTAATTTTAATTTTTTTCCTTCTCACAATTAGATTGAGTTATTTTAAGTCAATTTAATTTAATTTTAAGTCTTACTTCTAAAAACAGTGGGAACGACGAAAAACTGTGAAGTGTCTGAGAATTATTGTTATTAATTCTAAAAATTTAAGATAACTTGGATAGAAGAGGTTGAAATCATATATTCTTAAGATGTTGCAGGAAATATGCTCTGCTTTTGTGCAGTTGAAATTTCTGCAGTGGGTCGTGGCTGTTTCGGATCAATATGTGTTATACAAGTCTCTCTGGCCTGAATACTTACAACTATATGGTGAGATCCTACTAGACATTTCTACCATATAGATTTATATCTACTATTTTGATGATTTTTAGTATCGACATTTATTGCCTTTTTGTTAATTCTATACCTAAACAGCTATGCATTCCACAATATGCAACAAACTTCAAAGTTGATGTTGTGTTAGTTATATCTATAAACTCCCTGAAGATCGTAGGAATAATGGTAAAAGAAAACAAAAGCAGCGCGTTGAGATACTACATGTCCATGTCAAGGTTGGTTTGTTCAAATTTTGGAAATGCTATCATCTTACGTACATTTGCCTATGGATAATCTAAACATAAATCACAGTTATTAATGTTTGCCTTTAGAACCTAAAGTTTTTCCAGCAAACAAAATTTCCTGACAAAGTTATTAAAATGATCGTCTTGCAGGTTTCCTGGTCGTTGGTAATTTCTTAACGAACTTATTATTTATAATAATTTTTATGAAAATAATAGTAACTAACTAAATTTTTTATAAATTTTTAATAATCTATTTAATATTTATTAACACTCATTATAGTAATGGTCACATAACATAAATTAAGAAATAAGATTAAAACTAATGAAATGAATCGCATATAACATCAATGTATTCCTTTGCATTGTATTATTTATTTATTTTTTCATTGGTGTACAGGGTTGACGTTAGTCATAATATTATGATTAATATGAATAAATAAGTTGTAAAATGCTTGTATTCTTTTCTACAATATTTTATTTAATTTAGATAGGGCACGAAGAAAGGAATATATGGCTGCACTGATTGGGAGTTTATAAAATAAGCATACAACTTCTCATACTCATGCATATGGTAAAATTTGTTATCTCTAAAGCATCAGTTGTCAACTAGTTAATACACGCATTAATGTTGATTTCATAACAGAATTGACGCGATCTTTTCTTTCAAAGTTTCATTTGTGAGTTAGACAAGACAGGTAGGAAACATATGCTTATTAGAATTTTTGTTCTCATTATAAAACCATTTAATAAATAAAAGGATTATTTATATCAAATTTGTAATTGTATAATCATTTTGTAGAAATTTATAAAATTATATTTTTATTAATCATTTTAATTATTTATGAAGAAGAATTCAGAAATGATATAAAATTATTTAGTTTAATCAAATGTAGTATATTATTGGAATATGTCCTTTTACTTTTTAAATAGATTTTTAACTAATTAAATATCATGATTATGACTATTAAAATTATTATTTTATATAAGTTTTGTTTCAATTATAAATGATAATTTAAATAATATCTACATATATATAATAATTGTTTAAGTAATTATAATTCTTCTTTCTTTAAATTAAAAAAGAATTTGATAGTTGTAAAGTCTTTTTAATAAAATTGAAATTAAAAAAAAATATCATTTTAACCATATCATTAATAGTATTAATGATATTAAAATTAATCTTGTTAATAGAAATACTATTAATATTAATAATGTTTAAAGAATAATATTTGTAATATTAATTGTTTTAAAATTGTTAATATTCAATATTATTAAGATAATAACATTTACATTATAATATGAATATGATTAATTATATTAAGATTATTTAAAAATATAATATTAACATTAATATTAATAAATAAGAATAATATTTTTTATTTAATAATTAACAATAAAATTATTAATAAAAATATAGAAAATAAAGCTTCTATTCACTTTAACAATATGATTAAAAGTATTAATGATATTATCATTAATATTGTTAATATAAATACTTTTAAGATCAGTAATAATAATTAATAATACTTACATTCTAATATTTACATTTTCATGGTTATTTTTTATATTATAATATTAAAATTTCATTAATATAATAATGACATATATTCAAAACAACAAATTATAAAGCTAAGAATAAAATTTAAATTAAGTCTAATGTTTATATTAGTAGAATGTTCATTTTATAATAAAGTTTATATTATATTTAAAAATAATATTAAAATTTATATTATTATTAATAAAATAAAAATTGAATTAATATTAAAAGCAATATTACTAATAATACCATTAAATACAATATTAATAATATCATTAATAGTACTCGTTATATTAAAATATATCATGAATTTTTAAATTTTTGAAAATATCATAAAATATATTAAAATTTTTAAATTTTTTATATTTAGTATTATTAAGATAATAATATCTATATTATAATATTAATATTATTAAGAATATTAATATTGTTTAAAAAAAATATTAACATTAATATTGATAAATAAGAATAATAATATTTATTTTGTAATAATTAACAATAGACTTATTAATAAAAATAAATTTAAACTTTTATTCACTCTAACAATATGATTAAAAGTATTAATGATATTATCATTAATGATGTTAATATAAATACTATTAAGACTACTTTTAAAAATTAATAATATTTACATGCTAATCATTTTAATTAAATATCGTTAAACATTTCCAACACACTAAATCAATGTCACTCATTCTCACTAGTGCTCAATGATACACAATTTTTCTTGGCCATAGTCATCCATGGGTAACCCTCTTAAACCATAATAATCCATCGTGAGCCTTAATTATAATTAATAATTATAATAATTAATTATAGTTATAATTGTTTAAACAGTTTAACTATTTATAATTAAAATAATATCTAAAATAATATATAAACGAATATAATAATATCTAAATAAGTATAATAATGGTTTAAGTAATTATAATTATCTTTTATTTAAAATAAAAAAAAGATTTTGAGGCAAAAAAAATATATTCATTGTAACCATATCATTAATAGTATTAATGATATTAAAATTAATATTGTTAATAGAAATATTATTAATATGAATATGAATAAGTAATACTAGTAATATTTACATTCTAACCATTTTAATCAACTATGGCCAAACATTGCCAACATAGTCTTATTCTAACCTTTGTTAAATGATAGAGAAGTTTGTTTAGCCATAATCAAACATGGTTAACCTTACTCAACCATGGTCATCCTTGGTCAACCATTGTCATCCCTCTCGCCCTAGAAACCCCAATGTTTGACAACTTATGTTTTTAATAATTTTTCCCATGGTTGGACCAACTTGGACCAACCATGGTCATAGTTGGTCCAATTGTGACAAAAATTGTCTCAATGTTTAAATCAATTCCCTCAGGTTCACCAATTCCTTTGGTTTATAATATTAAACCATTGGGTTTAATAGTTATTTTGGTATATAATATGAAAAATCGATCAATGTCATCCATGATCAAATGTCACATTCTGACAAATATTGTCTTAATATGAAAATCACCCATGGCCAGCCATGGTCATAGTTGGTCCAACGTCGCATTGTGACAACAACTGTCTCAATGTTTAAATCAATTCCCTTGGGTTCCCCAATTCCTTTGCTTTATAATTTTTTGGGTAATGGTTGTCCCTTGGGTTCACCAATTCCTTTGGTTTATAATATTAAACCCTTGGGTTTATTAGTTGTTTTGGTTTATAATATGAATAATCGATCAATGTCATCCATGATCAAATGTCACATTCCGACAAATATTGTCTCAATATGAAAATCACCCATGGCCAACCCTGGTCATAGTTGGTCTAATGTCGGATTGTGACAACAATTTTCTCAATGTTTAACTCAATTCCCTTGGGTTCACCAATTCCTTTGGTTTATAATATTAAACCCTTGGGTTTATTAGTTCTTTTGGTTTATAATATGAATAATCGATCAATGTCATCTATGATCAAATTTCACATTTCGACAAATATTGTCTCAATATGAAAATCGCCCATGGCCAAGCATCGTCATAGTTGGTCCAATTGTGACAAAAATTGTCTCAATGTTTAAATCAATTCCCTCGGGTTCACCAATTCCTTTGGTTTATAATATTAAACCATTGGGTTTAATAGTTATTTTGGTATATAATATGAAAAATCGATCAATTTCATCCATGATCAAATGTCACATTCTGACAAATATTGTCTTAATATGAAAATCACCCATGGCCAGCCATGGTCATAGTTGGCCCAACATCGCATTGTGAAAACAATTGTATCAATGTTTAAATCAATTCCCTTGGGTTCACCAATTCCTTTGCTTTATAAATTTTTGGGTAATGGTTGTCCCTTGGGTTCACCAATTCTTTTGGTTTATAATATTAAACCCTTGGGTTTATTAGTTGTTTTGGTTTATAATATGAATAATCGATCAATGTCATCCATGATCAAATGTCACATTCTGACAAATATTGTCTCAATATGAAAATCACCCATGGCCAACCCTGGTCATAGTTGGTCCAATGTCGGATTGTGACAACAATTGTCTCAATGTTTAAATCAATTCCCTTAGGTTCACCAATTACTTTGGTTTATAATTTTTTGGGTAATGGTTGTCCCTTGGGTTCACCAATTCCTTTGGTTTATAATATTAAACCCTTAGGTTTATTGGTTTTTTTGGTTTATAATATGAATAATCGATCAATGTCATCCATGATAAAATGTCACATTCTGACAAACATTGTATCTATATGAAAATCACCCATGGCCAACCATGGTCATACTTGGCCCAACGTCGCATTGCGACAACAATTGTCTGAATGTTTAAATCAAGTCCCTTGGGTTCACCAATTCCTCTGGTTTATAATTTTTTGGGTAATGATTTTCCCTTGGGTTCACCACTTGCTTTGGTTTATAATATTAAACCCTTGGGTTTATTAGTTTTTTTGGTTTATAATATGAATAATCGATCAATGTCATCCATGATCAAATGACACATTATGAGAAACATTGTTTCAATATGAAAATCAGCAATGGCCAACCATGGTCATAGTTGGTCCAACGTCGCATTGTGACAACAATTGTCTCAATGTTTAAATCAATTCCCTTGGGTTCACCAATTCCATTTGGTTTATTAGTTTTTTTGGTTTATAATATGAATAATCGATCAATGTCATCCATGATCAAATGACACATTATGAGAAACTTTGTCTCAATATGAAAATCACCCATGGCCAACCGTGGTCATAGTTGGTCCAACGTCGCATTGCGAAAACAATTGTCTCAATGTTTAAATCAATTCCCTCGGGTTCACCAATTCCTTTGGTTTATAATATTAAACCGTTGGGTTTAATAGTTATTTTGCTATATAATATGAAAAATCGATCAATGTCATCCATGATCAAATGTCACATTCTGACAAATATTGTCTTAATATGAAAATCACCCAAGGCCAGCCATGGTCATAGTTGGTCCAACGTCGCATTGTGACAACAATTGTCTCAATGTTTAAATCAATTCCTCGGTTCACCAATTCCTTTGGTTCATAATTTGTTGGGTGATGGTTTTCCCTTGGGTTCACCAATTCCTTTGGTTTATAATATTAAACCCTTGGGTTTATTAGTTCTTTATTTTATAATATGAATAATCGATCAATGTCATCCATGATCAAATGACACATTATGAGAAACATTGTCTCAATATGAAAATCAGCCATGGCCAACCATGGTCATAGTTGGTCCAACATCGCATTGTGACAACAATTGTCTCAATGTTTAAATCAATTCCCTTGGGTTCACCAATTCCTTTGGTTTATAATTTTTTGGGTAATGGTTTTCCCTTGGGTTCACCAATTCCTTCGGTTTATAATATTAAACCCTTGGGTTTATTAGTTCTTTTGGTTTATAATATGAATAATCGATCAATGTCATCCATGATCAAATGTCACATTCTGACAAAGATTGTCTCAATATGAAAATCACCCATGGCCAACCTTGGTCATAGTTGGTCCATCGTCGCATTGTGACAACAATTGTCTCAATGTTTAAATCAATTCCCTTGGGTTCACCAATTCCTTTGGTTTATAATTTTTTGGGTAATGGTTTTCCCTTGGGTTCACCAATTGATTTGGTTTATAGTATTAAACTCTCGGGTTTATAATGTTAATCACACATTCAGTTTATTACTCTCTTGAGTTTAAAATACTATTTCTCAGGGTTTGTTAATTTCTTAGATTTCTGAGTTTAAAATATTAATTCTTAGCGTTTATTAATCTTTATTGTTTATAATATTCATCCGTTAGGTTTATGATATTTATCCCTTGGGTTCGCTGATTCCTTTGCTTTATAAGATTAAACCCTTGGGTCGGTTAGTTCTTTTGGTTTATAATGTTAATAATCTCGTTCGTTTATTAATATCTTATATTTAAAATATTCATTCTTATGGATTATTAATTTATTAGGTTTTTTAGTTTAAAATATCAATTCTTACGGTTTATTAATCTCTTGTATTTTTAATATTGATCCCTTATGTTTATAATATTTATCCCTTGAGATCACCAATTCCTACGGTTTATAATATTTAAACCTTTGGTTTATGATGACATTGGGTTTGTATTATTAATTATCCCTTGGGTTTATTAATCTCTTAGGTTTTTTGTTTTTAAATATTGTTTCATATGGTTTATTACTCTCTTGAGTTTAATATTATTAATATATTAATATATATTATAAATAAATATTCAAATATTTATTAATAATGATTATCAGTAATATTATAATATTATTATATTTTATATTTATTAATATTATTAATATATATTATATATATTTCAAGTTAATTTATAGTATGTATATAGTTAATATTATTAATATATTAATAAATATTTTTAATATATATTATTAATACTTATTATAATATTAAAAATATATATAAAATATTTTTGTATATATTAATAATATTATAATATTACTAATAATCATTATTAATAAATATTTGAATATTTATCTATAATGATTATTAGTAATATTATAATATTATTAATATATATTATTAATAATATATATTAATAATATTATAATATTACTAATAATCATTATAAATAAATATTCAAATATTTATTAATAATATTTATTAGTAATATTATAATATTATTAATAATCATTATTAATAATATATATTAATAATATTTTAATATTTTAATATTTATTTAGTAATATAAATAATATTATAATATTATTAATATATATTATTAATAATATAATCAACTATGATATAATATATATTATTAATATATTATTAGTTCTTTTGCTTTATTAATGTTATAACCATCTATGATATATTAAATTATTATATATTATTAATATTTTTTTTATATTGTCCATGTGGTGTAGAACAGTCGGTGATGGGCTGCACTGTTAAGGCACTCCGTTCTGTAAGGTCACCGGTTCGAAACCCATGGGTGGAATGGAAGGAGAAAAAAATGGGGAGATTAGGATTAGTCTAAACGAGCAAAAAAAATATTTTTTTTTATATTAATATATATTATATATATTTCAAGTTAATTTATAGTATGTATATAGTTAATATTTTTAATATATTAATAAATATTTTTAATATATATTATTAATATTTTTATAATATTATTAATATATATAAAATATTTTTGTGATTTTAATCATAATTAATATATTTAATATATTAATATTCTTATTAATATATAATATATATTTTTCAAGTTAATATAATAAATTTATTATATATAATATTTAATTATTGATATATAAATTAATGTGATGGGTAGTGGATATAGGCCTATCGGCGTATATCAACCACATTGGTAAATGTGGTTGTAAATCTATTTTATATACGCCTATCGGCGTATATCAACCACATTAGTTTTTACTAATGTGGTTGTGCTAGTATTAACTATATACATACTATAAATTAACTTGAAATATATATAATATATATTAATAATATTTATAAATATAAAATATAATAATATTATAATATTACTAATAATCATCATTAATAAATATTTGAATATTTATTTATAATATATATTAATATATTAATAATATTAAACTCAAGAGAGTAATAAACCATATGAAACAATATTTAAAAACAAAAACCCTAAGAGATTAATAAACCCAAGGAATAATTAATAATACAAACCCAATGTCATCATAAACCAAAGGTTTAAATATTATAAACTGTAGGAATTGGTGAACCCAAGGGATAAATATTATAAACATAAGGGATCAATATTAAAAGTACAAGAGATTAATAAACCGTAAGAATTGATATTTTAAACTAAAAAACCTAATAAATTAATAATCCATAAGAATGAATATTTTAAACATAAGATATTAATAAACGAACGAGATTATTAACATTATAAACCACAAGAACTAACTGACCCAAGGGTTTAATCTTATAAAGCAAAGGAATCAACGAACCCAAGGGATAAATATCATAAACCTAACGGATGAATATTATAAACAATAAAGATTAATAAATGCTAAGAATTAATATTTTAAACTGAGAAATCTAAGAAATTAACAAACCCTGAGAAATAGTATTTTAAACTCAAGAGAGTAATAAACTGAATGTGTGATTAACATTATAAACCCAAGAGTTTAATAATATAAACCAAATCAATTGGTGAACCCAAGGGAAAACCATTACCCAAAAAATTATAAACCAAAGGAATTGGTGAACCCAAGGGAATTGATTTAACCTTTGAGACAATTGTTGTCACAATGCGACGATACACCAACTATGACCAAGGTTGGCCATGGGTGATTTTCATATTGAGACAATCTTTGTCAGAATGTGACATTTGATCATGGATGAAATTGATCAATTATTCATATTATAAACCAAAAGAACTAATAAACCCAAGAGTTTAATATTATAAACCAAAGGAATTGGTGAACCCAAGGGACAACCGTCACCCAACAAATTATAAACCAAAAGAAATTGGTGAACCCAAGGGAATTGATTTAAACACTGAGACAATTGTTGTCAAAATGTGACGTTGGACCAACTATGACCATGGTTGGCCATGGGTGATTTTCGTATTGAGACAATGTTTCTCATAATGTGTCATTTGATCATGGATGACATTGATCGATTATTCATATTATAAACCAAAACAACTAATAAACCCAAGGGTTTAATATTATAAACCAAAGGAATTAGTGAACCCAAGGGACAACCATCACCCAACAAATTATAAAGCAAAGGAATTGGTGAACCCAAGGGAATTGATTTAAACATTGAGACAATTGTTGTCACAATGCGACGTTGGACCAACTATGACCATGGCTGGCCATGGGTGATTTTCATATTAAGACAATATTTGTCAGAATGTGACATTTGATCATGGATCACATTGATCGATTTTTCATATTATATAGAAAAATAACTATTAAACCCAATGGTTTAATATTATAAACCAAAGGAATTGGTGAACCCGAGAGAATTTATTTAAACATTGAGACAATTTTTGTCACAATTGGACCAACTATGACCATGGTTGGCCATGGGCGATTTTCATATTGAGACAATATTTGTCTAAATGTGACATTTGATCATGGATGAAATTGATCGATTATTCATATTATAAACCAAAAGAACTAATAAACCCAAGGGTTTAATATTATAAACCAAAGGAATTGGTGAACCCAAGGGACAACCATCACCCAACAAATTATAAACCAAAAGAAATTGGTGAACCCAAGGGAATTGATTTAAACATTGAGAGAATTGTTGTCACAATGCGACGTTGGACCAACTATGAGTAGGGTTGGCCATGGGTGACTTTCATATTGAGACAATATTTGTGAGAATGTCACATTTGATCATGGATGACATTGATCAATTATTCATATTATAAACCAAAAGAACTAATAAACCCAAGGGTTTAATATTATAAACCAAAGGAATTGGTGAACCCAAGGGACAACCATTACCCAACAAATTATAAACCAAAAGGAATTGGTGAACTCAAGGGAATTGATTTAAACATTGAGACAATTGTTGTCACAATGCGACGTTGGACCAACTATGACCATGGTTGGCCATGGGTGATTTTCATATTGAGACAATGTTTGTCATAATGTGTCATTTGATCATGGATGACATTGATCAATTATTCATATTATAAACCAAAAAAACTAATAAAACCAAGGGTTTAATATTATAAACCAAAGGAATTGGTGAACCCAAGGGACAACCATTACCCAACAAATTATAAACCAAAAGGAATTGGTGAACCCAAGGGAATTGATTTAAAAATTGAGACAATTGTTGTCACAATGCGACGTTGGACCAACTATGACCATGGTTGGCCATGGGTGATTTTCATATTGAGACAATATTTGTCAGAATGTGACATTTGATCATGGATGACATTGATCAATTATTCATATTATAAACCAAAAGAACTAATAAACCCAAGGTTTTAATATTATAAACCAAAGGAATTGGTGAACCCAAGGGACAACCATTACCCAACAAATTATAAACCAAAAGGAATTGGTGAACCCAAGGGAATTGATTTAAACATTGAGACAATTGTTTTCACAATGCGACGTTGGACCAACTATGACCACGGTTGGCCATGGGTGATTTTCATATTGAGACAATGTTTCTCATAACGTGTCATTTGATCATGGATGACATTGATCGATTATTCATATTATAAACCAAAAAAACTAATAAACCAAAAGGAATTGGTGAACCCAAGGGAATTGATTTAAACATTGAGACAATTGTTGTCACAATGCGACGTTGGACCAACTAAGACCATGGTTGGCCATTGCTGATTTTCATATTGAGATAATGTTTCTCATAATGTGTCATTTGATCATGGATGAAATTGATCGATTATTCATATTATAAACCAAAAAAACTAATAAACCCAAGGGTTTAATATTATAAACCAAAGCAAGTGGTGAACCCAAGAGAAAATCATTACCCAAAAAATTATAAACCAGAGGAATTGGTGAACCCAAGGGAATTGATTTAAACATTGAGACAATTGTTGTTGCAATGAGACATTGGGCCAAGTATGACTAAGGTTGGCCATGGGTGATTTTCATATAGATACAATGTTTGTCAGAATGTGACATTTGATCATGGATGACATTGATCGATTATTCATATTATAAACCAAAAAAACCAATAAACCTAAGGGTTTAATATTATAAACCAAAGGAATTGGTGAACCCAAGGGACAACCATTACCCAAAAAATTATAAACCAAAGTAATTGGTGAACCTAAGTGAATTGATTTAAACATTGAGACAATTGTTGTCACAATCCGACATTGGACCAACTATGACCAGGGTTGGCCATGGGTGATTTTCATATTGAGACAATATTTGTCAGAATGTTACATTTGATCATGGATGACATTGATCGATTATTCATATTATAAACCAAAACAACTAATAAACCCAAGGGTTTCATATTATAAACCAAAGGAATTGGTGAACCCAAGGGACAACCATTACCCAAAAATTTATAAAGCAAAGGAATTGGTGAACCCAAGGGAATTGATTTAAACATTGAGACAATTGTTGTCACAATGCGACGTTGGACCAACTATGACCATGGCTGGCCATGGGTGATTTTCATATTAAGACAATATTTGTCAGAATGTGACATTTGATCATGGATGACATTGACCGATTTTTCATATTATATACCAAAATAACTATTAAACCCAATGGTTTAATATTATAAACCAAAGGAATTGGTGAACCTGAGGGAATTGATTTAAACATTGAGACAATTTTTGTCACAATTTTACCAACTATGACCATGGTTGGCCATGGGCGATTTTCATATTGAGACAATATTTGTCGAAATGTGAAATTTGATCAAGGGTGACATTGATCGATTATTCATAGTATAAACCAAAAGAACTAATAAACCCAAGGGTTTAATATTATAAACCAAAGGAATTGGTGAACCCAAGGGACAACCATTACCCAAAAAATTATAAAGCAAAGGAATTGGTGAACCCAAGGGAATTGAGTTAAACATTGAGAAAATTGTTGTCACAATCCGACATTGGACCAACTATGACCAGGGTTGGCCTTGGGTGATTTTCATATTGAGACAATATTTGTCAGAATGTGACATTTGATCATGGATGACATTGATCGATTATTCATATTATAAACCAAAACAACTAATAAAACCAAGGGTTTAATATTATAAACCAAAGGAATTGGTGAACCCAAGGGACAACCATTACCCAAAAAATTATAAAGAAAAGGAATTGGTGAACCCAAGGGAATTGATTTAAACATTGAGACAGTTGTTGTCACAATGCGACGTTGGACCAACTATGACCATGGCTGGCCATGGGTGATTTTCATATTAAGACAATATTTGTCAGAATGTGACATTTGATCATGGATGACATTGATCGATTTTTCATATTATATATCAAAATAACTATTAAACCCAATGGTTTAATATTATAAACCAAAGGAATTGGTGAACCCGAGGGAATTGATTTAAACATTGAGACAATTTTTGTCACAATTGGACCAACTATGACCATGGTTGGTCCAAGTTGGTCCAACCATGGGAAAAATTATTAAAAACATAAGTTATCAAACATTTGGGTTTCTAGGGCGAGAGGGATGACAATGGTTGACCAACGATGACCATGGTTGAGTAAGGTTAACCATGGTTGATTATGGCTAAGCAAACTTCTCTATCATTTAACAAAGGTGAGAATAAGACTATGTTGGCAATGTTTGGCCATAGTTGATTAAAATGGTTAGAATGTAAATATTACTAGTATTAGTTATTCATATTCATATTAATAATATTTCTATTAACAATATTAATTTTAATATCATTAATACTATTAATGATATGGTTACAATGAATATATATATATTTTCCTCAAAATCTGTTTTTATTTTAAATAAAAGATAATTATAATTACTTAAACCATTATTATACTTATCTAGATATTATTATATTCGTTTATATATTATTTTAGATATTATTTAATTATAAATAGTTAAACTGTTTAAACAATTATAACTATAATTAATTATTATAATTATTAATTATAATTAAGGGTCATGATGGATTATTATGGTTTAATAGGGTTACCCATGGATGACTATGGCGAAGAAAAATTGTGTATCATTGAGCACTAGTGAGAATGAGTGACATTGATTTAGTGTGCTGGAAATGTTTAACGATATTTAATTAAAATGATTAGCATGTAAATATTATTAATTTTTAAAAGTAGTTTTAATAGTATTTATATTAACATCATTAATGATAATATCATTAATACTTTTAATCATATTGTTAGAGTGAATAAAAGTTTAAATTTATTTTTATTAATAATTCTATTGTTAATTATTACAAAATAAATATTATTATTCTTATTTATCAATATTAATGTTAATATTTTTTTTAAACAATATTAATATTCTTAATAATATTAATATTATAATATAGATATTATTATCTTAATAATACTAAATATAAAAAATTTAAAAATTTAAATATATTTTATGATATTTTCAAAAATTTAAAAATTCATGATATATTTTAATATAACGTGTACTATTAATGATATTATTAATATTGTATTTAATGGTATTATTAGTAATATTGCTTTTAATATTAATTCAATTTTTATTTTATTAATAATAATATAAATTTTAATATTATTTTTAAATATAATATAAACTTTATTATAAACTGAACATTCTACTAATATAAACATTAGACTTAATTTAAATTTAATTCTTAGCTTTATAATTTGTTGTTTTGAATATATGTCATTATTATATTAATGAAATTTTAATATTATAATATAAAAAATAACCATGAAAATGTAAATATTAGAATGTAAGTATTATTAATTATTATTACTGATCTTAAAAATATTTATATTAACAATATTAATGATAATATCATTAATACTTTTAATCATATTGTTAAAGTGAATAGAAGTTTTATTTTCTATATTTTTATTAATAATTTTATTGTTAATTATTAAAAAAAAAATATTATTCTTATTTATTAATATTAATGTTAATATTATATTTTTAAATAATCTTAATATAATTAATCATATTAATATTATAATGTAAATGTTATTATCTTAATAATATTGAATATTAACAATTTTAAAACAATTAATATTACAAATATTATTTTTTAAACATTATTAATATTAATAGTATTTCTATTAACAATATTAATTTTAATATCGTTAATACTATTAATGATATGGTTAAAATGATATTTTTTTTTAATTTCAATTTTATTAAAAAGACTTTACAACTATCAAATTCTTTATTAATTTAAAGAAAGAAGAATTATAATTACTTAAACAATTATTATATATATATAGATATTATTTAAATTATCATTTATAATTGAAACAAAACTTATATAAAATAATAATTTTAATAGTCATAATCATGATATTTAATTAGTTAAAATTCTATTTAAAAAGTAAAAGGACATATTCCAATAATATACTACATTTGATTAAACTAAATAATTTTATATCATTTCTGAATTCTTCTTCATAAATAATTAAAATGATTAATAAAAATATAATTTTATAAATTTCTACAAAATGATTATACAATTACAAATTTGATATAAATAATCCTTTTATTTATTAAATGGTTTTATAATGAAAACAAAAATTCTAATAAGCATATGTTTCCTACCTGTCTTGTCTAACTCACAAATGAAACTTTGAAAGAAAAGATCGCGTCAATTCTGTTATGAAATCAACATTAATGCACGTATTAACTAGTTGACAACTGATGCTTTAGAGATAACAACTTTTACCATATGCATGAGTATGAGAAGTTGTATGCTTATTTTATAAACTCCCAATCAGTGCAGCCATATATTCCTTTCTTCGTGCCCTATCTAAATTAAATAAAATATTGTAGAAAAGAATACAAGCATTTTACAACTTATTTATTCATATTAATCATAATATTATGACTAACATCAACCGTGTACACCAATGACAAAATAAATAAATAATACAATGCAAAGGAATACAAACATTTTATACTTTCTTTGTTTATATCTAAAACAAATCACAGATGATTATCCATTATCCACACTGTTAGGTTATTAATTTTCCACTTGTATTTGTGAGTCAAGTTGTCTATCCACTTGTAATGCATGCTTCATCCCTAAATACACCTTGATTTCTCTGTACCTTACACCTATCGTTGAAACTCATGATCTTTGTATCCACATTTTATTTTGGTTGACATTTGCACTAAAATTTTGACCTGCAATTGCACCTACTTTCTTTACCATGTCTATCACTAATCTTCTTTGTATCCACATTTTATTTTGGTTGACATTTGCACTAAACTTTTGACCTGCAATTGCACCTACTTTCTTTACCATGTCTATCACTAATCTTCTTTGTATCCGCATTTTATTTTGGTTTACATTTGCACTAAACTTTTGACCTGCAATTGCACCTACTTTCTTTACCATGTCTATCACTAATCTACATGCCCATGTATTTAAACTTAACTGAGAACAAACTCATTAACATGCCTCTATAAATTTATAGACTTAACAAGCCTTTTGAAATTGTAAACAGTATTATAATCACTTATGATTCACTAATCTTACAATATCGAAAGTTATACTTGACTTATTAATATGAATTCTTACCATAGAGTAGAAAGCATGGTATAATATAGCTATTTATGAGCCTAAATTAATTGATTTAGGTTACAATATAGTGATTTTTTTTTGGGTTTTATTAGGTTTTAACATTTAAAGGGAAGAATTAGAAATAATTGATGTTATATGCGATTCATTTCATTAGTTTTAATCTTATTTCTTAATTTATGTTATGTGACCATTACTATAATGAGTGTTAATAAATATTAAATAGATTATTAAAAATTTATAAAAAATTTAGTTAGTTACTATTATTTTCATAAAAATTATTATAAATAATAAGTTCGTTAAGAAATTACCAACGACCAGGCAACCTGCAAGATGATCATTTTAATAAATTTGTCAGGAAATTTTGTTTGCTGGAAAAACTTTAGGTTCTAAAGGCAAACATTAATAACTGTGATTTATGTTTAGATTATCCATAGGCAAATGTACGTAAGATGATAGCATTTCCAAAAGTTGAACAAACCAACCTTGACATGGACATGTAGTATCTCAACGCACTGCTTTTGTTTTCTTTTACCATTATTCCTGCGATCTTCAGGGAGTTTATAGATATAACTAACACAACATCAACTTTGAATTCATGGATATCTCTAATCCTGTCAAAAACTGGGGTTTGTTGCATATTGTGGAATGCATAGCTGTTTAGGTTTAGAATTAAGAAAAAGGCAATAAATGTCGATACTAAAAATCATCAAAATAGTAGATATAAATCTATATGGTAGAAATGTCTAGTAGGATCTCACCATATAGTTGCAAGTATTCAGGCCAGAGAGACTTGTATGACACATATTGATCCGAAACAGCCACGACCCACTGCAGAAATTTCAACTGCACAAAAGCAGAGCATATTTCCTGCAACATATTAAGAATATCTGATTTCAACCTCTTCTATCCAAGTTATCTTAAATTTTTAGAATTAATAACAATAATTCTCAGACACTTCACAGTTTTTCGTCGTTCCCACCGTTTTTAGAAGTAAGACTTAAAATTAAATTAAATTGACTTAAAATAACTCAATCTAATTGTGAGAAGGGAAAAAAAATAAATTAAAACCCAGCGAAGCTATTACAACACATTCATCTGTAGCTGGTGAAAGGCGTACCCAACCAAAGTGGATCATCCCCGCTCATAGACGATGTTTCTGTGTTTCTTCGCTGACATTGATTTAACACGGAACTGGGGCTGTAGTCGGTGATCACATTCACACGTTACGAATGCGATCCGTCCCTCTTTATAAATTCTTTTCCCCCCTCATCCCTCCATACACTCCTTTTACCTCCCTATCACTAAAAACAGACGAGCAGAACAGTAAAATTTCGTTGCACACACTTACACTCCCTTTACCTCCCGATCTAAACAGGGAAGTGAAATTTCTGATGGGCAGTTACACTGTACCGTCCAGTACTGTGAAAGTCGCACACTGGAACGACAGCGTTCAGGACCTTCAGAGGCAGATAAAGGCGGCAGAGCTGATGCTGGACAATCCTCAACACTTTGTATTCCACGCCAATTGTTTGCAGATTGGGCGTCAGATTAATCCTCTCACAGCAAACGAAGAACTGGATTTGGGGAATCTCTATTTTCTTCTGCCCATTCCCAAACTGCACACTGAGTACCCTCGAACAATCTCGGCCATTCTCCAACTCCTCGCCATCACCCGGTTTCCGTTTGGTCTGGGCCGAACCTTCCACTTCCACTTCGAGAATCACACCGCTTGCCGCCACCATCGTGCACCACGTGCGCACAAATGTGGTTAGGCCGTTCTGATGCATTCACCGCCAAGTGTAACCTTCCACTTCCCGAATCGCACCGCTTGCCGCCACAGCTTGCTGCCACTATGGCTCCTGTGAAAGGCATGCGACACTTTGCCAAACAATTTCAACACTTGGAGAAAATTTAATGTTTCGGTTTCCTTCTAGTTGTTAATCTTGATAGGTGGCAATTAATAAATGGCACAGTAAATTTTTAATCAAGATTTGTAAAAAATTAATTTAAGTACGGTTTAAACATGTGATTTAGATATGCAAGGAAGTTAGCGGGGTAGATTTGATCCATTGATTGAGTGGCGACGACCAGAATATACCGACATCTTTCAATCTAGACCATCAGATCAAAAAAATTAATTAGCCTAATCACAAAACATGCTCCTTCCGATAGGGGGATACGCCTATCGGCACAACCACATTAATAAAAACTAATGTGGTTGATATACGCCGATAGGCATATATAAAATAGATTTACAACCACATTTACCAATGTGGTTGATATACGCCGATAGGACTATATCCACTACCCATCACATTAATTTATATATCAATAAATAAATATTATATACAATAAATAAATACTATATATAATAAATTTATTATATTAACTTGAAAAATATATATTATATATTAATAAGAATATTAATATATTAAATATATTAAATATGATTAAAATCACAAATATATTTTATATATATTAATAATATTATAAAAATATTAATAATATATATTAAAAATATTTATTAATATATTAAAAATATTAACTATATACATACCATAAATTAACTTGAAATATATATAATATATATTAATATAAAAAAAATATTTTTTTTTGCGCAGTTAGACTAATCCTAATCTTCCCATTTTTTTCTCCTTCCATTGCACCCATGGGTTTCGAACCGGTGACCTTACAGAACAGAGTGCCATAACAGTGCACCCCATCACCGACTGTTCTACACCACATGGGCAATATAAAAAAAATATTAATAATATATAATAATTTAATATATCATAGATGGTTATATTATTAATAAAGCAAAAGACCTAATAATATATTAATAATATATATTATATCATAGTTGATTATATTATTAATAATATATATTAATAATATTATAATATTACTAATAATCATTATTAATAAATATTTGAATATTTATTTATAATATATAATATTAATAATATTATAATATTACTAATAATCATTATTAATAAATATTTGAATATTTATTTATAATGATTATTAGTAATATTATAATATTATTAATATTACTAAATAAATATTATAGTATTATTAATATATATTATTAATAATATTATAATATTACAAATAATCATTATTAATAAATATTTGAATATTTATTTAATAAATATTAGTAATATTATAATATATACAAAAAATATTTTATATATATTTTTAATATTATAATAAGTATTAATAATATATATTAAAAATATTTATTAATATATTAATAATATTAACTATATACATACTATAAATTAACTTGAAATATATATAATATATATTAATAATATTTATAAATATAAAATATAATAATATTATAATATTACTAATAATCATTATTAATAAATATTTGAATTAGTAGAAATTCTTTCGGTAAAAATCACATGTAAAAGAACGTGGTCGACGCAAGCTAACCAACTCGCAGGGTTCATCATCAAAGACTATGAGAGATCGCATCCGTACATTAAGTATAATAGATGTAGAAATCACAACTAGTCGTTTAGGCTAGTTTTCAAGAAAATATTCCATTATTTATTTAATTTAATTAATTTTTATTTACTTATTATTATTATTTTATTTATTTATAAATTCTTTAGTATATTTATACAACTAATTAACCAATTAATTAATATAATGGTGGGCCAACCTAACCACCTTAGTGTATATGTAAAATTTTTATATAATAATAATCTAATAATATAATAAATAATTTAACCAACTATGTAAATTTATAATAATCAATTATTATTAATAATTAATAAATATATTTAAATCTTATCCATGTAATTTAACAAAGTATCAATTCAATAGTCAAACAAGGAGTCAAACCAAATATAGAGAACAATAAATAAATAAAAAAAAATACAAAATAAAATAAAATAAAATATAAATATAAATAAATATAAATAAATAAATAATAAATAATAAATCATAAATGAAAAAAATACATAAATAAATAAATAAATAAATAAAAACAAAAATAAAATATAAATACAAATTAATAAATAAAAATAGAAAGAAAACTCATACTGAGCAGTATCTTCATGCTAGCTCCCACCATTTCCCTGCTCAGAAATTAGGCGTCCTTAGCACCTTAGCCACGAGGGCGCTGAGAATATCTGATGAGTCTCACCTTGAGAAGGAAAAGATCCATTTGTTGAATGTCTTTTGTAATAATGGTTATATTTTGTCGCAGGGCCTCAAAGCTTTCCTCAAAGAGGAGAAAGGTCATTCTTTTAAGAATAAAAATAAAAAAGAACCGGGTGAATGGTATGGCAGTGTCAGCCTTCCGTTCATCCAGGGTACCACTGATAAGATTTCTAAAATCCTTAAAAAGCATAAGGTATCCTCTTATTTCAAGCCTCTTAATACAATTCATAGTTCTCTAAAATCGGTTAAAGATCCGATTGACCCCAGGGATGGAAAAGGTGTCTACATCATTCCCTGTTCCTGTGGGACTCCTTACATTGGTGAGACGGGTCGGTCTATTAATCAAAGGATCTGTGAGCATGCTGCTGATATCAAGCATAGAAGATCTCGCTCGTCCGCCTTAGCTGATCATGCAGAAAAGACTAACCATCATATTTGCATAGAAGATGCTAAGGTCATTGCTAGAATCGACCATTTCCATCATCGTAAGTTGAGAGAGGCTATTGAAATTGAAAAACGACCCGTTAATCTCAATAGAGACGACGGTTGGAATATCAGCAGGTGCTGGATTCCTGCTTTATATTCTTGATTTATTTATTTATACTTTATTTATTTATTTTTATTAAAAAAAAAAAAAAAAAATTAACTTATTTATTTATGTTTATATTAATATTTATTTATTTAATTAATTTTATTTATTTATTTTTTATACTTTATTTATTTATTTAAAATAATAATAATAATAATAATAAATTTCTATTTTTATTTATTAATTTGTATTTATATTTTATTTTTGTTTTTATTTATTTATTTATTTATGTATTTTTTTCATTTATGATTTATTATTTATTATTTATTTATTTATATTTATTTATATTTATATTTTATTTTATTTTATTTTGTATTTTTATTTATTTATTTATTGTTCTCTATATTTGGTTTGACTCCTTGTTTGACTATTGAATTGATACTTTGTTAAATTACATGGATAAGATTTAAATATATTTATTAATTATTAATAATAATTGATTATTATAAAAATTTTTTTTACATATATGCACCAAGATTGGTTAAATTATTTACCATTATATTATTGAATTGATTATTATATAAAAAAAATTTACATATATGCACTAAGATTGGTTAAATTATTTACCATTATATTATTGAATTGGTCAATTAGATGTTTAAATATATTAAAGGTTGTAAAAATTTATTAAAATAATAATAATAAATAAAGAAATAGAAATTAATTAATCAATTAAATAAATAAATAATGGAATATTTACTTTTTCTTAGTCAAACTAGTCGTTATCCTAACGGCTAATTGAGCAATTTCTACATCTATTTATACTTAATGTCTGGATCTGATCTCTCATAGTCCTGATGATGAACCACACTGGTTGGTTCGAAACGCGTCGACCACGTTCTTTTACATGTGATTTTTACCGAAAGAATTTCTACTAATTTATATTATGGATCACAGAAGCTTAGATTCCAAAAATATTTGAATATTTATTTATAATATATATTAATATATTAATAATATTAAACTCAAGAGAGTAATAAACCATATGAAATAATATTTAAAAACAAAAAACCTAAGAGATTAATAAACCCAAGGGATAATTAATAATACAAACCCAATGTCATCAAAACCAAAGGTTTAAATATTATAAACCGTAGGAATTGGTGAACCCAAGGGATAAATATTATAAACATAAGGGATCAATATTAAAAATACAAGAGATTAATAAACCGTAAGAATTGATATTTTAAACTAAAAAACCTAATAAATTAATAATCCATAAGAATGAATATTTTAAACATAAGATATTAATAAACGAACGAGATTATTAACATTATAAACCAAAAGAACTAATCGACCCAAGGGTTTAATCTTATAAAGCAAAGGAATCAGCGAACCCAAGGGATAAATATCATAAACCTAACGGATGAATATTATAAACAATAAAGATTAATAAACGCTAAGAATTAATATTTTAAACTGAAAAATCTAAGAAATTAACAAACACTGAGAAATAGTATTTTAAACTCAAGAGAGTAATAAACCGAATGTGTGATTAACACTATAAACCCAAGAGTTTAATACTATAAACCAAATCAATTGGTGAACCCAAGGGAAAACCATTACCCAAAAAATTATAAACCAAAGGAATTGGTGAACCCAAGGGAATTGATTTAAACATTGAGACAATTGTTGTCACAATGCGACGTTGGACCAACTGTGACCAAGGTTGGCCATGGGTGACTTTCCTATTGAGACAATCTTTGTCAGAATGTGACATTTGATCATGGATGACATTGATCGAGTATTCATATTATAAACCAAAAGGACTAATAAACCCAAGGGTTTAATATTATAAACCAAAGGAATTGGTGAACCCAAGGGACAACCATCACCCAACAAATTATAAACCAAAAGAAATTGGTGAACCCAAGGGAATTGATTTAAAAATTGAGACAATTGTTGTCACAATGCGACGATGGACCAACTATGACCATGGCTGGCCATGGGTGATTTTCATATTGAGACAATGTTTCTCATAATGTGTCATTTGATCATGGATGACATTGATCGATTATTCATATTATAAACCAAAACGACTAATAAACCCAAGGGTTTAATATTATAAACCAAAGGAATTGGTGAACCCAAGGGACAACCATCACCCAACAAATTATAAAGCAAAGGAATTGGTGAACCCAAGGGAATTGATTTAAACATTGAGACAATTGATGTCACAATGTGACGTTGGACCAACTATGACCATGGTTGGCCATGGGTGATTTTCATATTAAGACAATATTTGTCAGAATGTGACATTTGATCATGGATGACATTGATCGATTTTTCATATTATATACCAAAATAACTATTAAACCCAATGGTTTAATATTGTAAACCAAAGGAATTGGTGAACCCAAGGGACAACCATTACCCAAAAAACTATAAACCAAAAGGAATTGGTGAACCCAAGGGAATTGATTTAAACATTGAGACAATTGTTTTCACAATGCGACGTTGGACCAACTATGACCACGGTTGGCCATGGGTGACTTTCATATTGAGACAATGTTTCTCATAATGTGTGATTTGATCATGGATGACATTGATCGATTATTCATATTATAAACCAAAAAAACTAATAAACCAAAAGGAATTGGTGAACCCAAGGGAATTGATTTAAACATTGAGACAATTGTTGTCACAGTGCGACGTTGGACCAACTATGACCATGGTTGGCCATTGCTGATTTTCATATTGAGACAATGTTTCTCATAATGTGTCATTTGATCATGGATGACATTGATCGATTATTCATATTATAAACAAAAAAAACTAATAAACCCAAGGGTTTAATATTATAAACCAAAGCAAGCGGTGAACCCAAGGGAAAATCATTACCCAAAAAATTATAAACCAGAGGAATTGGTGAACCCAAGGGAATTGATTTAAACATTGAGACAATTGTTGTCAAAATGCGACGTTGGACCAACTATGACCATTGTTCGCCATGGGTGATTTTCATATTGAGACAATGTTTCTCATAATGTGTCATTTGATCATGGATGACATTGATCGATTATTCATATTATAAACCAAAACAACTAATAAACCCAAGGGTTCAATATTATAAACCAAAGTAATTGGTGAACCCAAGGGACAACCATCACCCAACAAATTATAAAGCAAAGGAATTGGTGAACCCAAGGGAATTGATTTAAAAATTGAGACAATTGTTGTCACAATGCGACGTTGGACCAACTATGACCATGGCTAGCCATGGGTGATTTTCATATTAAGACAATATTTGTCAGAATGTGACATTTGATCATGGATCACATTGATCGATTTTTCATATTATATAGAAAAATAACTATTAAACCCAATGGTTTAATATTATAAACCAAAGGAATTGGTGAACCCGAGGGAATTGATTTAAACATTGAGACAATTTTTGTCACAATTGGACCAACTATGACCATGGTTGGCCATGGGCGATTTTCATATTGAGACAATATTTGTCGAAATGTGACATTTGATCATGGATGACATTGAACGATTATTCATATTATAAACCAAAAGAACTAATAAACCCAAGGGTTTAATATTATAAACCAAAGGAATTGGTGAACCCAAGGGACAACCATCACCCAACAAATTATAAACCAAAAAAAATTGGTGAACCCAAGGGAATTGATTTAAACATTGAGAGAATTGTTGTCACAATGCGACGTTGGACCAACTATGACCATGGTTGGCCATGGGTGATTTTCATATTGATACAATGTTTGTCAGAATGTGACATTTGATCATGGATGACATTGATCGATTATTCATATTATAAACCAAAAAAATTAATAAACCCAAGGGTTTAATATTATAAACCAAAGGAATTGGTGAACCGAAGGGACAACCATTACCCAAAAAATTATAAACCAAAAGGAATTGGTGAACCCAAGGGAATTGATTTAAACATTGAGACAATTTTTGTCACAATGCGACATTGGACCAACTATGACCATGGTTGGCCATGGGTGATTTTCATATTAAGACAATGTTTCTCATAATGTGTCATTTGATCATGGATGACATTGATCAATTATTCATATTATAAACCAAAAAAACTAATAAACCCAAGGGTTTAATATTATAAACCAAAGGAATTGGTGAACCCAAGGGACAACCATTACCCAACAAATTATAAACCAAAAGGAATTGGTGAACCCAAGGGAATTGATTTAAACATCGAGACAATGGTTGTCACAATGCGACGTTGGACCAACTATGACCATGGTTGGCCATGGGTGATTTTCATATTGAGACAATGTTTCTCATAATGTGTCATTTGATCATGGATGACATTGATCGATTATTCATATTATAAACCAAAACAACTAATAAACCCAAGGGTTTAATATTATAAACCAAAGGAATTGGTGAACCCAAGGGACAACCATTACCCAAAAAATTATAAACCAAAGGAATTGGTGAACCCAAGGGAATTGATTTAAACATTAAGACAATTTTTGTCACAATGCGATGTTGGACCAACTATGACCATGGCTGGGCATGGGTGATTTTAATATTAAGACAATATTTGTCAGAATGTGACATTTGATCATGCATGACATTGATTGATTTTTCATATTATATACCGAAATAACTATTAAACCCAATGGTTTAATATTGTAAACCAAAGGAATTGGTGAACCCAAGGGACAACCATTACCCAACAAATTATAAACCAAAAGGAATTGGTGAACCCAAGGGAATTGATTTAAACATTGAGACAATTGTTGTCACAATGCGACGTTGGACCAACTATGACCATGGTTGGCGATGCGTGATTTTGATATTGAGACAATGTTTCTCATAATGTGTCATTTGATCATGGATGACATTAATCGATTATTCTTATTATAAACCAAAAAAACTAATAAACCAAAAGGAATTGGTGAACCCAAGGGAATTGATTTAAACATTGAGACAATTGTTGTCACAATGCGATGTTGGACCAACTATGACCATGGTTGGCCATTGGTGATTTTCATATTGAGACAATGTTTCTCATAATGTGTCATTTGATCATGGATGACATTGATCGATTATTCATATTATAAACCAAAAAAACTAATAAACCCAAGGGTTTAATATTATAAACCAAAGCAAGTGGTGAACCCAAGGGAAAATCATTACCCAAAAATTATAAACCAAAGGAATTGGTGAACCCAAGGGAATTGATTTAAACATTGAGACAATTGTTGTCGCAATGCGACGTTGGGCCAAGTATGACCATGGTTGGCCATGGGTGATTTTCATATAGATACAATGTTTGTCAGAATGTGACATTTGATCATGGATGACATTGATCGATTATCCATATTATAAACCAAAAAAACCAATAAACCTAAGGGTTTAATATTATAAACCAAAGGAATTGGTGAACCCAAGGGACAACCATTACCCAAAAAATTATAAACCAAAGTAATTGGTGAACCTAAGGGAATTGATTTAAACATTGAGACAATTGTTGTCACAATCCGACATTGGACCAACTATGACCAGGGTTGGCCATGGGTGATTTTCATATTGAGACAATATTTGTCAGAATGTGACATTTGATGATGGATGACATTGATCGATTATTCATATTATAAACCAAAACAACTAATAAACCCAAGGGTTTAATATTATAAACCAAAGGAATTGGTGATCTGAAGGGACAACCATTACCCAAAAAATTATAAAGAAAAGGAATTGGTGAACCCAAGGGAATTGATTTAAACATTGAGAGAGTTGTTGTCACAATGCGACATTGGACCAACTATGACCATGGCTGGCCATGGGTGATTTTCATATTAAGACAACATTTTTTAGAATGTGACATTTGATCATGGCTGACATTGATCGATTTTTCATATTATATACCAAAATAACTATTAAACCCAATGGTTTAATATTATAAACCAAAGGAATTGGTGAACCCGAGGGAATTGATTTAAACATTGAGACAATTTTTGTCACAATTCGACCAACTATGACCATGGTTGGTCCAAGTTGGTCCAACAATGGGAAAAATTATTAAAAACATAAGTTGTCAAACATTGGGGTTTCTAGGGCGAGAGGGATGACAATGGTTGACCAAGGATGACCATGGTTGAGTAAGGTTAACCATGGTTGATTATGGCTAAGAAAAATTCTCTATCATTTAACAAAGGTGAGAATAATACTATGTTGGCAATGTTTGGCCATAGTTGATTAAAATGGTTAGAATGTAAATATTACTAGTATTACTTATTCATATTCATATTAATAATATTTCTAATAACAATATTAATTTTAATATCATTAATACTATTAATGATATGGTTACAATGAATATATTTTTTTTTTTGCCTCAAAATCTTTTTTTATTTTAAATAAAAGATAATTATAATTACTTAAACCATTATTATACTTATTTAGATATTATTATATTCGTTTATATATTATTTTAATTATAAATAGTTAAACTGTTTAAACAATTATAACTATAATTAATTATTATAATTATTAATTATAATTAAGGCTCACGATGGATTATTATGGTTTAAGAGGGTTACCCATGGATGACTATGGCCAAGAAAAATTGTGTATCATTGAGCACTAGTGAGAATGAGTGACATTGATTTAGTGTGTTGGAAATGTTTAGCGATATTTAATTAAAATGATTAGCATGTAAATATTATTAATTTTTAAAAGTAGTCTTAATAGTATTTATATTAACATCATTAATGATAATATCATTAATACTTCTAATCATATTGTTAGAGTGAATAAAAGTTTAAATTTATTTTTATTAATAATTCTATTGTTAATTATTACAAAATAAAGATTATTATTCTTATTTATCAAAATTAATGTTAATATTTTTTTTAAACAATATTAATATTCTTATTAATATTAATATTACAATATAGATATTATTATCTTAATAATACTAAATATAAAAAATTTAAAAATTTTAATATATTTTATGATATTTTCAAAAATTTAAAAATTCATGATATATTTTAATATAACGAGTACTATTAATGATATTATTAATATTGTATTTAATGGTATTATTAGTGATATTGCTTTTAATATTAATTCAATTTTTATTTTATTAATAATAATATAAATTTTAATATTATTTTTAAATATAATATAAACTTTATTATAAACTGAACATTCTACTAATATAAACATTAGACTTAATTTAAATTTTATTCTTAGCTTTATAATTTGTTGTTTTGAATATATGTCATTATTATATTAATGAAATTTTAATATTATAATATAAAAAATAACCATGAAAATGTAAATATTAAAATGTAAGTATTATTAATTATTATTACTGATCTTAAAAGTATTTATATTAACAATACTAATGATAATATCATTAATACTTTTAATCATATTGTTAAAGTAAATAGAAGTTTTATTTTCTATATTTTTATTAATAATTTTATTGTTAATTATTAAAAAAAAAATATTATTCTTATTTATTAATATTAATGTTAATATTATATTTTTAAATAATCTTAATATAATTAATCATATTAATATTATAATGTAAATGTTATTATCTTAATAATATTGAATATT
Organism: Pinus albicaulis; assembly: GCA_034641835.2. NCBI lineage: Eukaryota > Viridiplantae > Streptophyta > Pinopsida > Pinales > Pinaceae > Pinus > Pinus albicaulis. Next base: position 650,369,142 of record CM076577.1, on the reverse strand, counting down.
AACAATTTTAAAACAATTAATATTAAAAATATTATTCTTTAAACATTATTAATATTAATAGTATTTCTATTAACAATATTAATTTTAATATCATTAATGCTATTAATGATATGGTTAAAATGATATTTTTTTTTAATTTCAATTTTATTAAAAAGACTTTACAACTATCAAATTCTTTTTTAATTTAAAGAAAGAAGAATTATAATTACTTAAACAATTATTATATATATGTAGATATTATTTAAATTATCATTTATAATTGAAACAAAACTTATATAAAATAATAATTTTAATAGTCATAATCATGATATTTAATTAGTTAAAATTCTATTTAAAAAGTAAAATGACATATTCCAATAATATACTACATTTGATTAAACTAAATAATTTTATATCATTTCTGAATTCTTCTTCATAAATAATTAAAATGATTAATAAAAATATAATTTTATAAATTTCTACAAAATGATTATACAATTACAAATTTGATATAAATAATCCTTTTATTTATTAAATGGTTTTATAATGAAAACAAAAATTCTAATAAGCATATGTTTCCTACCTGTCTTGTCTAACTCACAAATGAAACTTTGAAAGAAAAGATCGCGTCAATTCTGTTATGAAATCAACATTAATGCGCGTATTAACTAGTTGACAACTGATGCTTTAGAGATAGCAACTTTTACCATATGCATGAGTATGAGAAGTTGTATGATTATTTTATAAACTCCCAATCAGTGCAGCCATATATTCCTTTCTTCGTGCCCTATCTAAATTAAATAAAATATTGTAGAAAAGAATACAAGCATTTTACAACTTATTTATTCATATTAATCATAATATTATGACTAACATCAACCGTGTACACCAATGAAAAACTAAATAAATAATACAATGCAAAGGAATACAAACATTTTATACTTTCTTTGTTTATATCTAAAACAAATCACAAATGATTATCCATTATCCACACTGTTAGGTTATTAATTTTCCACTTGTATTTGTGAGTCAAGTTGTCTATCCACTTGTAATGCATGCTTCATCACTAAATACACCTTGATTTCTATGTACCTTACACCTATCGTTGAAACTCATGATCTTTGTATCCACATTTTATTTTGGTTGACATTTGCACTAAAATTTTGACCTGCAATTGCACCTACTTTCTATACCATGTCTATCACTAATCTTCTTTGTATCCACATTTTATTTTGGTTGACATTTGCACTAAACTTTTGACCTGCAATTGCACCTACTTTCTTTACCATGTCTATCACTAATCTTCTTTGTATCCGCATTTTATTTTGGTTTACATTTGCACTAAACTTTTGACCTACAATTGCACCTACTTTCTTTACCATGTCTATCACTAATCTACATGCCCATGTATTTAAACTTAACTGAGAACAAACTCATTAACATGCCTCTATAGATTTATAGACTTAACAAGCCTTTTGAAATTGTAAACAGTATTATAATCACTTATGATTCACTAATCTTACAATATCGAAAGTTATACTTGACTTATTAATATGAATTCTTACCATAGAGTAGAAAGCATGGTATAATCTAGCTATTTATGAGCCTAAATTAATTGATTTAGGTTACAATCTAGTGATTTTTTTTTGGGTTTTATTAGGTTTTAACATTTAAAGGGAAGAATTAGAAATAATTGATGTTATATGCGATTCATTTCATTAGTTTTAATCTTATTTCTTAATTTATGTTATGTGACCATTACTATAATGAGTGTTAATAAATATTAAATAGATTATTAAAAATTTATAAAAAATTTAGTTAGTTACTATTATTTTCATAAAAATTATTATAAATAATAAGTTCGTTAAGAAATTACGAATGACCAGGCAACCTGCAAGATGATCATTTTAATAACTTTGTCAGGAAATTTTGTTTGCTGGAAAAACTTTAGGTTCTAAAGGCAAACATTAATAACTGTGATTTACGTTTAGATTATCCATAGGAAAATGTACGTAAGATGATACCATTTCCAAAAGTTGAACAAACCAACCTTGACATGGACATGTAGTATCTCAACGTGTTGCTTTTGTTTTCTTTTACCATTATTCCTGCGATCTTCAGGGAGTTTATAGATATAACTAACACAACATCAACTTTGAAGTCGTGGATATCTCTAATCCTGTCAAAAACTGGGGTTTGTTGCATATTGTGGAATGCATAGCTGTTTAGGTATAGAATTAACAAAAAGGCAATAAATGTCGATACTAAAAATCATCAAAATAGTAGATATAAATCTATATGGTAGAAATGTCTAGTAGGATCTCACCATATAGTTGCAAGTATTCAGGCCAGAGAGACTTGTATGACACATATTGATCCGAAACAGCCACGACCCACTGCAGAAATTTCAACTGCTCAAAAGCAGAGCATATTTCCTGCAACATCTTAAGAATATCTGATTTCAACCTCTTCTATCCAAGTTATCTTAAATTTTTAGAATTAATAACAATAATTCTCAGGCACTTCACATTTTTTCGTCGTTCCCACCGTTTTTAGAAGTAAGACTTAAAATTAAATTAAATTGACTTAAAATAACTCAATCTAATTGTGAGAAGGAAAAAAAAATAAATTAAAAACCAGCGAGGCTATTACAACACATTCATTTGTAGCTGGTGAAAGGCGTACCCAACCAAAGTGGATCATCCCCGCTCATAGACGATGTTTCTGTGTTTCTTCGCTGACATTGATTTAACGTGGAACTGGGGCTGTAGCCGGTGATCCCATTCACACGTTACGAATGCGATCCGTCCCTCTTTATAAATGCTTTTCCCCCCTCATCCCTCGATACACTCCTTTTACCTCCCTATCGCTAAACACAGACGAGCAGAGGAGTAAAATTTCGTTGCACACACTTACACTCCCTTTACCTCCCGATCTAAACAGAGAAGTGAAATTCCTGATGGGCAGTTACACTGTACCGTCCAGTAATGTGAAAGTTGCACACTGGAACGGCAGCGTTCAGGACCTTCAGAGGCAGATAAAGGCGGCAGAGCTGATGCTAGACAATCCTTAGCACTTTGTATGCCACGCCAATTGTTTGCAGATTGGGCATCGGATTAATCCTCTCACAGCAAACGAAGAACTAGATTTGGGGAATCTCTATTTTCTTCTGGCCATGCCCAAACTGCACGCTGAGTACCCTCGAACAATCTCGGCCATTCTCCAACTCCTCGCCATCACCTGGTTTCCGTTTGGTCGGGGCCGAACCTTCCACTTCCACTTCGAGAATCACACCGCTTGCCGCCACCATCGTGCACCACGTGCGTACCAATGTGGTCAGGCCGTTCTGATGCATTCACCGCCAAGTGTAACCTTCCACTTCCCGAATCGCACCGCTTGCCGCCACAGCTTGCTACCACTATGGCTTCTGTGAAAGGCATGCGACACGTTGCCAAACGATTTCAACACTTGGAGAAAATTTAATGTTTCGGTTTCCTTCTAGTTGTTAATCTTGATAGGTGGCAATTAATAAATGGCACAGTAAATTTTTAATCAAGATTTGTAAAAAATTAATTTAAGTACGGTTTAAACATGTGATTTAGATATGCAAGGAAGTTAGCGGGGTAGATTTGATGCATTGATTGAGTGGCGACGACCAGAATATACCGGCATCTTTCAATCTAGACCATCAGATCAAAAAAATTAATTAGCCTAATCACAAAACATGCTCCTTCCGATAGGGGGATAGTTGGTCCATCGTCGCATTATGACAACAATTGTCTCAATGGTTAAATAAATTCCCTTGGGTAATGGTTTTCCCTTGGGTTCACCAATTGATTTTGTTTATAGTATTAAACTCTTGGGTTTATAATGTTAATCACACATTCAGTTTATTACTCTCTTGAGTTTAAAATACTATTTCTCAGGGTTTGTTAATTTCTTAGATTTCTCAGTTTAAAATATTAATTCTTAGCGTTTATTAATCTTTATTGTTTATAATATTCATCCGTTAGGTTTATGATATTTATCCCTTGGGTTCGCTGATTCCTTTGCTTTATAAGATTAAACCCTTGGGTCGGTTAGTTCTTTTGGTTTATAATGTTAATAATCTCGTTCGTTTATTAATATCTTATATTTAAAATATTCATTCTTATGGATTATTAATTTATTAGGTTTTTTAGTTTAAAATATCAATTCTTACGGTTTATTAATCTCTTGTATTTTTAATATTGATCCCTTATGTTTATAATATTTATCCCTTGAGATCACCAATTCCTACGGTTTATAATATTTAAACCTTTGGTTTATGATGACATTGGGTTTGTATTATTAATTATCCCTTGGGTTTATTAATCTCTTAGGTTTTTTGTTTTTAAATATTGTTTCATATGGTTTATTACTCTCTTGAGTTTAATATTATTAATATATTAATATATATTATAAATAAATATTCAAATATTTATTAATAATTATTATTAGTAATATTATAATATTATTATAATATTATTATATTTTATATTTATTAATATTATTAATATATATTATATATATTTCAAGTTAATTTATAGTATGTATATAGTTAATATTATTAATATATTAATAAATATTTTTAATATATATTATTAATACTTATTATAATATTAAAAATATATATAAAATATTTTGTATATATTAATAATATTATAATATTACTAATAATCATTGTAAATAAATATTCTAATATTTATTAATAATGATTATTAGTAATATTATAATATTATTAATATATATTAATAATAATATAATCAACTATGTTATAATATATATTATTAATATATTATTAGTTCTTTTGCTTTATTAATAATATAACCATCTATGATATATTAAATTATTATATATTATTAATATTTTTTTTATATTGCCCATGTGGTGTAGAACAGTCGGTGATGGGGTGCACTATTAAGGCACTCAGTTCCGTAAGGTCACCGGTTCGAAACCCATCGGTGGAATGGAAGGAGAAAAAAATGGGGAGATTAGGATTAGTCTAAACGAGCAAAAAAAAATATTTTTTTTATATTAATATATATTATATATATTTCAAGTTAATTTATAGTATGTATATAGTTAATATTTTTAATATATTAATAAATATTTTTAATATATATTATTAATATTTTTATAATATTATTAATATATATAAAATATTTTTGTGATTTTAATCATAATTAATATATTCAATATATTAATATTCTTATTAATATATAATATATATTTTTCAAGTTAATATAATAAATTTATTATATATAATATTTAATTATTGATATATAAATTAATGTGATGGGTAGTGGATATAGACCTATCGGCGTATATCAACCACATTGGTAAATGTGGTTGTAAATCTATTTTATATACGCCTATCGGCGTATATCAACCACATTAGTTTTTACTAATGTGGTTGTGCTAGTATTTACTATATACATACTATAAATTAACTTGAAATATATATAATATATATTAATAATATTTATAAATATAAAATATAATAATATTATAATAATATTATAATATTACTAATAATCATTATTAATAAATATTTGAATATTTATTTATAATATATATTAATATATTAATAATATTAAACTCAAGAGAGTAATAAACCCTATGAAACAATATTTAAAAACAAAAAACCTAAGAGATTAATAAACACAAGGGATAATTAATAATACATACCCAATGTCATCATAAACCAAAGGTTTAAATATTATAAACCGTAGGAATTGGTGAACCCAAGGGATAAATATTATAAACATAAGGGATCAATATTAAAAATACAAGAGATTAAGCAGGGTAAGTTAAACTAAAAACCTAAATAAATTAATCCCTTAAAAATGAAATATTTTAAACATAAGATATTAATAAGCGAGCAGTATTATAAACAAAATAACTAACCGACCCAAGGGTTTAATCTTATAAAGAAAAGGAATCAGCGAACCCAAGGGATAAATATCATAAACCTAACGGATGAATATTATAAACAATAAAGATTAATAAACACTAAGAATTAATATTATAAACTGAAAAATTTAAGAAATTAACAAACCCTGAGAAATAGTATTTTAAACTCAAGAGAGTAATAAACCGAATGTGTGATTAACATTATAAACCCAAGAGTTTAATACTATAAACCAGATCAATTGGTGAACCCAAGGGAAAAACATTACCCAAAAAATTATAAACCAAAGGAATTGGTGAACCCAAGGGAATTGATTTAAACATTGAGACAATTGTTGTCACAATGCGACGTTGGACGAACTATGACCAAGGTTGGCAATGGGTGATTTTCATATTGAGACAATATTTGTCAGAATGTGACATTTGATCATGGATGACATTGATCGACTATTCATATTATAAACCAAAATAACTAATAAACCCAAGGGTTTAATATTATAAACCAAAGGAATCGGTGAACCCAAGGGACAACCATCACCCAACAAATTATAAACCAAAAGAAATTGGTGAACCCAAGGGAATTGATTTAAACATTGAGAGAATTGTTGTCACAATGGGTGGACCAACTATGACCATGGTTGGCCATGGGTGATTTTCATATTGAGACAATGTTTCTCATAATGTGTCATTTGATCATGGATGACATTGATCGATTATTCATATTATAAACCAAAACAACTAATAAACCCAAGGGTTTAATATTATAAACAAAGGAATTGGTGAACCCAGGGACAACCATCACCAACAAATTATAAAGCAAAGGGTGGTGAGCCCAAGGAATTGATTTAAACATTGAGACAATTGTTGTCACAATGCGACGTTGGACCAACTATGACCATGGGCGGCCATGGGTAGTTTTCATATTAAGACAATATTTGTCGAGAATGTGACATTTGATCATGGATGACATTGATCAATTTTTCATATTATATAGCAAAATAACTATTAAACCCAATGGTTTAATATTATAAACCAAAGGAATTGGTGAACCCGAGGGAATTGATTTAAACATTGAGACAATTTTTGTCACAATTGGACCAACTATGACCATGGTTAGCCATGGGCGATTTTCCTATTGAGACAATATTTGTCGAAAAGTGACATTTGATCATGGATGACATTGATCGATTATTCAAATTATAAACCAAAAGAACTAATAAACCCAAGGGTTTAATATTATAAACCAAAACAATTGGTGAACCCAAGGGACAACCATCACCCAACAAATTATAAACCAAAAGAAATTGGTGAACCCAAGGGAATTGATTTAAACATTGAGAGAATTTTTGTCACAATGCGACGTTGGACCAACTATGACCATGGTTGGCCATGGGTGATTTTCATATTGATACAATGTTTTTCAGAATGTGACATTTGATCATGGATGACATTGATCGATTATTCATATTATAAACCAAAAAAACTAATAAACCCAAGGGTTTAATATTATAAACCAAAGGAATTGGTGAACCCAAGGGACAACCATTACCCAACAAATTATAAACCAAAGGAATTGGTGAACCAAGGAATTGATTTAAACATTGAGACAATTGTTGTCACAATGCGGCGTTGAACCAACTATGACCATGGCTGGCCATGGGTGATTTTCATATTGAGACAATGTTTCTCATAATGTGTCATTTGATCATGGATGACATTGATCGATTATTCATATTATAAACCAAAAAAACTAATAAACCCAAGGGTTTAATATTATCAACCAAAGGAATTGGTGAACCCAAGGGACAACCATTACCCAAAAAATGATAAACCGAAGTAATTGGTGAACCCAAGGGAATTGATTTAAACATTGAGACAATTGTTGTCACAATCCGACATTGGAACAACTATGACCAGGGTTGGCCATGGGTGATTTTCATATTGAGACAATATTTGTCAGAATGTGACATTTGATCATGGATGACATTGATCGATTATTCATATTATAAACCAAAACAACTAATAAACCCAAGGGTTTAATATTATAAACCAAAGGAATTGGTGAACCCAAGGGACAACCATCTCCCAAAAAATTATAAAGCAAAGGAATTGGTGAACCCAACGGAACTGATTTAAACATTGAGAGAATTGTTGTCACAATGCGACGTTGGACCAACTATGACCATGGCTGGCCATGGGTGATTTTCATATTAAGACAATATTTGTCAGAATGTGACATTTGATCATGGATGACATTGATCGATTTTTCATATTATATAGCAAAATAACTATTAAACCCAATGGTTTAATATTATAAACCAAAGGAATTGGTGAACCCGAGGGAACTGATTTAAACATTGGGACAATTTTTGTCACAATTGGACCAACTATGACCATGGTTGGCCATGGGCGATTTTCATATTGAGACAATATTTTTCGAAATGTGACATTTGATCATGGATGACATTGATCGATTATTCATATTATAAACCAAAAGAACTAATAAACCCAAGGGTTTAATATTATAAACCAAAGGAATTGGTGAACCCAAGGGAAAACCATCACCTAACAAATTATAAACCAAAAGAAATTGGTGAACCCAAGGGAATTGATTTAAACATTGAGAGAATTGTTGTCACAATGCGACGTTGGAGCAACTATGAGCAGGGTTGGCCATGGGTTATTTTCATATTGAGACAATATTTGTCAGAATGTCACATTTGATCATGGATGACATTGATCAATTATTCATATTATAAACCAAAAGAACTAATAAACCCAAGGGTTTAATATTATAAACCAAAGAAATTGGTGAACCCAAGGGACAACCATTACCCAACAAATTATAAACCAAAAGGAATTGGTGAACCCAAGGGAATTGATTTAAACATTGAGACAATTGTTGTCACAATGCGACGTTGGACCAACTATGACCATGGTTGTCCATGGGTGATTTTCATATTGAGATAATATTTGTCAGAATGTGACATTTGATCATGGATGACATTGATCGATTATTCATATTATAAACCAAAAAAACTAATAAACCCAAGGGTTTAATATTATAAACCAAAGGAATTGGTGAACCCAAGGGACAACCATTACCCAAAAAATTATAAACCGAAGTAATTGGTGAACCCAAGGGAATTGATTTAAACATTGAGACAATTGTTGTCACAATCCGACATTGGAGCAACTATGACAAGGGTTGGCCATGGGTGATTTTCATATTGAGACAATATTTTTCAGAATGTGACATTTGATCATGGATGACATTGATCGATTATTCATATTATAAACCAAAGGAATTGGTGAACCCAAGGGACAACCATTACCCAAAAAATTATAAAGCAAAGGACTTGGTGAACCCAAGGGAATTTATTTAAACATTGAGACAATTGTTGTCACAATACGACGTTGGACCAACTATGACCATGGTTGGCCATGGGTGATTTTCATATTAAGACAATATTTGTCAGAATGTGACATTTGATCATGGATGACATTGATCGATTTTTCATATTATATAGCAAAATAACTATTAAATCCAATGGTTTAATATTGTAAACCAAAGGAATTGGTGAACCCAAGGGACAACCATTACCCAACAAATTATAAACCAAAAGGAATCGGTGAACCCAAGGGAATTGATTTAAACATTGAGACAATTGTTTTCACAATGCGACGTTGGACCAACTATGACCGCGGTTGGCCATGGGTGATTTTCATATTGAGACAATGTTTCTCATAACGTGTCATTTGATCATGGATGACATTGATCGATTATTCATATTATAAACCAAAAAAACTAATAAACCAAAAGGAATTGGCGAACCCAAGGGAATTGAGTTAAACATTGAGACAATTGTTGTCACAATGCGATGTTGGACCAACTAAGACCATGGTTGGCCATTGCTGATTTTCATATTGAGATAATGTTTCTCATAATGTGTCATTTCATCATGGATGACATTGATCGATTATTCATATTATAAACCAAAAAAACTAATAAACCCAAGGGTTTAATATTATAAAACAAAGCAAGTGGTGAACCCAAGAGAAAATCATTACCCAAAAAATTATAAACCAGAGGAATTGGTGAACCCAAGGGAATTGATTTAAACATTAAGACAATTGTTGTTGCAATGAGACGTTGGGCCAAGTATGACCATGGTTGGCCATGGGTGATTTTCATATAGATACAATGTTTGTCAGAATGTGACATTTGATCATGGATGACATTGATCGATTATTCATATTATAAACAAAAAAAACCAATAAACCTAAGGGTTTAATATTATAAACCAAAGGAATTGGTGAACCCAAGGGACAACCATTACCCAAAAAATTATAAACCAAAGTAATTGGTGAACCTAAGTGAATTGATTTAAAAATTGAGACAATTGTTGTCACAATCCGACATTGGACCAACTATGACCAGGGTTGGCCATGGGTGATTTTCATATTGAGACAATATTTGTCAGAATGTTACATTTGATCATGGATGACATTGATCGATTATTCATATTATAAACCAAAACAACTAATAAACCCAAGGGTTTCATATTATAAACCAAAGGAATTGGTGAACCCAAGGGACAACCATCACCCAAAAATTTATAAAGCAAAGGAATTGGTGAACCCAAGGGAATTGATTTAAACATTGAGACAATTGTTGTCACAATGCGACGTTGGACCAACTATGACCATGGCTGGCCATGGGTGATTTTCATATTAAGACAATATTTGTCAGAATGTGACATTTGATCATGGATGACATTGATCGATTTTTCATATTATATACCAAAATAACTATTAAAACCAATGGTTTAATATTATAAACCAAAGGAATTGGTGAACCCGAGGGAATTGATTTAAACATTGAGACAATTTTTGTCACAATTGGACCAACTATGACCATGCTTGGCCATGGGCGATTTTCATATTGAGACAATATTTGTCGAAATGTGAAATTTGATCATGGATGACATTGATCGATTATTCATATTATAAACCAAAAGAACTAATAAACCCAAGGGTTTAATATTATAAACCAAAGGAATTGGTGAACCCAAGGGACAACCATTACCCAAAAAATTATAAAGAAAAGGAATTGGTGAACCCAAGGGAATTGAGTTAAACATTGAGAAAATTGTTGTCACAATCCGACATTGGACCAACTATGACCAGGGTTGGCCATGGGTGATTTTCATATTGAGACAATATTTGTCAGAATGTGACATTTGATCATGGATGACATTGATCGATTATTCATATTATAAACCAAAAAAACTAATAAACCAAATGGTTTAATATTATAAACCAAAGGAATTGGTGAACCCAAGGGACAACCATTACCCAAAAAATTATAAAGCAAAGGAATTGGTGAACCCAAGGGACAACCATTACCCAAAAAATTATAAAGCAAAGGAATTGGTGAACCCAAGGGAATTGATTTAAACATTGAGATAGTTGTTGTCACAATGCGACGTTGGACCAACTATGACCATGGATGGCTATGGGTGATTTTCATATTAAGACAATATTTGTCAGAATGTGACATTTGATCATGGATGACATTGATCGATTTTTCATATTATATACCAAAATAACTATTAAACCCAATGGTTTAATATTATAAACCAAAGGAATTGGTGAACCTAAGGGAATTGATTTAAACATTGAGACAATTTTTGTCACAATTGGACCAACTATGACCATGGTTGGTCCAAGTATGGGAAAAATTATTAAAAACATAAGTTATCAAACATTGGGGTTTCTAGGGCGAGAGGGATGACAATGGTTGACCAAGGATGACCATGGTTGAGTAAGGTTAACCATGGTTGATTATGGCTAAGCAAACTTCTCTATCATTTAACAAAGGTGAGAATAACACTATGTTGGCAATGTTTGGCCATAGTTGATTAAAATGGTTAGAATGTAAGTATTACTAGTATTACTTATTCATATTCATATTAATAATATTTCTATTAACAGTATTAATTTTAATATCATTAATACTATTAATGATATGGTTACAATGAATATATATATTTTTTGCCTCAAAATCTTTTTTTTTTATTTTAAATAAAAGATAATTATAATTACTTAAACCATTATTATACTTATTTAGATATTATTATATTCGTTTATATATTATTTTAGATATTATTTTAATTATAAATAGTTAAACTGTTTAAACAATTATAACTATAATTAATTATTATAATTATTAATTATAATTAAGGCTCACGATGGATTATTATGGCTTAAGAGGGTTACCCATGGATGACTATGGCCAAGAAAAATTGTGTATCATTGAGCACTAGTGAGA
>CM076577.1:650052430-650356798 GCA_034641835.2 Pinus albicaulis | reverse complement strand
TGAGATCACTACATGTGAATTAATTAATATTTAATTCACTTGATCTCTCTCTAGTGTGTTAGGAATATGTAACTTCAGCAGATTGGTGAGACTAAAGCTGCAGAGACAACATTTGAACCACTTTGGGATTCTAGGATCTAGCCCTCCTGAATCCAGAGAGGGATCTCTCTATAAGTGAAAAGATTGATTTATCTTTAAGGCTTTTGAATGCGATATTAGGCTAGTTATGAAGAACAAGGTTTTGTTTGTTTTGGTTGCGAAAAGATATCATGAAGGTGAAGGAAGTCTAAATGAAGGGTGAAGATATATGCAAGTGAAAGATTGAGTCAGTTAATAGGTCAAACTAAGATAGTAAATAAATGTTTGGAAGGATATCTTCGTTGTTTTGTATTTGATAAACAAACATAATGGGTCAAGTGGTTAACTCTCGATGAATGGTGGTATAACACTTCCTTCCATACTGTAGCAAAAATGGCCCCATTTATGGCACTTTATGGATATCATCCACCATCCATCACATCATATTTAAGAGAAAATTCGAAGGTTCAAGCAGTGGAATATCACATTGAGCATCAACAAGAAGTTCTCCAACTCTTAAAGGATAACCTAAATTTGGCACAAAAACGAATGAAACAACAGGCAGATCAACATCGCAGCGAAAGAAGTTTTGATGTAGGAGATTGGGTATTTTTACGGCTACAACCATAGAAACAAATGTCCCTCAAGCAAGCTAAGAAGGATAATAAATTATCGTCAAAGTACTATGGTCCTTACAAGGTGTTGCAAAAGATTGGTACTATGGCATACAAATTGGAGCTTCCTTCTTCTTCACGAGTGCATCCAATTTTCCATGTTTCATGCTTAAAGAAGGTTATAGGTGAAAATATTCCAGTTCAAGCAATATTGCTAGAAATTGATGAGGAAGGAAAAATCATATTGGAACCTGAAGCAGTCACAGAAACAAGAACTCGACAGCTATGGAATCGATCAATTTCAGAGTATTGCATCAAGTGGAAGAACTTACCCACTGAATATTCTACATGGGAGGATGATATTTTTATATGGAAGCACCCAGAGCTACTCAAGCATTGAGGACAACACTTTTTTGAAGGAGAGGGGCATGTTAGGTCCCTATATTACTAGTATAGTCCCTTATTATTGTTAGTGTAACCCCCTTATTGTTATTACTGTACCCCTGTAACCCACATATTGTTATTATTGTGCCCTTAAATTATTATTGTTAGGTTGGCTAGGATTACATTGTGGCCCCATGGACTCCTATATATAGAAAGGAGGCTTTGTAATTTGTATTATCCAAGAATTGTTCATTCATGTAATGTATTGGAGGTTGCCCCCTCAAAGTGGATTATTTCTAAGGCATTGATATCTCTTTCCTTCTATTTCTGGAGCTAGTTTCACAACAATGTTGATGGCTGAGAGATGATGCAAAACAATGAGTTTGACTAGACCATGGTGGAAAATACTTTGGTGATGATATTTGTTTCATCTCTAAACCTTTTCAGTCATTCTAAGAAAACTTCTATACAAGTAATGTGGAAATTCAAGTGGTTTAGTAGCGGTAAAGTGCATCAATAATTTGATATGGTACCTGTAGAACCTAGAGAATCTTGCTTCACATGTGAAATATTTCATAATTAACCCCATAAAAGGAGCATATCTGTTAAGGAGGTTCCTGGAAGGGAATATTTTCTCAGGTTTCTATCTAGCATGAGGTTTGAGGAACAGTTTTTAATATTCAATGTCTATGTACATGCCCTTAAACCACTTTTGTCCATGACTAGGTATACTTGTTTCTGAAGAAATCACATCTGCTGATCAGTTGAACTCTACACCTGCAATGGTGGCCTTTCCCATATTGAAACTTGTGGCAAATAATCTTGCCAATTGGAGATGACAACCTTCTTCCATTATTTTCTCACAGAATATCAAGCATACAGTCCTCTCAAAGCATCCTTTGGAAAATGGTGAGGCATTAACTTCTTGCAATGTAGATGGATCAAATCTGATGTGGTGCCCTCCTTTGTGGATTTTCTTCTCACTCTCCATAATATCTATCAGAAGGATAAAACCCCAAGTGTTTATGATATAGGGGGTATGTGCACTTGAATCTAGAAAAACAGAGGAGGGTTGGGGTAGGTTTAGGGGGGTGAAATGAAGGGTAATGAAGCCAAGAAAGATTCCCAAAAAAATTCACAAGGTACGATTATATGTTAGGTTCAAAACAAAAGTGAAATTTGGTGAAATGGATGTAAATAATGTGATCGAATTAGGATAACATGGGGATTTCCTAATTATACAATATAAAACTAGTAGGAAATTAGGGTTTTGTGGGAATGAAGTGTATGGAGGTTGTGAATGGTAGGAATGATAGAAAATGAACTGGGGAAGGTGTAAGAGTGTATTAGATGGTAGGGTTAGGGTTTAGTTCACTGAAATCATTCAATGATAAAAAAAAAGTGAAAATGTAGTGGAGAAGGAGGTAAGCAATAAAATCAACATTGTGCTTGATAAATTGACTTAAGGAGGATATTAGGTTCTTACTTACAATTGAGGAAGATTTAAAAACTGATGGAAATGAACCTGGGGCTTGGAGGAATGATTTGGGAGAAAAATACAAAAAAGGCAGACAACACCTCTACCAGATGCGTAACAACAATCTCCAGATGCATAAAAATAGTATCCAGATGTGTAACAACACTCTCCAGATGTGTAATAACTCCTCCAGATGCGTAACAAAACACTGCAGATGTGTAACAAAGCCCTTTTGGAGCATTTTTCTTGATTTTCTTCAAACCCTTGACAATAATGGATCAATGTTTAAGGTAAGAGAGGAGCTCTACCAATCATGAAAAGATAATATGAGTTGAAAAAGCCTTTCTTTTTCCTTTTTATAACATCTTGAAATGAATTTTCATCTTTTAGTGAAACAAAAGACTTTGAGGATAGTTTTTCTTTTTGGAACAATTTGACAATTAAACAAGTTTTGAAATAAGATAAAGAGTCTTACTTTATTCCCCTAACTATGCTAACTCCCTTTAAAAGGCTAATTTGATGAAAATAAAGCCTTGTTCATCCTCTTTGGTGACATTTTTGGAATTTTCAGTGGAAAAACAACGACACCTAGACAATAGAACTAGATGGGAGATGGAGTAACCGATCTATGAATCTAAATGACAATGAGTGCCATGACCTTTGAGATGGTTATGGCTATCAATGGAATGAAGGGAGCAACATTTGTGACCTAGACCATATGTAGTGACCAAAATTTATTTGAAAACTTGTTTGAAAAGAAAAAAATTTGACCTACGACTACTAAAAAGTAAATTGAAAGAGCATGTTTTATCACCAAATATAATGACAATAACACCACCTTAAACCCATATTTTAAACTATTATAGTTGACGAAACAGTTTTTTTTTTAATAAAAAATTGGTATTACAAGGTCGCACCGTTGCTCTCGGCACATCGATCGTATGGTGTGTATGGGGGGAGTCGGGGCTAAGTCCTAACCCCTTACCCCAAGTGTTTTCCAACATAGCCTTTAAAGGGTTGTTTGTGCATATGGTTAAACAACAAACAATGTAGCCTGAATGGTAAGGATTGGCGCTGTTTGAATGGATATTCTGGTATCAATTCCTGCGGAGGTGAATTCGGACCTTAAAAGAACTTTTGTGGCCCTCATGTAGCTATGTGGTGGCCTCTGGTTGGGCCACATGGCAACATGTTGTTGGCCACAAAAACACCAATGAAAAAATTTCAGCCAACACCCATAGAATTAGGAAAAGTGGAGCCACCTGATTGGTCCATCGACCCTAGTCAATCATGTCTAGTCAACAGGCCTAGTCAGTTGTGAAAACTACTGACTAGGTTGCATGCACAATTTTTTCCAAAACTTTCCCTATTTGGGAAAACAAGCAGAACTCTTTTCGAGGAGCATACAATGTCAATTTTCTGTGAAAGGAGTTGTGCTAGATTCTAAACGACGAGATATACATGGTAGTCCATGTTCCACACCATTCCGACAACTTTCATTTTTTAGCATAATTTTGAGCACTTGATCAAAGGATAAGGATTTTGAGGATGTAGAAATATTCCGAAGGTATCATGTATTGCAACACTTTCAGGATGTGTTTCCAGCAGAGATTCCAGAGTTACCTCCTCATAGGGAAGTGGAATTCTCTATTAAGCTGGTACCAGGGGCAACACCAACGTCAAAGGAACCTTACAAGATGAGTACACCATAGTTAGTTGAGTTGAAGTTGCAACTGAAGAAAATTCTTGAAAAGGGATACATTTGGCCTACTGTATCACCTTAGGGTGCACAAGTGTTGTTCGTGAAGAAGAAGGATTGTGATGTCAGGTTGTGCATTGATTACATGAAGTTGAACAAAATGACGATCAAGAAAAAGTATCCATTGTCACATATTGATGACTTGATTGATAAGTTGAAGGGAGAAAAAATATTCTCAAAGATTGATTTGAGATCAACATGTCATCACGTACGCATCAAAGAATAGAACATCTTAAAGACTGCATTTAGGACCAGGTATGGGCACTATGAGTTTGTTGTAGTTCCATTCGTTTTAAGTATTGCAACAACTACATTTATGTGATTGATGAATAGTGTGTTGCGTCCTTATTTGGGCAAGTTTGTTAATGTATTCATTGATGACATCTTGGTATATTCTAAGACTAAGGAAGATCAAAGTGGATCACTAGGAATATATCATTGAGATGGACGGTAAGCTTTGTGATCAAGTTATTTCTATTTTTATTGATCCTAGATATAATTATATTTATGTTAATCCTCACCTGGTGGATAAGTGTGGCTTGAGAAAAGAATCACATGTAGAATATTGGTTGGTACATTTGGCTACAGGTAGTGTTAGGTCCCCATAATTTTCAGATTGGAAAGAACAAATGAACAGGGGTAACATCAAACCAATATTTGTAGTCCTAGTACCTAGCCTTCCTGGACCCAGAGAGGGCTCTCTCTGTGCTTATGTAAAGGGTTTAACTTGTTTGGTTTTAGAGTTTGATTTTAGGCTAGTTATAGGGATTAGGTTTTTCTTGTTTGTTTGTTTGGTTGGATAAGTTGTCAAGGAGAATAAGTAGAGTAAGAGAGGATCAATCCATTGGGCTATGGAGTCTACAAAGGTTTTGAGGAGGGTAAAAATAGCTCATGGGTGTTTCATAGGGCAAGTAAACAGGGCCAAATGGATCTAAGTATTTTTTGAGCGAGTGAAATGAACATGGAGGAGTGAATATAGTAGTTAAGGGGAAATCAAGGATCCTTTAACAAAATAATAACAAGGAAAAGATTTCAACATGATTAGCATAGTAAAAGCTTGAAGAGAAATGAAGGATTCTTCAACAAAACAATATTAAGCAGACTTTATAGCAACAGATTAGTAAACTTAGAGAGAAATTAAGTATTCTTTGAAACTTACTTGCAAACAATTATATTTTCAACATAACCTCTTAGTAAAACTAAAGAGCACTTAAGAATTCATTAGTTAAACTTCAAGGAAGAAAACATAAAGATCAAAGGATGCAAACAAAGCAGGGTGCCAACAAGACATATTCTACTCTAAGACTTCTATCCCATGGTGAAAGAAACATAATGAGAACTGAAGAAAACATGTACAAAGGTGGAATACATCGCCATTCAACAAATCTTTATGAATCCTACGAATGAGCTCAATCCACAGTTGCTCAGTCCAAAGCCATCACAAGACACAAAAGCCAATTTGACAAATAAACTCAAAGTCTATATCATATTATGCTCAACAACCAACCAAAAATTACAACGAGAATATGGAAACCCTAAGAGGCTTCTAGAAACCATAAATACACCATAAATGTCATATATGTCCAAAGAGGCCATGCAAGGCCCAAGGCACATAATAATTATTGCAATAAATAAAAGATAAACTTAAACATAACTCCTTAATCAAAGCTGGAGTTATTTGCCCCAAAAAAACTTGAAAATATCCTTCATTGTGTTTTGTTGACTTTTTTGCAAGGGGACAACTTCATAGGTCTGAAGGCGCAGCGCTTGCACAAGAAAAATGGGTCCACTTGCAGCCAAGTTTTGATGGACTTCTCGATGTCGGAATTCGCTCCATGATGGCTTGTTGTAAATATTGTTTAGTCTAATTTCCAGAATTTCCTTTGGTTTTCTGATTGGGCTTCATTAACCTATTCAAAAAATAAATCTCCCAAGGCTACTCAAGGCGCAACACCAACCCTAAAAACATGGCAGAAAGGTGAAAATTGGCATGTTTTTGGGCCTTTTGAGGGACCAAAACTGCTCTAAATGCTCAGATATTTGGTGTGCATGATATCCTTGGGGTGATGAATCCAAAAATGTAAAATTTACCTTCATTGGATGCCTATAGGAAAAGTGTAGTGCCAAGGGTGTTGCGCTTTCAGCCCTCAAAAAATAGTGAAAAACCAAATTTGTGAAAAACTTGCCAAAATTTGTATTTACCTTGCTGATTAGGTTGGGTATGTTTGTAGGGGATAGATCAGAAATTTTATCAAGTTCTCCGTTGGCTTTAGTCTCATGGTTCATCATGCCTTATAGGCCTCTTTATCCTATTTATTGTTATTCTGCCTCATTTCTCTTATCTGATCCACTGTCATTAGGCTCACTGCTATGTGCTTCATCATTGTTTTCTGCATTGTTTCTTTGCCACATTGTCATCTTCATTCTTTGTAACACTTCTCTTACTGCTCTTATGACCCTTGGATCTAATGCCATGTTCTTTATTGCTTTAATTCTTTATTGACATTTGGACTAGCAGCCTTGGCCTTCTGTTTCATTTTGCTCATCTTTACTGACATCAGCCTCACTGTTGTGACCTTTACTGTGCTCTTTACTGATATGTGCTTTACTACCTTTAGACCCACTATGAGCCTCACTATTTTTAGACCCAAATGGCCTCCTCTTCACTGCTTGATTTTTCCTTGTTTGACTCATTATTGCTCATCATGGCTTTGTTCCATACTACCTTCAACATCTCTGTTGCTCTCTGCTTATCACTCTCTGTCTTGATTGATCTTCTTTGTGTGCATATGGAAATAGGTTTAAGTAGTGGCCTCAATTTTTTAGTCTTAGGGTACTCTCCTAGGGTTTCCTTATCATTTAAAAATCATCAAACATGCTTGCAAATGAGTGTATTTGATGACACATACCCTTAACCATGCTTGAAGGACCCTTGGTGATTCCTTGGAGAAATATTGAGTTGATTTGGAGAGTTTTCAGGGCTTAGAAGCCTTACTAGCCAAACGCACAACACCTACCTAGGTTTTCGGGTCGGCCAAAGGCGTAGCTGTTGAACGGGTTGTTGGATCGGCCAAAGGCATAGCACCAGTTTCTAAAGGCGCAATGCCTTTTTGCAGAGCGAATTTGTAGTCCTTACCGAGGTCCAAATTCGGTCCATGATAGCGCCTTGGAAAGCTTATCCTGCCTAATTTCCAAATATACATTTTTTTCTCTAATTGGAGTTGATTTGACCTGTCAAACGTTGATTCCCCCAAGACTAGTCAAAAAGTGTTGAATGATGGTGCAGAAATGTAGAGTGTTGGTGCAGACAATATTTGGATACCTTCCTCAACTCCAAATTGAGCTCATTATATCTCATTGGAAATCATATCCTGTCTACTTTATAAATATACCTTTTTTTCTCTTATTTTAGTTTATTTTACTTGTCAAAAGTTTATTCTCTCAAGACTAGTCAAAAAGTGTTGAATGATGGTGTAGAAATGCAGAATGCTGGTGCAGACAACATTTGGATGCCTTGATCAACTCGAAATTGAGCTCATGATAGCTCATTGGAAAGTGCTTCTAGTCTAGCTTTCATGTGAATCATCAAAAAATTCATTTGGACACTCCAGCTATGATAAAACGTGATTTTCCCAAGGTCACTCTAGAATTGCAGAAATTCTCCCGTGACACCTGTATGTTTGACATTGCTATAAAACCCTGACACCTATGTAAAATATGAAGTAGTTTTTTCTTATTGGACCTATGAAGGACAAAAAGCAATCTCACATTTGTCAAATTCATCTATGTTTGGTCATAAAAATAGTTTGAAGAAAAACTGGCCCTATGGGTGACAAATGGCTTGGCTCTTGGAATGAATTCCTGGAAAATGATGGAGCCATGATGTTTATGAGTTCGTATGGCTTCATGCTTTCTGATATGACCTACCATATGGATATTTTTCTCATATGCATGTTTTCCATAGAAAACCCTAGCTTAGTTGGAAGAGTAAACTAGTGTTTGGTGTAGGAAAAATAGGGGGTTTAGGACTACCTTGTAAAGGGAGGGGAATGAAGGGGTTAAGGGTTGTCTAAATTGGGAAATTTTGGGGGATAGGGATAAATGTTAGAGAGTAGGGGAAAGTGGAATTTCAAGGATTTAGTGAGGGGAAGGGGTCAAAAAGGGCAAAACATAGGCCTAGTCTCGAAAAATGTTAAATTATAGCAATAGGCTAGGTTTTTGTAGAAAAAATGATGAGTTTGAGGGATATGAGTGATGGGAAGTGTTTAGGAAGGTATATTAAAGATAGGGGAAAATGAGGCAATGAAGTTATAAGCATGAAAGGAGGCTAACAAAGGTAGGTAAAATCACATAAGAAGTATTTTAGGAGTAACAGGGTGACCATGGAATGGCAAGCTAGTGGAATGGTGCAAAATTTTCTCTAAGGATAATGAAGGCAGTGAGATTTCTAAAACTCACAATGTTCACGGAATTTTGTTTTTAGAAATCTGTAACCAATATTTAGTCATCTAAAGATAGTACAAATTACTGATGACTAACAGGTAGAAAGAAGAGTGTTCACCATTTAGTAAGAGCTTGTGCATTTGATTTAAATTTTATGCCTTCAACATCACATTTAAATGTACTGCCATTGGGATCATATAACATGCTTTTGGGTATGGATTATATTTAACTTAAGAGGAACAAATTCAATTGTTGTGACAATTCCATTGACTTCCTTGACGATAATGGAGAACAGATAATTCTGCAGGGATAGAAGAAGCCTACATCAGTGATGATGGTCACAACTACACAGGCTAAGCGTAGTTGCATGAAATTGTGTGATTTTTGTTGTGCATGTTTCTAGTGACAATGGTAAGGATGTTGAGGATCTATAAATATTCCAAAGGTATCCTATATTTCAATAGTTTTAGGATGTGTTTCTAGCAGAGATTCCAGAGTTACCTCCTCACAGGGAAGCAGACGTATGTATTGAGTTGGTACCAAGGGTTGCACAAACATTAAAGGAACCTTACATGATGAGTACACCATATTTACTTGAGTTGAAGTTGCAACAGAAGGAAACGCTTAAAAAGGGATACATTAAGCCTAATATATCACCTTGCGGTGCACCAATGTTTTTCTTGAAGAATAAGGATTGTACTCTTAGGTTGTGCATTGATTACAAACAATTGAACAAAGTGACGATGACGAACAAGCATCCATTGTCACATATTGATGACTTGTTTGATTAGTTGAAGAAAGCATCAATATTATGAAAGATTGATTTAAGGTGAGTATATCATCAGGTACACATCAAATAAGAGGACATCCTAAACACTGCATTCAGGAAAAGGTAAGGGAAT
Organism: Pinus albicaulis; assembly: GCA_034641835.2. Lineage (NCBI taxonomy): Eukaryota > Viridiplantae > Streptophyta > Pinopsida > Pinales > Pinaceae > Pinus > Pinus albicaulis. The sequence continues at coordinate 650,347,141 of CM076577.1, read as the reverse complement.
TATGAGTTTGTTGTAGTTCCATTCAGTTTGACTAATGCCCCAACTACATTTATGTGTTTGATGGATAGTGTGCTGCATCCTAATTTGGAAAATTTTGTTATTATATTCATTGATGACATCTTGGTATATTCTAAGGATGAGGAAGATTATGGTGAGAATTTAGCAGTAGTGTTGATATTTTTAAGAGAGCATTAGTTATATTCTAATCTTATAAAGTGCATTTTCTCTGAGAAAAAGGTACATTACTTGGGACATGTTGTTTCCAAGAAAGGCATAGGAATAAATCAGGAGAAGATAAGGGCTATCAGGGAGTGGGAAGCTCCTAGAAATGTGGATGAGGTAAGATCATTTATGGGACTTGTTGTAGCTCAATGAAGCGATGATGACATTGGCATATAAGATTAGTTGTTGGAGCTTATGGGGTATGACATGAAGCCTTTTTTGTCAGATGTAATAAAAGTTTGGAATTTCATATTTAAAGCCTATGGTGATTGTGTTAATATTATGAAACTTACTGAATCATTGTCAAAGAAATTTGAATCTCTATATGAAAAAAAGGTTCTTATTTTATTTCAGAATAAAATGACAACTAATGATTCTACAATTTTGGAAGCTTCATAATATCCTTTTGTAGATGACTCTACCAAAATTGATGAAGAACTTACCAAAGATCCTTTGGAATAGGGTATTTGCAAAGTATGTGGAATTGATAAAGTTGCTGATAGTGTTCTATTGAGTGTTACTTGTGATACTGAATACCATATTTATTTCTTAAATCCTCTGCTAGAAAAAATCCCAGAAGGGAACTGGTATTGTCTCTCTTGCTCAACAGGTCAAGATGGTGTGGAAGGATCTACACCTATTCTAGCCATACAAAGTGAATTTGTCTATGAAAATAAATACCAAGGAGTGGAAGAACGTTCATTCTTCATTCTTCGAGTATTTACAGAGATTAGTGACATTGTTGGTAGAAATGGAGTACTAGCATCTTACTGTTGTGAAGCATGTTTTCCCGTTGAAATTTCTTTGAGAGGAAACTCTAAGCTCGATGAAAATTAATGAACATCTTGAACAGTATACAGAGGTTTCATTGGATCTCAAACATAAATTACGCTTTCTTACTACATAATGGAGAAATACAGAAGTTGAAAAATAAGTTCAGGTCTTCGAGGCTGCAAAATAAAGTGCTAGAAGGGTCTGTATAACCGATGAGAGTAATATGGAAATTAGACATATGGTTTCTAATGTTGCAATGCAGGAAGGGACAAAATATGAAGTTTTATATCAAAATGGACAAAGGATATTGGAAGCTTTAGTTACCAGCAGTGGACAGCATGTAATCATTGAATTCGGGGGAATGGCTTAGTTGATTTGGATAAGCATTTGAATTATCGATATTCAACAACTGAAACTTGCAAATCACTGGTTTTTCATAGAAAATATGTCCTTCTTGTTTATACTGGACTAGTAACCGGATAGGAAGGCCATAAATTTTCCATTCACAATGATATATGTGTTGCAGAAAAATACCATAGATTACATATAGAGAAAATGTAAGCATCCCTAGGTCATATATTTTGAGCTCACTTTCGGGTAAATGAAGCAAAATTTCAAACTTTTGTGATCTGGGTTTTCTGCAGAAATACCCAAACTGACATCATGGCGAGAAATTTCCAAAATTTATGAGTGATTTCAAATATTTCTCAGGTTTTTTCAATGCTTGTTTTGCAAAAAAAAACGTCAAGTAATTTCAATTGTAAATTCTGGCAACATAAATACCATGGAAACGAAATTGATTTTAGGAATTGTTCTTTAAAACATAAACTTTAGGAATGTGTTGGATGTAAATAGGGAATCACGGTGCAAATAATCATGAACCAAAGAATACTATGTTTTCCTGACATTTTGTTCCATCATCTTAGCAGTTGGATTGGTTTAACACAGATTGGAAATATATTTTGAAACAAAAGCAATTATAGTCTAATTTACTTCATCTCAAACAATGAGAATGATCTTGCTAACTACACAAAGAGATTCAACCTTATTTGCCTCGAAGAGTCATTAAATATGTTGAGAAATATTTGCTGCAAAAGATAGAACATATTCTAAGAGTTGAGATGTCTCTAGAACATATTCATGATTTGAATAATGGAGTGTGTAGAAATCGGGTGTCACTATTAAATTTTGTTATCGAATTGAAGAGACGTTGTAACCATCCATTTGTATTGTCAAGTGTGAATTATAGGTATGGTGGAGATGCCAACATGAATGTTAGAAACAAAGTTGAACGTATTATTTTAAACAGTGGCAAGCTACTTATTCTATTTGGAAGGGTTTTGGAAAGTTGTGGCCGGCTTTAAAACAACACTTGATTTGGCAGTTTGGTAATGGAAACAAAATTCTTGTTGGAAGCATTAACATTATGGGAATATGGAATAATTTTCAGTTTCCGAATGGCATGGAACTATTCTTGAATTAAAAAGGGATCTTTTACCTAAGCCAATTAATTATGGACTGGAAGGGGGAAATCCCGAATTGGAAGGAAAAGCTGAACTTGTGGGGAGAAGCATGGGATTCATATTTAAACCTGTTGAGAAGACAAGGCATATGTAGAATGCGAGAAGGGGACCTACTTAGATGGGTAGGCTCTAACTATGAAAAGGGGCCGAGAGTAAAGGAAATATACAGCTCTCTTATATAACAAAAGCTGGAACTGGTACAAGACTGTTGGTTCGGGATTTTATGGAAGGTAGATGTACCTGTAAAAATGATTATATTCTTGTGGCTGGTAAAGAATGATAAAAACCTCACTTGGAGAAATCTTCAACGAAAGGGGTGGCAAGGGCGAGGACTATGTCTCCAATGTGGCACCCATGAAGAAGATAATAAGCACCTTTTCTACTCTTGCCCATTTGCTAAATCGACCCTTCAAATACTGTTTGAGTGCTTAAAAATATAGGTTCCATCATTTGAATGCACGGAGGAATGTCTGCGATAGTGGATACAAAAGGGAAAGAGCTGGTGGCCAATACCAATCCTGCTTCATTGGCATCTCTGGTATGGGGGAAATAAGAGAATTTTTGAGGGTTGTTGTTTGTCTCCGGCAGAGATTGTAATTAATATCCACAAGGACTAGGACAACATTAAACATAAGGAAAAGCCTATCAAAGATCTATCCAAAAGGCTACTCCCTTTTCAGTTTCAATACGCGGTTGGATATAATTTTGATGGAGCAGCTCAGAAGTCAATCTGCGGATGTGGAGTATGGCTGCGTATATCCACAGGATGTCATTAGAAATTGTTCTGGAATGGTGGAGGTGGGACAAACATGAAAGATGAAATCATGGCATTATGGGGCCTCATGTGGTGGGCATCTTTTCTCGGTGAAGATTATATCTGGATTGTGGGTGATTCAAAGGTCTTGATTGATCATCTGAATCTCAAAGCGAAAATTAATATGGGCTCTCTGTCACATTGGCTATGCAGAATCGAGAATCTTGAAACTGTTTTTGCATGTATTACTTATCATCATATATATCGAGAAAAGAATAATGTTGTAGATGGATTATCAAAACAGGGACTGAAGGCTGTTTTTGGAAAGATTTACTATGAGTTACATAACATGCAGGGTCTTCAGGCAAAAGGATCTGTCCCCATCATATAAGTACAGTGGAGTTCATGGAGACTATGTTTCACAGATTACAGGTTTAACATGTGTGTTTACTTTGACAATTTATACTTTGCTATATCTTTTTGTAAGAACTGTGTCGCAGATCTTTCTTCTGTTTCTTTTTCTTCTGTTTCTTTTTGGGCTCTTCAGGGGCGGGGAAATCAGAGATTCTCTATGTTGACTTGGTATGTATTTGGACAATACTTTTTCTTTTTGTCTTTGATCTTAATGTGGCTACAATCTGAAAATCAGTTTTTTTGGAATGGAGGATCATGTTTAAAAGTGATTTGTAAAGTCCTTGCAGCTTGTTCCTGGTACATAATATAAACCAGGGTATTTTTCTTATTGAAAAAAAAAAGCTACTTATTCTTGAAAATTTTCTTAATAGGTTGTGTGAGATCAAACATCGTGTCTTGATATTCTCAAATATGGTCAAGATGTTAGATATACTAGCATATTACTTCTCTTTGGAGGATTTCAGGTTTTGAAGGATGGATGATAGTATCGGGGGAGAATTGCATCATTAGGCAATGAAGAATTTGAATGCATGAGGAAGTCAATATTTTTATTTCTTACTTCCAAAATGTGCAGGAGGTCTGGGAATCAATCTGGCTACTACAGATATAGTGATTATTTTATTTCTGATTGGAATTCCCAAAATGATTTATAGGGAATGAGTATAGCTCATCACATTGGTCAGAAGGAGGTTGTCAATATTTATCTCTTTGTTACTAACAGGAGTGTTGATGCAATTGACTTGAATGGATAGCATGAAATAGATATGGACACAAATATCTAGAAAAATTATTTCAGTAAGGATGATTGTATTCTCGGATCAGAATATGTTCCTGATAACATAGAAAAGGAACACACATCCGATGATCAGGTACAGATCCAACAGAAACCCGACAACACAAACTAAACAATGTTTATGGCAGAGAGTGGTCCCATAGGTGATATTCACAAACTGATCATCAAAGTATCAACGACAACGATTCAATACGGTATAACCGCCAGAGATGCCTCGGTAAGCAGTTTATGGTTTTGGGTAAGTTATGTGCGGACAGGACAATGGGACCCATGTGCCATTTGTATTCATTATTATTCTCAATAGTCATGTGATTTGTCTAAATATATTATGGATCTATTTCAATGGCTTGAGTATCATAATGTATTAAAAATTGTAAAACGAATGGGCCATAAATATTATATATATATAATTTAAGTAATATATATATATATATATATATATATCAAATAAATAAAAAATGTAATTTTGTTATTGTGAAAAGAGTCTTGAAAGATAGATAGTTAAGAACATTTTATTAACTGTTTTGAGAATTCAGTTTCAAAAAAACTGATTCTATAGTTAATAAGGGGCAGAGGTAAAAGTAAGAAAGGGAAGACATTTTGAGGCTCTAAGTTTTTTTGATCTCAAAAGGAAAGTTTTTTCTATTTTCATATTCAACTACATTTGAATAAAGTTTTTTACAGTGATTCCAAAATTTGTTCAGTATGATAAGTTTTCTTTGTCGCATTTTTTGTTGATATTTTTCTTCTTAGAAAAGAGTAATGAAGCTAATGTGCTTTGATTTTACACTTATGTGAGTTTTAGTTTCTGTAAATTAGAGTTAAAAACACTTAATGATGTGCTACTCTTCTCTAGATTCCATTTCATACTAATCATATTTTCCTCTAAAATTGAAGATAAAAGATTATGTGTTAAGAAACCTATTATCTAAAACTGTCCACCATCACTTCTTGCTATTCCCTTTTTTATTTGTATTCAATAGTAGAAGGACACATTGAAATATTACTCAAACACTAGGAGACTGATTCCGGATTAAATATCTAGGGTTAATAACATTGGGAGAAAAAAATATTTTCATCACGATTTTTAATAAATGTCTTAGGCATTGACCTCTTTTAGCTAGGGGTTGTGTCCTAAGGTACAACATTTTTTGGTGCCATTTCTAGGGATCAGAGACACGGAGTTATTTTTCCCTGCTATTGAGATATATTTCTTGATGATGAAAAATATTTAGATATAAAATTGTTTGTTTATGATTCACCTGGTGACCCCACTGATGAAGATTTCATTAGAAGAGTGATTTTGTTCGCGAGAAAATGGGGAAGCAATAGGGAAAAGCCAGTTACCAAACTTTGAGGTTATTCAAGGAATGTCTATGTTTTATTATAAGCTTTATTGTTTGATTTCCCTTAAATTTTACAAAGATTATTTCTTGCCTATTATTCTAAAAATATTATAAGACTCATCAAGCACATTGTTTGTTGAAAAAACAAGACCACCCTTCTTCCTGAATCATCGATCTTGGGACATATTTATCCCCTAAATCTGACAAGAGAAATGATTGTTTCATTATAATTCCCAAAGAGCGTCAACTATAGTATGAATATAAACAATATGATTTATCATTTTTTGTAGCCACCACTTTGACTCACAAGCAACCCTCTACTTTTCAACTCAAAACGAGGGAAATATTTAAACCCCTGAAGCTTCCTACAATTCTTCATCAGTATCCTTCAAAAACCTTCAAATTTCTACCAAGTTTTTGTGGAGGGAACAATGAATTTAAAATTGAGCAACATGTCTTAGAATTTGAATACTCTCTGGGAAAATTTTAAATTATTTATGAAGATGTGGCCTTAAGGATGTTTTGTCATCCATTAAAGCGGAGTCGTCAACAATGGTTCCAGTGTTTGGAGGCAAGTTCAATTAGTTCATAGTAGAGTTTTCAAGATATTTCTCATAGATATTGGAGTGAACACAAGTCATATGAAAATAACCTTTGGGATTATATACTATCCAGAGGAAGATCAATGAATCTGTCACTGAGTTTAATAATAGGTTTCAAAAAAATTATTTCAGCATGCCAAAAGAAATTTGACCTCCTGAAGCTGCAGCTATGGTGTACTACTCAGGGTCTCATTCTATTGACTTGGATTTTTATCTCAAGGAGAGAAAGCCTTGCACTCTAGAGGTGATGTTTATTTATGCACAGGAAATTGAAGATAATCTATGGACTTTTGGAAAACTTATTTATCAAAGAAAATCTATTGTTGAAAACAAAAGGGATTGTCAAGGAAATAAAGGTGATGCTTTACAAGAGAATGCACGGTTAAAGGTAAGGAGGTATTTTCAAAAGGTGTTAGGAGATACCAAGGTTGTTGAGATGCAACAATTTAAACATTACGAGGATTTTGATCAGCAACTTGTTACAAAAAATGAACAAGAGTTGAAATCCTAGAAGATCATTATAATCTTCATGATTTTAGTAATTTTGTGATCAAAGGAGAGACTAGTGCAGCTCCTCAAGTGTTGTTGTAGGAGGACAAAGATTTTTTTCCAGAACTAGAATTGTATGAAAAACATCAGCATTATGGGGAAAAAACCTTATATTTCTCTTTTTGGACTAAATGGTTGTCAACAAAAATTGGCAATCAAATTCCTGGTGTATAATCTCAAATTGAAGAATCAAACAATGAAAGAGATATACATCATCAAAATATTCAAGAAAAGGAGGTGGCTAAAAATTTATCTTACCATTTTTATGATCTAGTGGCTTGCTATATGACAACTTTATTTGGTCAGCAACAAGCATTTATGAAAGGGTGTGTGCAAAACTTTGTATCTAGAATTTTTTTATGGTACATGGCAATTTTAATTTCTAAATTTCAACAATATGTAGGCATTAGGTATAACACCCAGAAGTTGGGTTGGTTCAATTGGAAGGTTAACTTCATCTGATTGAGTTCAGGCATGTATATATATACGAGTTGTACATAAACAAGCTCATAGATTGAGAATTTTCAGTTGTAGTATTTCTAGTTCAATATTTTCAGATTAAGAATAAAGGAAGAAGTCTAAATTGCAGCAGGTTTTTGGGGAAATTTATATTTCAGAATTGTCATATTTAAACTCCGTGCCCCACTAAAGCCATTGATCTATTGTTCTCAAATCTTTTCTAGTGAAGTGTTGTCCCCAATTGGAGCCATATGTTGTAGCTTAATTCAGCTCAATGAAGCGATGATGACATTGGAATATAATATTAGTTGTTTCAAATCTTTTCTAGTGAAGTGTTGTCCCCAATTGGAGCCATATGTTGTAGCTTAATTCAGCTCAATGAAGCGATGATGGCATTGGAATATAATATTAGTTGTTCGAGCTTATGGGGTATCACATGAAGCATTTTATGTCAGCTGTAAGGTAGTTTTGGAATATCATCGTTAAAGCCTATGGTGATCATGCTAATATTATGCAACTTGTTGAATCAAAGAAATTTGAAGCTCTTTATGAAAAAAAAATTCTTAGTTTATTTCAGAAGAAAATGAGAAAGAATGATCCTAAAATTTTGGAAGCTTCAGAATATCTTATTGCAGATGACTCTACCGAAATTGATAGAGAACTTCGCAAAACGCCTCAGGAAGAGGGTGTCTGCAAAGTGTGGGGAATTGATACAGATGATGATAGTGTGCTATTGAGTGTTATTTGTGATTCTGAATACCATATATATTGCTTAAATCCTCCGCTGGAAAAAATCCCATAAGGGAACTGGTATTGTCTCTCTTTCTTAACAGTTCAAGATGGTGTAGAAGGATCTACACCTCTTTTCAGGCATGCTAAGTGAATTTGTCTATAAAAATAAATACTAAGGAGAGGAAGCATGTGCATTATCCAAGTATTTACAAAGATTAGTGACATAATTGGTAGAAAGGGAATTTTTGAAGCATACTATTGGGGAGTGTATTTTCCTGTTGAAATTTATTTGAGAGGAAGCCCTAACCTCATGAAAATTCATGAACATATTGAACAATGTACATATGTTTCATTGGATCTGCAACAAAAATTACGCTGTCTTACTACATAATGGAGAAATCTAAAAGTTAAAGAATAACTTTAGGCCTTCCAGTATGCAAAAAAAAGTGCCAGAAGGGTCTGTATAACCGATCAGAGTAATATGGAAATTAGACGTATGGTTGCTAATGTTGCAATGCAAGAATGGACAAAATATGAAGTTGTCTATCAAAACAGACAAAGGATCTTGGATGCTTTATGCACCAGTAGTGGACAAGGTGCCATCATGGAATTCAATGATTGAATTTAGGAGAATGACTTAGTTGATGTGGATAAGAATCCGAATTATCCATATTCAACAACTGAAACTCGAAAATCACTGCTTTTTCATATAAAATATTGCCTGCATGTTTGTACTGGACTAGTAACTAGACAAGAAGGTCGTAATTTGTCAGTTCACAGGGATATTTTTGTTGTAGAAAAATCGCAAATATCACATACACAGAAAACACAGGCATCCCAAGGTCATACATTTTGGGCTCAATTTCGGGAAAATGAAATAAGAATTCAAAATTACATGACTTGGGTTTTGTGAAAAAATACCCAAGTTGACATCACTGTGGGAAATTTCTTGAAATTTTGGGCGATTTCAAATATTTCGCATGTTCCATTAATGTCAATTTTGCAAAAAATAAAATTCCAGTAATATCAATTGTAAATTCTGCAAAGCAAATACCATGGAAACAAAATCAATTTTAGTAATTGTTCTTTAAAAATTAAAGCTGGGGAATGTGTTGGATGTATATAGGTAATCATGGTGCAAGTTATCATGAGCCAAAGAATACTATATCGTCCTGACGTTTTGTTCCATCTTCTGAGAAGTTGGATTCTTTTAACAGATATTTGCAATATATTTTGAAACAAATACAATTACAGTTTAATTTACTTCAGCTGAATCAGTGAGAATGATATTTCTAACTACACAAAGAGCTTCAGCCTTATTTGCCCCAAAGAGTCATCAAGGATGTTGAGAACTATTTGCCGCAAAATATAGAAGACATTTCTCAAAGTTCAACATTTCTAGAAGACACAACAAAGTTCAACGTATCATTTTAAACAGTGGCAAGCTATTTTTTCTAGGAAAATTTCTTAATAGGTTGCGTGAGATCGAACATCGTATCTTGATATTCTCACAGATGTTTAAGATGTTAGAAATACTAGAAGACCACTTCTCTTTGAAAGATTTATGGTTTCAAAGGCTGGATGATAATACAGGGAAAGACTTGCGTCATCAGGTAAGGGAACAACAATTTAATGCCCCAGGAAGTGAAGATTTTTATTTCTTACTTTCATTCTTTCAAAACATGCAAGAGGTTTTGGAATCAATCTCGTTACTACAAATACTATGATTATTTTTATTTCTGATTAGAATTCTAAAAATGACAACTCATCGAATTGGTCAGCAGGAGGTTGTCAATATTTATCACTTTGTTACCAGCAGGAGTGTTGATGCAATTGAATTGAAAGGAAAGCATGAAGTAGATCTGGACACAAATATATGGAAAATTCATTTCAGTAAGGATGATTTTATTATCGGATAAGAATATGTGTATGATCTCGTAGAAAAGGAATACACATATGATTATCATGTAAAAATCCACCGGAAACTCGATAGCACAAACCAAACGAGGTTTATGGCAGAGAGTAGTCCCATAAGCAATCTTCTAAAACTGCTCATCAGAGTTATCCATGACCATGATTCAATACGGTATCACCCATCCTTCATTCCTAAAACTGCCAAACGTGCCACCTTAAGTGTTTTATTGTTTTGGGTAAGTTATGTGCGGACAGGACAATGGGACCCATGTGCCATCCATATTCATTATTATTCTCAATAGCCTTGTGATGAAGGTTATAACTCTTTTGTATAGTGTATAGATTCGTCTAAATATATTATGGGTCTATTTAAATTCATGGAGTGTCACAATGTATTAAAAATTGTAAAATGAATGGGCCATAAATATAACATATATAGTATTTAAGTAATATATATAATTTTAAATAATAAAAATGTAATTTCATTATTTTGAAAAGAATCTTGAAAGAATGACATTTAAAAACATTTTATTAACAGTTTTGATAATTTAGTTTCAAAAAAACTAATTCGGCAGTTAATCAAAGGGGTAGAGATAAAAGTAAGAAAGGAAAGAGATTTTGAGGTTCCATGTTTTTTTTATTTCAGAAGGAAATTTTTTTGTATTTTTATCTTCAACTGCATTTGAATAAATTTTTTCACAATGATTCTATAATATTTTGAGTATGATACTTTTTCTCTGTTACATTTTTTGTTAATATTTTCTTCCTAGAAAAGTGCAATGAAGCTTTTGGGCTTTGATTTTACATTTATGTGAGTTTGAGTTTCTCTAAATTAGATTTAAGAACTCTTAGTGATGTGCTCTTCTTCTATAGATTCCATTTCATACAAATCATACTTTTCTCTAAACTTGGAGATATAGGAGGTTCATAGGGAAATTCTCATAGATTTCTTATCCTATTACATCATTGCAAAGGAAAAGTAAGAAGTTTGAATGCAGAGAGGAATGTGCGAAGATTTTTGAGTAGTTGAAGTAGTTGTTGACACATGTTCAAGTCTTAAAGATCAGAGATCTGGAAAAGGAGTTCATGGTATGTATAGATGTTTGTAAAAGTGTACTTGGTGGAGTCCTTATGCAGGAAGGATAGGTAATGTGCTATGAGTCACCAGAACTGAATGAGCACAATTAGGACTATCTGACACATGATCTTGAGTTAGCAACGATCATCCATGCACTGAAGATGTGGAAGAACTATCTTATTTCCAGGATGTTTGTACTGATGAGTGATCACAATGGGTTGAGATACTTGTTTAACCAGCCGAATCTGAATGCCATGAAAGTTAGATGGTTGGCCATGATCAGTGAGTTCAACTTTAAGATAAGGTATACTAGCAATTGCACCACATGTTGCAAAGGAAACGTCATAAGGTGGTAGCATAGAGAAGAGTATCATTGATGAAAAAAGATGTGATATGTTATGTGATTTAATTGAATATTCACCATCAATCTGAACAAGTGGGATCAAGAAATGTCCCAGCATTCATTTTCACATGGATCACCCCTAGTATAGTCACGTCCATGTGCCCTGTTGATCACAATTTATGAACAAGATATCCTTGAGGTATGGCCTTGAGATTGGATTTGTTTAAAGGAGATTTATCCTTGACATGGTGAAAATTTAATGCTTTGGGAGGGGATCAAAACGTTTACAGATATAATGAGGCCCATTTATTACAAAAGGGATGGAAAGGAACAAACATCCTTGCTTTTACTCTGTTTAGGGGACTAATAAAACAAACCCTGGTTGACAGCATTAGTACTCTTAAAGGCAGGTTAGGACAAGGCAGGGTCACATGTGAAAGAGAATGAAAGTACCCAATAATTATACCATGACAAACAACAAGAAGTTGATTCCATACGGTCATGTGTAAGAGCACACTGTTCCACCAACAATGGTCTGCAAACAGCTTCTGTGAGCTGGTCCTATCTTGGAAGGTTGGTTGATTATATTATTTTTCATGCAAAATCAGTCCCCTAGGGCGACAACTCTGCTTGGCATTATGGAAGTCCACTTGATGAGAGTACAAAGTTTTCAAATAGATCATACTCTGTAGCTGTGTTTACTGCCACACTCAACAGAAGCACTGGAAACTCAAGCAAGAAATGTATATATGTTTTCATACTTTTATGGTAGTATATGGTAAATTTGTCAGGGTTATATTATTGTTTCATGCAAACTCAGTTCTCGAAGCTGAATGCCAGAGTACCAAGTTTGCTAAAGGTTTTGAATTTGCAATCGAGATAAAAATGTCAATACTATTTTGACCATACTATATTATGTCAATACTATTTGGAGCATACAATTTCACTATGTCTGAGCCTTCAATGAGAGTACCATGTTTGCAAAAGGTTTGGAATCTGTAATTAAGATAATGATGCCAATACTATTTGGACCATACTATTTAGCTATATATAAGGTCACAGTCAACTGAAACTCAGGCAATTCAAACATGAAAAATCACTGTTTGATCTTGAAAAACCTTATAGTTTTTTTCTTTTGTTTTTAATGGCTTACAATAAATGGTAGAGCAGAGGCTAAAAAGAGTATTTAAATTATGAAGAAATGTTTATTGTATCACGTGAACAGATAAAAATGGCTAATTTTTTAAAATTTACTTATTATTTTGCTCTGCCTGAGATATCTTATGATTTGTTTCCCAGCCTCTAGTTTAGTTGAGAAGTAGAAATTCTGAACACTGCTTTAAAAAACTACATTTGCTCTAGGCCATCAGATGCCCAATATATGTTGTGATTTGTTACACAAGCTACAGGTTATGATTTGTTTCCCAGGCTCTAGTTTATTTGAGAAGTAGAAATTCTGAACACTTAAAAAAATTACATTTGCTCGAGCCCATCAGATGCCCAATATATCTTATGATTTGTTGCACAAGATACAGGTTATTTGAGAAACAGAGATTCTGCTTAATATATCTTATGATTTATTACACTTTTAATTCCCTATCCGTGACACACTGATTCCACTATTATTATGGGAGTTATATGGGAAAAGCCATCAATACCATCAGAATTTTGAATTTGTGACAAAATGTTGCAACGAGATGTAGTATCCTAGACGAGTATGATTGCAAGCTGTGAGCAGAATGGGCATGTTAATGACGTTTTGGAACTGTTTTACCGAATGCAATCACTATGTGTAAAGCCAAACATGAAAACCTTTACAAGTGCAGTCTCTGCATGTGCCAACCTGGGAGCTCTGGAACAAGGCATGTATATCCATGAGAAAATAAGTACGAATGAATTTTAGTCAGATACCTTGCTAGAGATTCCCTGATGGACATGTATGCAAAATGTGGTAACATAGAGAAGGCACGCGAATTGTTTGAGAAAATGCCTCAGCAAACTGTAATATCATGGACAACTATAATTGCAGTTTATATACTGAATGGGCATGAAGATGAGGCGCTGAAGATTTTCAGGGATATGCCGAAGAGAAACACTGATTCATGGACAATTGATTGCAGGATACACGCAGAATGGACATAATGTAGAAACCCTGGAACTTTATAGATGAATGCAGAATGCCTCCATGAAGCCGGACTCGAAGACATTTTCCACTGTTCTTTCTGTCTGCAGCAAACTGGCAGCTTTGGAACAAGGCTCTTTGAATAGATGCAACACTCTGGTATAAATCCAAACCATGTCACTTTTCTTTGTGTCTTATCAGCATGTTGCCATGGTCGCTTACTAGATGAGGGCAGCCAATTTTTTGATTCCATGATTCGATGCTATAAACTCACACTAGCAATGGAGCACTATAGTTGCATGGTGGACCTTCTTGGCTGCTCTGGGCACCTCAATGAAACAAAAGACTTAATCAAGAAGATGTCAATGAAACCTGATGCTAATGTATGGGGTTTTCTGCTTTTTTCATGTAGATTTCATGACAATGCAGATCTAGGAGAATGCATGGCAGATTTCCTTTTTGAATTGAACCCTCAAAATTACTGCCCTTATGTACTTATTTCAAACATTTATGCTTCTTTTGGAAAGTGGAATGGCGTTCAAAGGGTGCGAAAAATGATGAAGGACAAAAGGGTAAACAATACTCCTAGATATAGTTGGATTGAGGTGAGTAAACCTGTGCATGCTTTTATTGTAGGAGACAGATTGCACCCTTGAACAACGAAAATTTATGAGAAGTTGAAAGGATTATCTATGCAGATTAAGGCAGCAGGATATGTGCCTGACACAAGTTTTGTCCTGAATGATGTAGAGGAAGAGTAGAAATAATTGCATTTGGGCTTATCAACACAGACCCTGGTACTGTTATTCGAGTTACTAAAAACCTTCACATTTGTGGCTATTGCGATTCAGTTGCAAAGTTCATTGCCAAGATTGTTTCTAGATAAATAATTGTAAGGGAAACCAAGCGTTGCCATCATTTCAAGGATGGGAAATGTTCTTGTGGAGACTATTGGTGATACTAACTGGAAAAAATATACAGATATGATTAAAACAATATTATGTGGACAGTTTTGTAATGGTTCCATGATGGGGACCTTATATTTTTTTAGCAGTGTCTGCTGAGAAAAATCAGAGAATTTTGTTAGTACAGAAGATAAAGGAAACAAAAGATGTTTGAAAAATGAATATTGAAAAGGAAAAGTGAAACATATCAAGTCTGAAATTCCAGCCTAGAATCTGCATCTCACACAAAAATAGGGAAGTGAATGCAAATTCCAGCCTATAATCTGCATTTCACACAAATTCAATTATGGGGGTGTGCCCTCTTATTAATATGCATGTTTCTTAAAGGAGACTAAAATGGGGTTAAATATAGCACACGTGCAAGCATAAAAAAGGCACCCCAATATGCCAAGAATAATTGACAGAGGATGCTAAATATAATCCCAGATGGAGCACTCTCATCTTCACTGTTACAATTGTGTTGAATTCATGTTAAAATCATATCATAGCAGCACCCCAACTCCAATATTTGTGGCTTCTGTACACGCATGTTAAAATGCAACATTTAACATGTGAAAACAACCACAAGTAACCCATTAGTATGCCTCCCCTGTTAAATGGCACAATCAACTTCCTAGAAAACAACACCATTCTACCTGTCATAGAGTAAGTCAATTGCATCTCTAGGAAACAAACACATGCCAACTCACTAAGGCACTCTTTGTTCCAATATCGACAATAAGATACTGCTCATTAACATAACAATGATTTATCTCATCTAGAATAACGACAGCTTAGAAATAAGGCCAATTATAGTAATCAATACAAACAGAATCATTACATAAAAAAATCCAAAAAAAAGAGCTATGATCAATCCTTCCTAGTAAAAAATAAAAACACAAAATATATCCACTTTTGTAATTTATTGACTGTAAATTTTTTTTTCTTTTGTAATTTATTGACTGTAAAAAAAAAATTGGAAATAGATCACCATTTTGTTCCAATCTTTTTGAGAGACTTCTCTTCCCTACAAAAATAATATAGTGAATGCAAAATTCCAGCCTAGAATCTCATCTCACACAAAAATAGGGAAGTGAATGCAAAATTCCAGCCTATAATTTGCATTTCACACAAATTCAATTAAGGGGGCATGCCCTCCTATGAATCTGCATGTTGCTTAAATAAGACTAAAATGGGGTTAAATATAGCACACATGCAAGCATAAAAAAGGCCCCCTAATATGCCAAGAATAATTGACAAGGGATGCTAAATATAATCCCAGATGGAGCACTCTCATCCTAGCTGTTACACTTGTGCTGAATTCATGTTAAAATCATATCATAGCAGCACCCCAACTCCAATATTTGTGGCTTTTGTACAGTCATGTTAAAATGCAATATTTAACATGTGAAAACAACCACATGTAACCCCTTTGTGTGCCTCCCCGTATTAAATGGCGTAATCAACTTCCTAGAAAACAACACCATTCTACTTGTCATAGAGTAAGTGCATTGCATCTCTAGGAAACAAACACATGCCAACTCACTAAGGCACCTTTGTTCCAATATCAGCAATAAGATACTGCTCATTAACATTACATTAGTTTCTTTAATCTGGAATAACGATAGCTTAGAAACAAGGCCAATTACAGTTCTTATAACTTAGTATAATAATGCATAGAGCTCATTTAAAACAGAAAGAAATTTTTGATAAACAAAATCCTATAAGAACCCATAGTTCCTTGTGCTATATCAAAATAAACTTATCTTCCTTTCCCAACACTGAAAATGATTTTTCTTATCGAAATTTCAAATTAGGATCTTTATATTTCATATATAAACTGAACCTTAAACCGCCAATTTTCAACCCTAGGAAAAGAATTTTATTGTCAATTTTAATATAACTGCTTATCTTCTTGACACCTTCGATAATAGATTACAATGAAGAAGAAAAACAAACTAAGGATAATTACATGCATTACATGGTTCGAACCCTATTGTATAACATTTTTTTTTAATCTTTTCATGTTGTTCTTAACCCCAGCATGAGCTTTGATCATTGTCATTTCCTGCAGCAATCATGTCATTACATAATTAGATGATGAAAACAACTTTTAAAAATAAGCTACTAAAATTAGAGATGCAAATTAATAACAAATACCCAAAATAAGAAGAAGCAACCATTCAATAGAATTTAACTGTGTAATACTGTAAATGACCTACGACTTTTCCTATATTTTGATTATATGTGAGAATGTATGACCTAGAATTTTTCTTGTATTTTGGTTAGGAGAGAAAAGAATCCTTTCGATCTAAATTAAACTAACAACTTCCCAAATGTTCTAAGAATTATTTATTTCAAGACTAAATAACATCTAGAAATCTAGCTTCAATGGTTGAAAGAAAATGATGAAAAATATTTAAAATGCCAATGCTGAAACCTAATGCTAAAAGCCTACGTTATGTGGTGAAACCTCGACCTTGAGGCATGCTTATCAAAAGAACTTCTAAAAAGGAAGAAATTTAATATCGCATCAAACTACAGTTGCATAAGTTTTGTTCTGATATGTTAACCTGTAGAGAGGTTGGTCGATTAAGATTTTGAGCATGAGGTTGTCCTCTCTTTTTATTATTTTTCTTACATATAGTTTTCCTTAAATCCCTTAGAGGGTGATCATATATTTGTGATATGATTACACTTGTAATAAGTTTAAGCATCATTCTGAAGAAAAGAACATATTGAGAGGGTTCATCCTTATCAGCTCGCTGTGAAACCCATATTGGAACCTACCCTCTGAATCTATCTCCTGAACTATCTAGAAGTTGATGAAAATAATACAAAAGGCCAAGATTCTCTTCGGATACTACTTCTAAAATTACAGAGCAATTTCACTACAGAACTTAATACAGAATCCTTTTATTGGGTTTTGTGGACAAACAAGGTTAACAAATATGGGATGAATGGCATAGATTTTTGAGCCCCCTGCCCCCTCAGAGAACTGCCCCAATTAGACTGATCGTCATCTCCCAGACCGACATTGCCGCCTTCTCCTCACGCAAAGTGAGGATGCCAATGAGCGACCAAGAGCATTGCCAAGGAGATCTGGAACACCAAGAACCTGAAAAAACCCGCGAATAGAGAAATGCCTCTTGGGAAAAGGGCATGCCCAAAAAATAGGCCGCTAAGGATATGGCCATGTCTCATGAAATCCATAAGACCATACACACACCATGCTGCCACACCAAGAACCTTATCCGCCGCTTCTTCTCTTCCTCCATGTTCAAATTATCAGTTTCCTAAGACACAAACCCAGAAATAATTCACTACAAGGAAGCCATTTCAAGCCCCATAAAAGAGGTATCATGGTGGATGACATAAACCTGAACATGGAAGCTCCCCATCGAAGAAAAACCCATAGACCCAGTCAGGGACCTAAACATGGAAAGAAGAACACCCCATAGACCCAGTCAGGGTAGGCGACATTGCTGGATTTTGATGAACGAATTCAGAGATACCGGAGGAGGACTATGAGAGCACAACAAGTTCAGAACAAGTATTTTCCCCAACTACGCATGCCCTTTTCTATGGTATTCTGCTTCTGCCATGATGAACAATACTCTCCCCAACTACACATGCCATTTTCTATGATATTCTGCTTCTTCAATGAGAAACAATACTCAAGCTTGCTCCCCCTCAATGTGGCCACGGCCTTCTTCGCCCATAATCCTTGATAGGGATTGTTCTTATCACTATATGTGGGTGCCACAGAAACCTTCTTTGCCGAGAAACCTGACACGGCCTTTTGCACCCATAAGCCCTGACATGGATTGTTCTTCTCATATTAGGGCGGCATGGTCTCGTCCTTCTTCACCTTCTCATATGAGGGCGGCATAGTCTCAGCCTTATTCTCCCAGAGCCTTATTCACCCAGAAACCCTGACAGAGTTTGTTCTTCTCATACGAGGAAGACGATGAAAATTTATTTCCAGAATTTCATGAGAGTTTGCAAGCTTGCAGAGAGGACCAGAGCAGAGAAATTACCTTAATCGCGTATGCAGCTTTCCATTCTTCGCCAGTTCTCGCCATTCTGGACCCGTTTCTGCAGCCAGTGCAAGTAATCCCCAAGAAGAAAAACAACAGGTTTATGAGCAGGGACGTCACGAACAAGTAGATGCAGAGCAGGCACGAAATCCTGAAGCAAGCACCTATGAACCCGGCCAGATAATTAGAACAAGCCCAGTCAGGAACTTCTCGCACTCTGTCCCATGCTTTGTCCCTAGCCACAGACTGGAGCTGTAGATAGGGATAGATAGCAGAAATACAGGAAAATTCAAAAACCCGTCGCAACTGCCTCCGTTTTCCATCTAGGGCTGAAAATGTTTGAATCGTCTAACATCCAATCTAAGGGTTCACATTATGACACAATGCACATCAGCAAAGTTGTTTTCAAATAATAACGCCTTACGGCGTAATTATAGGTTAAGGGAACACGATTGTAGATGCTCTTAGCAGGAAGATGCATGTGAATCATATAACAACTATGAGTTCCTATGGGACAGATCTACAGGATAGGATCTTACAGGAAGGACATCAGGATAACAGGTATGTGGAGCTGAGGCATAGGTTACAACAAAGTACAGGTACAAGTGCAAGAACAAGCAAAGAAAATTTTAAGGATGGATATTTATCTTAAGTTTTCGAAACCTTGGCGAATATCACTAGTCCATAATATGTAATATGTAAAATTTTTGGCGATATTTCTATAAAAATATTCAATTTCCAATAATTATATATAGTCTCTATATACAATTTTGGCAATTTTAAAGGTAAAATAATTTTTTACTATAAAATCTAGGTGAAATATTTTTAGGAAAAATGGAAATTAGCAAATATTTTTTTTGGAAAAATAATGGAAAATTATCCCACCTACAAATATTAGCCACTAAAATTTTCCCTAGGAACAGGTATAGGTGTAGGTGCAGGTACAAGTGATCAGAATGCAGACTATCATCTCTTGGTAGATGGTTTGGTGAGATTTATGGACAAGATATATGTGTCTGATGAGAGTGAAATCAAGAATCTTATCTTGAGGGAATTTCATGTCAAGTCATACACTGGTCACCTGGGATGTTAGAAGAATTTGATGGCAGTAAATAATTTATACTATTGGTTGAATCTGAAGAGGAATGTGGTAGAGTTCATGGTTAGATGTTTGGATTTTCAACAGGTGAAGGCATAATGTAAGCATCCAGGTGGTCTAATATAACGTATTCTAGTTCTGGAATGGAAATGGGAGGTTATTTCCATGGATTTTACCACAGGCCTTCCAAGGACAGTGAGGAAAAATGATTATGTCAAGTTTTTGGTTGACAAGTTGAGCAAGGTGGCTCACTTCATTCGAGTGAAGACTACACATTTAGCTAGTGTTTTGGCATAATTTTTCATCAGGGAGATTGTGAGATTACATGGTGTTTTCAAGAATATTGTGTCAGATGGAGATGGGAAGTACACCTCCAAGTTTTGGAAGGATTTGTTTGCAGGAATAGGTACAGAGTTGGACATAAGTAAAACTTATCTCCCACAGACATATGGATAGACAGAGAGGGTCAACATGATCCTAGAGGACATGTTGAGGATGTATGTCATGCATCAACATATGAGATGGGAGGAGTACCTTCCATTGGTTGAGTTTTCATACAACAATGGTTATCAGGAGTCATTAAGGATGATTCCTTTCGAGGCACTGTATGGGAGGAGTTGTAATACTCCCATCAGCTGGAGTGATCCAGTGAATAGGGTACTTATTCGACCAGACATGCTGGCAGATATGTAACAATAAATGAGAGTTATAAATAACAATATAAAGGCATCACAAGACATGCAAAAGAGTTATGTAGACCAACACGAGGAATTTAAGGAGTTTCGATTTGGGGATAATGTTTATTTTCACATCAAGTTGAAGAAGTGCTCCTTGAGGATTGGATCATGAGCCAAGTTGGTGTCATGGTATTGGGGCCCTTTTGACATCCTTGAGAGGATTATACTAGTGGCATATCGACTTGTACTGCCTCCAATAGTGAAAGTCGAAGATATTTTTCATGTTTCATTATTTAAAAGGTATATAAAGTATTTTAATCATGTTATTGATTGGTTTGTATTGCAGGTGGGTCAAGAAGGAGAATTCCAAATGAAACCTCAGTGCATATTGCAGTGCAAAACACTAATGCTCGAGAATAGAGTCACAAAGAAAGTTAAAGTGCAGTGGAAGAAATTTGGACACGAAGAAGCTACATGGGAGATGGTTCATCATATGTGGGATATGTATCCTTCATTGTTTCATGGTTCATGAAAAGTATTTTTGGTATTTGTACATATTTATGTATGGTTACTATTGTAAATACCTCCATGAGCTAAGTTATAAAGCTCCAATATGCGATATGGTAGTTATATTGTCATGGTGTCATGATGGTTTTTCTCTTGAGCAGGTTATTTATTGTAAACAAAGCATCAAGCTAAGTTATAAGTCTCCATGGGCAACATGTTTTCTTTTCAGTGGTTTTCTGAGGTATAGGTGTGGTTTAACACCGAGGACGATGGTCCCCAATGGGGGAGGCTTTGTAACAAACCTGGTTTAAAAGTTCATGTAATAAAATTTAATAAAGGAAAAAATAATACCACTGTTAAGGGACATGTATTCCAAGATGAATGTTGGGCAAACATATCCTAGTGGGCGTCAATGGATGTGTCTATGGCTAAAGAGAAATTGTAAAAGGAAATGGCTAAGGCACTAAAGAGGCAAGAAGTATTTTTGGTAGATTTATTTATGAAAATAAAGGAAATTAGGAGAAAAGGAAGGCGAAATGTCACAGGTTACATGTGAGGAAAAAGTTGAAGGAAAATAATGAAAAATGAAGAAAATAAAGGCATCATTAATAAAAAAGGCTTGTAAGAATCAGTTGATAAACTTTTGTAAGTTGAGTTTTGGATCTCTCTGTCTATTCTCTCTCTCTCGCACTCTTGGACACAATTTTTTCTTGGAGCATTTCAACATTGGACCAAGAAAAGGAAAAGAAAGCAAAGGAAAGAAAACGAAAGGAAAGGAAGAAAAGGTCAAGAAAGGAAGAGCATGATCAAGTGGCTTCAACAGGGATACCTGTAGGTAACAGATTGCATGTACGATTTCTTAGTTGGTTTTCACATACATGGTATTTTCATGTTGGTATTTCATTCTTTTTTTGTCAATGGCACACTTTTTCTAGGTTTTGATAGTGGTTTTCATCCTTGCCTTGCCTTTTTCAAGATAGCCATGGTGTGATGGGATTGTTCTCAGTTTTGAGCTTTGGAATTGTCGGATCGTTTCAGATACCAGGGAAGAGGTGGTCTGAGGTTCATTCCTAAAGGCCTAGGAATCCCATGACTGGTTTTGGCAGGATACATTGTAAAGCATGATGGTGGTGTCTCGGTAAATGACTAGTGATCTGGTTTGGATTGTGTTAAATACTAGAGACACATAGATGGAAAATTCCTCAAGGATAGTGATGAGATCTGGAGGCATTCCAAGATCGGTTTGGTTTTGTGATCTCGGTATCAGTTTAAGTGAGATCATGGTATGGTGAGGGTGGAGATGGTTTAACCTATGGATTCCATTAGTTGTTTTTGGATTGGTTTATTGATGATATCCCACATTCATGCTTGGAATATGGCACGAGGATGACTGGCTAAAAGAAATATTTGGTTCAACCATGTCTATGGCAAAGTGGTATGTGGAAGCCTCGAAATTGGTTGGCTCTTGCCCATGTTTAATGAAAGCTAAGCTCTCTTGCTTTTGTACTTGTATTTATTTGGCTTTAATGGTTGTTATATTATGGTTATTTCTATGGTTATATGTTGGTTATAAGCATGTTTATGTGACTGGTTCTAGTCATGGTTCATTTCATGTTTTTACTTGTAACTAAAAGAATAATGGATGAAAGACCTAATTAATGTTAAGACAACTAATGGGAGAGGGTGGTGATCCTTCTTGATAATTTTCATATGAATTTTCAGTCCTTGATGTTTAGTCTTGTATTCATGACCTGTATATTGCATTGTTACCAAGTGTATGACATAATGTTTTTCCTGATTGGGGATGGGTGGGCCTAGTCGTGGTGTCAATTTTTTGTTTACAAACATTTTCCTTATGTAATTTATGATTTTTGAAAGTTAGAGGGATTTATGGGCAGAGGTCTAGCCCGAACCTTGGAATCTAGCCTTAAAATCCACAATTGTTGGCACAACATTGGTTAATTTAGTCCACAATAATACTTGTGCAGGCTTGTGCATGCAACTAGGAGGTACAATAACACTAAGGCCTTGTCAAGGGAGAGGTTGGGGGTAAAATTAAGTGAAAACCCAGGTTGGATCTAGGGAGGGACACCTGGACGGGTTGGGTTACTCCTGGATGGTATTGTAGCATCCGAGGGAAGTCAGTAAGGTCTATGTTTGATTCCATTTCCTTAAGGTCACCTAAGAGGTTGGGTTTGGTCATAACTTCCACTCATCTCATGTTTACCCCGAGTCAGCCGATGAAAGTGGGTACATGTGAGGGGAGGTGGTAGTCACAAGTTTGCAACATTATAATTTGGGGTAATAACGTATTGTCCTACAATTATTGTATGTTTGTCATGCATGTATGTTATTTAATGGATTGTTATATGCATTAGGGTTATATACATGTTTTTCATTTTATTATTTTTGTGGTTACATGCATAGTAGACACTAGTGAATCAATATGGTCATATAGACTTGTGTTGAATAGTCATGAATGATAGTAACTTGTTGTTATATGTATTTTTGCATTTTTATATGATAGTTAACTTGGTGATTCTATTATATGTTGTTGATAAGTATGGTATATGTTAACTTGTTGATTTTTATATGATAGTTAACTTGATGATTATGTTATATGTTGGTAATAAGTATGTTATATTTTAACTTGTTCATGTTATATGTTAGTTAACTTGATGATTAGGGTTATTGCATTAAGATATTTATGTTATCATGTTAATCTGTATTGGCCTATGCAAATGGTTATGGTTACGATATTCAGGTATGAGATGGCATATTTGTGATATTGTGTTACACTAATTTGGACTAACTGTGCAAATGTGATTGTTTTGCATGAATGATAATTGAGGTGAACATGTTAGCTAGTTGTTGTTACGGGAATCATGACCTTATTTATGTTTGAGTTGATGTGTTGTGAATCTATATCATGCTAATATAGATTGATTGTGCAGACAAGATAGGCTCCCATGAGATACATTAAGTTTTGAGTTTCCTTATGTTGTCTATTTCATGTTTGAATGTTTGATTATGTCCTCTATTTGGTGTTTGAGTGTTTGGTGAATAGTATGTCGTCTATATATTTTTTGAATGTTTGATTAATTGTATGATATGGGCATGCATCTATAAGATTGCATGAATTAATGATCTTGTTTTAAGATGGTTTTACTAACACACTATGTGTTGAGATAGATGATGTGTACCTGAGTATAAGATAGTGATAGTTGTATTATTATGATTTTGACTATTATTTGATTATGACATGGTTGTTAGTCTTGGTAGGGGCCTATTTTAGTTAATAGATATGATGTATTGTGTAGTATTCCAAAATGGGAAAGAGAGAAATATAGAAAATAAAACAGGGAAATGTAGTAAAATATCAATACATCAAGATGAGAAGATCATAGGGTCACTTTATTAGATTATAGCAATAAAATGAGTATAAGATCTTGAGGAAAAATTCACTCAAGCTAGGCAAAAGAAGCCTCAAATGACCCAGTACATGAAATATGAAGAACATATGCTATACAAAATTGCAGAAGGCCATGACTATCCAGTATTATGAAGAAAAAATATAGTGTAAAACTAAAATTACATAGAATTTTCGATATGTTTCTTAGAAAATGTCGGGATCAGAGATCTAGGCTTTCTAGCACCATTCCAAGACAACACAAAAGGGGTTTCCGAAAATACACAATATGAAAAGTGCAGCCCTAGGGCTCAATAACACACTGCAACTGGATAAATGCCAGGAGGTGGTTTTTATGATGAAAAAATGGTTTTTACTCCTCCCTATTGATCCTCTAGATGAAGAGTTGACCCCCTCAATGGAAAACAAGATCAAGAACCTGAGTACTTGACCCTCCACTGCAACTTCCCTACAAAATAACATAGTTTCTGAAGGAGACTGCACTGTGTATAATTGATGATTCTTGGCATGATGTCGAATGGTAAAATAATGCTCAAGGAACTTCCTTGCTAGCCTCCTGGATGAAGGGATGCTCCCCTCACTGGAAAACAAGCTCAGAAACTGGGTCTATCAACCCTTCACTAATACTTCCCTGCAAAAAAACACAATCCTGAAGGAGATTGCATTGTGGATAATGGGTGAAGCTTGGCCTAGTTCTAGATAGTGGAAATGGAGCTCAATGAACCTCTCCTGAGTGGGAAATTGAAGTACCTTGAGGATGAGGGTGGGATTTCCGATCAGAAATACCCTTGTGCTAAACGACACAATAGACTCCGCTAAACAACTAAAGCGTGCAGAAAGTCATAAAAGACCAAGACATAAAAAATTGATCAGAATGCCTTCTATGCCTGCCATCCCATTCCTTATTTTCTTGGTGAGCTTCCTCACCCCGGGTTCCACTCATTAAAGATGTTAATATTATGCATACACTCCTCCATAATAACTGCATTGTCCTCATTAACTCTCCACTACCTCCATAACAACGTTGTTGATTTGGTCCACCTTGACCCTGTCCACATGCTTTAGCCCCTATTCACACCCAAAAGTACTTTATTCAGCTGATACAATGATCCACATTCATATTAGAAGTTGTTTTATTACTACTAAAGAGATTTATGGGTCTCTCTACCCACTTATTCATCCATCTTATTAACAAAATAAAAAATTATTATTCCAACTAGCTGAAAGCTAACTAGGAATACTACAGTCCTCCTCGCCCAAATGTTTCTTGTCCTCAAGAAACTGCAAGGATTGATACTAGAAATCCTCCTCTCCTTCCCCTGTAGCATAAACATATGATATACTCCTCCACTATATTATATGCTCTCCAACCAATCTGTCCCTTAGCTGCCTCTCCCAAGTGTCTAAGTTAGATTTTGGTGATAAAACCAAATAGCTCACATCATAAAAAAGTGGGAGCTCCATGGAGGCATCTATATTATGTCTAATGGCCTTCTTGAGGCATGAGATATGCAAAATTTTGGGGACCTTAATCCCAATGAGAGGCTCCAATCCATATGCTACTTTCGAAAATGATGGAACACCATGTATGGCTGATAGAAAAGCTCATCAATCCCTTGCTTCTACAATGTGGAGTTGTATGGATAAAAATGATAGACCAAATTTCCCTCCCCACGTTGTCTCTCTCTCCATTTATAATATCTGTGGGACTCCTTCTGTTCTTGGGTTGCAACAATGTTATCCTTAAGATACTTGAACACATCCTGAATCTCTAGGATCCAATCTTTGGTTCTAAGAACCTTTCTTGCCCAAGTTTTTCCACCTATAGTGAATAGAACATCATCACCATATGGGACCAAAAGGAGAAATATAATGAGTGCCATATGAAATGGCGAGTGGTGACAATAATTCCCCAAGTGGAACCAATGTAGTTTGGCTCCTTGCTTCCCTTGAACATGATGTGGCAAGTAGATTCCCAACCACTTGCTTGTTGTGCCTATCTAATCATCTATTTGGAAATAGTAAATGGCATTGGGTGTTAATTGAGTATACAAAAAATAGAACAATACTTGCCTAAAGCCATCCAGGAAGTGGCTATCTCCATCACTAATTCTGGTCTTAAGAATACCATGAAGTCCAAAGAGTGGCTTCCCCTATTTTGGAGCAATGTACTTTAAATAAATGGAAGAGGAATGCAAACACTTTGTTAGTTGATCAATAAGTACAAAGATACAACCCTTACCATGTAATATTGGTAAGCTAGTGATGAGGTCTATACATGAGCGCTCCCATCTCTCTCCCATAAGAGTAAGTGGTTGTAACAACCTTTCAAGATGGTTATTTCCTTCCTCATTCTTCAAAAAAACTACACATCCCTTGATATGCTAGAGCACATCCTCCTTGAGACCCTCCCATGAGAATCTCTCCAAAATGGTCTGATATGTTCTGATGAAATCGTGGTGACAGGAAAGGAGTGAGTCATGTGTTTGATGTAGTATCTTCTCCATGAGCTTGGAATCTCTAGTCAAGAAGACCCGACCCTAGTAATAGATGACTCCATCCACCACTCTATACCTCTCATTAGCAACTTCTTCATCAAGTACTTCACATGTGAAGTGGTTCTTGGAATATTCCACCAATACCTGGGACTCCCAATATGGATCTACATCCCTCAATGACAATGTTGTTGGTTTCTGTAATAAGGCACCTATCACCTCATAGCTCCCCTCTTTGACATGATCAATTCCAAAGTCACCTAACGGAGTACTACTATCCCACTTTTGTTGCCTCTCTTGCAGTTTTTTCTCCTCAAGAAAAGATTGAAGTTCAGGTGGTAAATCTTCACTTGGAATCTATTGCCCATCCAAAACCTCCTAATTTTGGTCAATGCATGCATGAATATTAGCAACACTCTACCATATATGGAAGAGTCCTTATAATGTGGAAGTATCTTCTGACTCTCCAAGGCTACATAATAGCCCTCTTGCACCATACTTGTGCCATCATCCACTCCTGAAGCATCACCTTTCAGTGCAAAAGACTTGGTGAGAGTTGGTAATACCGATACCAAACAAATATTCATCTAATCCTTGAGCCAATCAAAAGCCCTCTGCGCTATTTTGGTCCCATACAAGTCTCTCCTCTTAGTCGGATCTGTGAGTGGTGTCACTTGTTGTGAGAACCCTTTAACGAAATTCCAATCTGCGACCCTCCCTGGTGGAATGACATCAATTAATAAAACATCATGGTCTAGAGTAAACTGCATATCTGAGTGGACTGAGTTGTCATGGCTTATTCTACGCAAATTAGTCTCCATATTATGTGTTGAGGCTTCCTGAGGTGGATAGGTTTGCATGCCCTTGATATTTTGATGATTACTACTTTTCTTGTCTATCCATGCCATCTGCAAGACCTCTCAATATATAGTGACCTCCCCAAGTGTAATCAGCCATTGAACACCCAATACCATATTGGTTTCATGGGTCTTGACTACAAATAATTGATCTATCATGATGTGTGTCCCCAAATTCATAGTCAATGACGGAACACACTTCCCCCACTGCTTAGTCTCGGGGACCACAACTGAGAATTCTTTAGAATCACTGGTGGATATGTCTCACCTCTGCACTAGTTGGGCATCAATAGGATTGTAGTTAGTCCCACTATCTATCAGTACCGACACATGATGTTCCTGGACTATGCCTTGGTCTCCCAATGTTAGATTATTTTGAACTCCCCACAAGGATGCAAGGGCTCCTCTAGTTGGAGCAATTGCTCCATTTCCACCTCCAGGTGGTGGTGTATC
The DNA here is from genome assembly GCA_034641835.2 of Pinus albicaulis. Lineage (NCBI taxonomy): Eukaryota > Viridiplantae > Streptophyta > Pinopsida > Pinales > Pinaceae > Pinus > Pinus albicaulis. The sequence goes on along the minus strand of CM076577.1, from coordinate 650,319,014 downwards.
TCCTCCTGGTGCTACAACACTGGTATCTCCTTCTAGCTCTTCCTCTTTCTCCTCATCATTATTGGAGAATACCTCATCATCACTAAGAGACCCTTTGTCTTGGTCCTCTCTTGAGAGAGGAATCTTCATAGCTTCCTCTTTTGACTGAGAAGATAACTCTTGCTGAAGGGGGGCTCTTGCCCTTGGAAAAGTAGTTTGCAAGTCTCTAACCCTCTCAATAGCATCCTCAAGCATATATGTTCTAGTGTATTCTACCAACTTATGAAAACGCTCTTCTAGACCATCAATAATCATACACACCCTTCTAGTTGTGGATAGATCTGGCACCATGACTGAAAGTTTCAGGAATTCAGAGATATAAGTCTCTGGATCTCCTGATTGCTTGAGCTTATAAATCTCAACAAAATGAGCTTTTGGATCTCTTCGGTCAAATATTTCCACCAACCTCTATGTAAATTATGCATAATTAGTTATACTGACATGCCCCAATGTAGATGCACCATGAAACCACCACTCATGTGTTTCACCTACAAGGTGCAGTGCTGCTATCTTAATGGCCTCCATCTCCAAAACTTGGTTCAGCTAGAAATAGATGTCCAATTTCTCTATCCAAGCCTTTCCTGTGCCCTTGGGTGACCCATAAAAAGTAGGCGGAAATAATCTACCCAAATTATGTTGCAGATCATCTTCCTGCATGTACCTTCTATGTCTATTGTGATTACTGGGTCTTATATTTTCCTTGATCTGAAAAAACCCTTGGAAGTTTATATGCTCTTTGAACCTATGAGATTGAGATTCATATTCTAGGATATAATCACCAAAAATATCCTCATCTTGTGTTCCTCCTACCTCATTTCCTATTTCTAGGAATGTAGTCATGGTGGAGTGTTGTGGAACTAGCTGTAATGTTGATTGCTCACACCAATAATGTGAGGTGCCAGAATTCTCTCCATGCTGAGACCTTCTTGGGGCCTCTTTATGTATTTCCATCCTCATCTCCTTGATTTCTCTGGCAATATCCTGCATAGTTTGGAGAAGAAATTTTGGAAACTCTCTTCCATCCATTAATCCATATTTCTAGATGTAGTGCCCCACAAGCTGAGCCAAAATTATGCTCTGATGCCACTGTAGTATTCCAAAATGGAAAAGACAGGAATATAGAACATAAAACTGGGAAATTTAGTAAAATATCAATACATCAACATGATCAGATCATAGGGCCACTTTATTAGATATTATAGCAAGAAAATGAGTACAAGATCTTGAGGAAAAAGTCACTCAAGCTAGGTAAAACAAGCCTCAAATGACACAGTACATGAAATATAAAGAACAACTACTATACAAAATGCCAGAAGGCCATGACTACATAGTCTTATGGAGAACAACTATAGGGTAAAACTAAAATTACATAGAACTGCTGATATGTAGCTTACAAAATGTCAGGATCAGAGATCTAGGCTTTCTAGCACCATTCCAAAACAACCAAGAAGGGGTTTCCAGAAATACACAATATGAAAAGTGCAGCCCTAGGGCTAAATAATGCACTGAAACTGGATAACTGTTGGTAGGTGACTGGTATGATGAAAAAATGGTTGATACTCCTCCCTATTGATCCTCCGGATGAAGGGGTTCTCCCCTCACTAGAAAACGAGATCAAGAACTTGAGTACTTGACCCTCCACTGTAATTGCCATGAAAAATAATGCATTTTCTGAAGGAGACTATGCTTTGAATGATGGATGTTGCTTACCTTCATTCTGGATGGTAAAATAATTCTCAAAGAACTTCCTTCATAGCCTCCCGGATGAAGGGTTTCTCCCCTCACTGGAAAACAAACTCAGAAACTGGGTCTATCTACCCTCCACTGTTACTTCCCTACAAAACAACACAATCCTGAAGGAGATTGCATTATGGATAATGGCTGAAGCTTTCCCTGATGGAAGAGAGTGGAAATGGAGCTCAATGAACCTCTCCTGAATGGGCACTTGAAGTCCCTTGAGGATGAGGGTGGGATTTCTGCTCGAAAACACCCTTTTGCTACACAGCATAGCAGACTCCATTAAACAGATAAAGTGTGCAGAAAGTCATAAAATACCCAGACATAAAAAATAATCAGAATTCCTTCTATGGCTTCCATCCCCTTCATTATATGCTTGGTGAGCTTCCTCGCCCTGGGTCCCACTCATTAAATATGCTACTCTTATGCATACACTCCTTCATCATGACTGCGTTTTCCTCATTAACTCTCCACTACCTCCATGACAACGTTGTTTATTTGGTCAACCTTGAACCTATCCACATCCTTTAGCCCCTATTCACACCCAAAAGTGCTTTATTCAGCTGATCCAATGCTCCACATTCACATTAGAAGTGGTTTTATTCCTATTAAAGAGATTTATGGGTCTCTCTACCCACTTATTCATCTATCTTATTAACAAAAGAAAAAATTAATATTCCAACTAGCTGAAAGCTAATTAGGAATATTACATATTGATATTTGGAATGTGTGATGGACATGTGTGAACAGTTGCGGGGCAACATGCTTTGTATTAGCATGAAAAGGTAATATTTGATGTGCTTATATAACTAACAGATGGGTGATGTGATAGTACATAGTAGGATTTGATTGCAACAAGGAAAAAGAAAGGAATTGGGTAAGAATTCCTTTGGAAATATTTGGGAACTGCAAGTCCAAATGAATGAGTTCTTGCATGAATACAATAAGTATTATTAACCCTAATTTTGTATGGCATTATGTTGATATGTGATATATATACGAACATGTATTTGACAAGTATAACAGTTGGTTTCTAGTTATGGTTGGATTCATCAAGGGATTGGAGTCCCTTGAGAGATGATATATGTATGTGTCTAGATACAAAGCAGTGTGCGTGGAATAACAAGGTAAGGTAATTGGTATATTGTATGTTTACATTATACATTGATAATTATGTTTTTATGGTGATATTATGCAGGGGATTGCATGGAAAAAGATACTACCATGAAATATTTCAAAAGGATCAGGTTGAGCTTTCTATTAAAAACATTGGGAAACCATGGCGGATTGACTCATTGCGTTTTTTGCTAGTATCTTTCTTTCATTATTTTATGATTTGTTTGTGCTTGATATGCATTTTTTTTTATGTATGGTGCAAGGCATTGACACTTTGTTTGTGGTGTCATATTGTATTTATTTTCATGATTTTATTCTTGTTCTTTCCTTGTTTTTTAGAGGGTGTTGGGAATTGGTTGGGGAAGGAGGAATCTAATGGAGCTCAAAAGAGCTAAATTAAACTTAATAGGTAATATGAGACTCAGATTAAGCCCGATGCATGAGTAAAGTGAAAATGAAGATAAGAGTATGAAAACCAGTTGGACTGGTTGGGTTCATTGGTGTAAATGGACGATGCAAGGACATTCATGAGAAAGGTAACAGGAAAGGTGAAGTAAATGGATTTGAGGCATTAGATGCCTTAGCTATATTGGGAATGATTTTCCTTAATGTTGTGCATGTTGTGCATGAATAAAGGGAGTTCCCTTAACCTTAACCTTATGTTGTTTGTTAATTATGTTGTGATCATGATTAAGTTGATGTCTCTATATGTATATAAATTAGAGAAAATTTCAACCTAAAAGTGCCGATGAAATTTCATTGTAATTTCCATGTCATAATATGTAAACCAATCAAAATCCTTTAAATTTAAAAAGAGGTACATGTAAAAATTTTGGAAGGAAAAGAATAGAAACTATTGACTTATCTCCTTATAGGTTTACTAAAAAATCAACCGTAGAGACTCGTTGCATGTGGAATTAAATTCCATATGCAACGACTACCCATTATGCATACTTTTGAGAAGAACCACATTGATAAAATTTGAAGATACATTTAAAAGGCATGTTCAACATGATTTTTTAATATATATTCAATTTTTATCAATGTGGGTCTTCTCAAAAGTATGCATTATGGGTACTCGTTGTATATGGAGTTTAATTCTACATCCAACTAGTGTTTAAACTAGAAATTTGAGTAAACCTATAAGGATATAAGCCAAAAAAAAAATTAAAAAAGTAGGTTTCTTATTTTCCCTCCAAAATTCATAACTACTATTTTATTATTTTTCCTTAGGAGCCACTTTTTTGGTAAAATTTCCTCTAATGTAGGTATGTATAAAGTTGTCTGATAGGGTCGTCAAGTATCATCATTTTTTTATGCTATTGTTCATATGTGTATATGTATGTATGTATGCCATTGTTTGAAAGGGTCATCAGGGATCATTCTTGTGGAGGAATGATTTCTTATGCAGGTGAATAACATGAGGAGGTTACTGGATTATGATGAATCAAGTGGTAATATTAAACCTAACAGGTCTACAATGTCAGTATCATGTGGATATGAGTTTAGTTTATGTGTTTATACTATGTATATGTTTATATTATGGATAGGTAAAGTTTAGGGGTACATCAGCGAAGTGAAAGTAGTGTGATCTGTGGCATGGATAGTGGAAAGACACTAGAAGCAAGGTTTCTTGTGGGCTTAGTGTGTGGTCTATGGATGTGAAATACTATTGTTGTGTATATGTTTCACATGTCGTATGTTCATTGATTGTACCTATGGTTATGTATACATGTAATATATGTATTATTGTGCACATATGATGTTGTATGCTTGTTTTATATAGTGTTGTGTGTATATTTCATATGCAGTGATGGGTATATATGGCGCTCTGTACATGTTGGGTATACAGTGTTCTATACATATTATATTGTGCAAATGTTGGATGTGCAGTGTTGTGTGCATATGGTGTTGTGCGCATTTTGATATGTGTTGTTGTGTACATATAGTGCTATGTACATATTGTATATGCAACGACTACCCATTATGCATACTTTTGAGAAGAACCACATTGATAAAATTTGAAGATACATTTAAAAGGCATGTTCAACATGATTTTTTAATATATATTCAATTTTTATCAATGTGGGTCTTCTCAAAAGTATGCATTATGGGTACTCGTTGTATATGGAGTTTAATTCTACATCCAACTAGTGTTTAAACTAGAAATTTGAGTAAACCTATAAGGATATAAGCCAAAAATACAATTAAAAAAGTAGGTTTCTTATTTTCCCTCCAAAATTCATAACTACTATTTTATTATTTTTCCTTAGGAGCCACTTTTATGGTAAAATTTCCTCTAATGTAGGTATGTATGAAGTTGTCTGACAGGGTCGTCAAATATCATCATTTTTTTATGCTATTGTTCATATGTGTATATGTATGTCTGTATGCCATTGTTTGAAAGGGTCATCAGGGATCATTCTTGTGGAGGAATGATTTCTTACGCAGGTGAATAACATGAGGAGGTTACTGGATTATCATGAATCAAGTGGCAATATTAAACCTAATAGGTCTACAATGTCAGTATCATGTGGATATGAGTTTAGTTTATGTGTTTATACTATGTATATGTTTATATTATGGATAGGTAAAGTTGAGGGGTACATCAGCGAAGTGAAAGTAGTGTGATCTGTGGCATGGATAGTGGAAAGACACTAGAAGCAAGGTTGCTTGTGGGCTTAGTGTGTGGTCTATGGATGTGAAATACTATTGTTGTGTATATGTTTCACATGTCATATGTTCATTGATTGTACCTATGGTTATGTATACATGTAATATATGTATTATTGTGCACATATGATGTTGTATGCCTGTTTTATATAGTGTTGTGTGTATATTTCATATGCAGTGATGGGTATATATGGCGCTCTGTACATGTTTGGTATACAATGTTCTATACATATTATATTGTGAAAATGTTGGATGTGCAGTGTTGTGTGCATATGGTGTTGTGAGCATTTTGATATGTGTTGTTGTGTACATATAGTACTATGTACATGTTGTATATGCAACGCTATGTACATATGGTGTTGTGTGGATGTTGCACATGTGGTGCTATGTATATATGGTGTTGTGTGCATGATTGTACATATAGTGATGTGTACATGTAAATGTGGTGTTGTGTGCAGGTAATGTTGTGTACATGTCATCCATTTGGCACTGTGTACATTTCGTGCATTTGGCATTGTGTACATGTGGTGTTGTTTACATGTCGTGCATGTGGTGATGTGTACATGTGGTATTTTTTTACATGTTGTATAGGTGGTGCGGTGTACATGTTGCATTTTTTACACGTTGTGCACATGGTGTCATGTACATGTGATGTTATGGACATGTTATGCAGGTGGTGTTGTGTGCAGGTGTTACTATGTTCATGTTATCCATACGGTACTGGTATACATGTGGTATTGAGTGCATGTCATACATGTTGTGTGTAATATTCCCAAATTTTCATATCATATTTGGAATATTAGAGTCCTTGAGTTTTTAATGAATTAAGTAAATAAAAGGGTGGAGGGACCCACAATCCTCAATATGAATAAATATCCACTTTGGTGTGTCTGAATGTGGATTAATTTAGCCTAGATCTGCATAACAAGGTAGTTGAGAAACTACTAATGTGAATGAAATTGGAGAACGTGTCTCATTAATGAGATAGATCATGGAGGTTGACACAGTCAACTAAGATCTTGAAAGGATCAAACATATATGATTCAGTCAATTAAGATCTTGAAGATGTCAAAGATCATGGGACATTCATGATTAAGTGATGGATAATGTTGTGCAAACAAGCCACACTTGATGGAAGGTGTACATTGCACCTAGACATGATGGTTGATTTGGTCAAGCAGCGCAGTACACTTCGGGGATCTTGTCCACATGCGACAGCGCAGACTAGATGAGGGCCAAGGCTTGGGAAGGCTCAAATGTTATATAAAAAAGATGAAGACAAGGAGGAGGGCATGCTAATTATTCTTGATGTAACATCTTTTCATATCTAGAATTGTCATGGGACATTCCACTGCTTTCTTGGAATGTTTAGCAGAGATTGTAGGTGTTGTTTAGCACAGGGTGTTCCTGGTCGTGAATCCCACCTCTTTCTTAAAGTAGCTCTAGAAAGAGTATTTTACTTCATATTACATCAGGCTTTGAGTGCCACATCTCTTTTCCTATTTTATGAAGAACATCCATATTCAGAAATTGCAGATTTCTGAAGATCAGTTTGAAAGGAGGAAGTTGTCTTTAGTATTTCAGCTAGAGAACTGGTGAAGGATTATTCCTATCACCTTGGGCTTAAAGATCAGCGTCCCAGAGCTTCATTGTAGATCTGGCATCAGGCCAAAAGTTATTGACCTCCCAACAGTAGTACTTCCTTTTGGAATTATGTTGTCTATCTTGCAGATCTAAAGGGAGGAAGGAAGTTGTTAGTATTTCAGTTAGCAATCCCGTGAGGGATCATCCCCTCACATTGACATCAATATTTCCATCAGCCTAGAGCTTATTGCATCATTTTTCAGTAGAAAAAAGGCCTCTCTTTCCCTCACAACTTAATTTCTAGAGGCATTTGTGTTGCAGCAGCTGCAATCATCATTGGAGGATTGACAAGCTAGATCTAGAGATTCTAGCTCATAGATCTAAAGAAGGGATCAACCCTTCACGCATAGATATGATCTGATATCATATTTCAGCCATCTATTTGATATATCTAGCTTCAGATCTATATTTCCCAGCAGATCAAGGATCAAATCCTAGGGAGGTGATTTTCCAAAGTTGCAGATCTGGAAAATTCTTTCTGGGTTATCTTGGGAATCCATCACATTGGCCAAATCTTGAATCTTGGCATCATCTGAGCTCCAGATTTGAGTAGATATGCATTTTCCTTTTCAGCCTACAACTATGTGCTCATAACCTGCTAAAGGGACAACACAGTATTCACTTCAGTGCCTCTCCAATTACGTTGTACCTGTTGTAGCTTGTTTTCTGAGTACTTATAGGCCATCTCTTTGGCTAGATCTGCTCATATTTTGTACATGGTGTAACTCATTACTCTCCAATCTAATAAAATGGCTTAGCTTCTCTGTAAATTCTGATGTTGTCTTAAAATTTATTGTTTATCATGCTGTAAATTCTTATATTGTGTGCAGTATTACTGCATTTTCCCTTTTGGGATATTACATTGTGTTGTAGGCATGTTTTAATATGCATGTGCATTATGTAGTCATGGTATCGTGACTTGTATTCATTATGTTGTACTTTGTGCATGTATATGTGTTGTTTTGTACACCATGTGGGGTAGGTGTATGTGTTGTGTTGTACACCAAATGTAGGTCATATGTGTTGTTTTGTAAACTTGGTGTAGCTAAATGTGTTATGTTGTACACCGGATGTAGGTGTATGTGTTGTGTTGTACACTAGATGTATGTTTATGTGTTTTTTTGTACACTAGGTGTAGGTGTATGTGTTGTATGTCAGGTGTAGGTGTATGTATTATATGGTATGGATGTCGTGTGTGGTTGCATGTGTGTGATGTGCACTACATGTATGTGTACATGGTTGAAGAAAAGGCACTTGGCACTTGTCGAGTGTGGCAACTAATGCGATGTGCATACAGAAAGGACAAAGGATAAAGGTAGAAGAAAATGATCGATTGAAGGATTAGTATCAGTGTTTCATTTTAGTTTTGATTATGAACGTGATCTATGAATTTGGTTTATGGTTGTTACATGTGATTTATGATTCTTTATTTATGATGGTTTCTTTTTTAGCCAACCATATGTGATATTTTTATACACGATGATTTGATCAAACAACTAGTTTTATTTTTTATGACTATAAGTAAACAGAAGTACATGTGTACCTTATTGGCAACCTACCAATGATGTATTATTTAAAGTAATTTCAATTTATTTTGAATCTAATGGAAATTATGTGCTTGGTACAGGAAAGCATGTAATTCTTGATTTGGGATGGTTGAAACCGACTGCAAGAATGAGAAACATCAACAAAAGGAATTGAAACATGCAAAAATATGTTGGTAAATCACTTCAGGAGTAAGGCCATTGTGGGACACTAGTACCCAATAGTTTCCATTGATTTCCATGAGCATGCTATGACCATTATGATGGTTTTGAGGCAAGGATATACCTTGGTATTTGTATGTTCTGATGTGAGGAGGCCTTTCTAAGGGATGGAGTGCCCGGGATGGGGGTGCCAGTGGAACTTGGAAGGTGTGTGATTGCATGGAAAGAGGTGACCGGATAGCACAAGGAATTGTGTATCAGAGAAGGGAAGGTTGGGGATGGATTTTTTTTTTTCATTAGCATTTCTATATGGAATCATATGCACATTGAGATTTTTTGGGAGTGTGCGCTAGGACAATGATCCAAAAATCTATTCACTAAGAGGAAAATAGCACAGGATTGTAGCACTTGACATTGGATGCATCTTTGACTTTGGAAGTGGATTCTAAACTTCCTGGGAAGGAGGTGAATCCTGGTATTACTTTGAGGGTGGAGGTGCTAGCCTCTGGGTTCCCTTGTTGTAGATGTAGGCCTAATATGATTTTATGTGTTATTTAATGAAATGTGCATATGTGTATATTTGTATATTATTGTAAATACTATATTGAGCTGGATTTATAAATCTCGATAGAGTATATGATTTTTTTTTGGCTGAATAGAATGTGTATAAGAGTATATGTGGTTGTTATTGTAAATAACACAATTATCTGTGTTATAAAACTTCAGTAAATGGTATGGTTGTCATGTTTTCAAAAGGATATCATTGTAAATATTGCAACAAGTTGTGTTATAAATCTCCATAGGTAGTATGTTTTGTTTTTCAATGATTTTGCTGGTTGTAGGTGTCATTAAACACTGAGGATGGTGTTCCTCCAAGGGGGATGGTTCTGTAACAACCTTGGTTAAAAATCCAATGTAAAAAATATAAGACCAAGGTCATGGGGCATGTATTCCAAGTTGAATGATGGGAAAAACATCTTAGTGGGGGTTCACTTTGGTTTATTATGGCTAGAGGAAATTACCAAAGAAAATGGAGAAGGCTTTGGAAAGGAAAAGAGGAATTATTGGAATTTTATTTATGAAAATAAAGGAAAATAGGAGAAGATGAAGGTGAAAGGTCACAGGTTGCATGTGAGGAGGAAAATGAAGGAAAATGGAAGAAATTAGAGGCCTCATTAATAAAAATTCTTTTGAGGATTAGCTCAAAACAAATTTGTCAATTCATTTTTGGAACTCCCATTTTCTCTCTCTATATCTATCTCTCATACTCTTGGATGCTTAGATTTTATTGGATCACTCTTAGATAGTGTGGAATACTTAGATTTTTGGAGAAAAAAGGAAAAGGAAGGGCAAGAAAGTGCAAGAGGACATCAGGATCAACATCTACAATGGGTCTTATTGCATGTACCAAGTTGCATGTATGTTTTCCTCACTATTTTTGGAATGCATGGCATAAGCATGTGGTTTCTTGGTCATGATTTGTCATTGGCCCTGGAGGATTTCCTCAATCCATAGTGGATTTTCCTAGTCTTTCCATTGCCTCCACAACCATGGTATTATGGGTTCATTTCATTGTTTCTTTTTCTGGTGGGTTATGATGTGCCTTTGGTCGTGGGTTGATTTATTAGTTCTTGGGATCCTTCATTGCACAAACGCTTTGGAATCCCTGTAACATCTTCAGTTGAATTACTTGTCCTGAAATCCCTTGTTGGACAAACACTCTAGAAGCCCTTGGTGGGTTGAGTTACTATTCCTAGAAGCCCTGTTGGGGCAAACATTCTAGAAGTCCAGTGGGAGTTTTGGGTTTAGTTCCTAGTCCTGGAAGCCCTGATTGGAAAAAATGCTCTAGAGAAATGGACATCTTGGGTAGACACCAATATGGTGATGGTTAGTGATTTCCGACTATGAGGTGGAATCACTGGTTGAGGGTTGAGGTGGTTTAGCCTTTGGAAGCCCTATTTTGGTTTTGATTGATGATATTTATGATATCGCACATTCATGCTTGGAATATGGAACATGGCTTACTGGTCGAAGAGAGATTTGGCTCAGTCATGTTTATGGTTGGATGCAACATGGAAGTCCCCGACTTGATTGCATTTTAATTATGAAAATAAGATTTATTTTCCTCTTTTATTGATAGGTAAATATGATTAAGATTGTGTGGCTCCAATCGTTATTTTATGCTTGTCATTTATGTTTTTTATATGTTGGTTATGAATGTGTTCTATGTAAGTAACGATGTATGTATATCATCATGTTTTGATTTTTAAATGAATGAAAAATGGATCGATAACCAAATATATGATAATGCAGTTAATGTGATGAGGTGATAGTTCTTCTTAGCCATTATGATACCCCTATGCTCATAATAGTTTTTTAAACCTATAGATTCCATATTTATGACATGTTTGAAGAAAAACCTATCATGGCTAGTAGGGGTCCAGTCAATTCCTTTTTCAACTATATGCATTTACATCATTATTCTGTTGCTATCTTTCAGTTTGATTTTTGGGAAGTCACCTGAGTTTTGTGCCTCAAAAAGTGGCACAAAAATTAGGGTTGCAGGCTCGGAACTACTCGAAAAAAATGCCTAGTTGCATGCATACCCATGTTTTGCATGTGAGTATAGGTTTCCAGTCCCACTCTTGCCCATGTCAAAGCAGTGGCTGGGGAATGATGCATGAAAAGTTAAATTTTGATTAGCGACTAGCCTCATGGAATGTTGGGATGGCTCCTAAGAATCCTATAGCATGTATAGAAGGACTGTGTTGATGTGTGGTGTCGGTTCCACTTCCTTAAGGTGACCTAGGAGGTTGAATAAAATAAAATTAACTCTTCATCACATGTTTACCATGGTTATATGGTTTCTTTGGTGTATGTGGGAGGAGGGTGTCACACCGAGTAAGGCCTTTGGATAGGTAATAGATCACATGGTCGTAGTGAGTTTCAACTTCTCAAACATTCATCATGCATATTGGTTCCTTTCATCACTTATATAAGAAGGATGAGAGCCTAAATTCAAGACTCCTAGCTAAGAAATCAATTAAATCGATGATGGGAGAAACTATCAAGCCCTAGCACCATGGAAGAAGATCTAAGGTTAAAACCAACACTCATAAGACCCCCACAAGGTAAGAGCAACATGATAAAGGAGGTGTTTTGAAAAATCATGACCTTTTGGTTAAAGTTTGAGTACTTTAAGGGTGGATCACAATCCATCTATGCTCGACTAGCCCCTGGAAGGATTTGGTGTGGGTAACCTGCATAGGTGATGGACTGACGCTACCCCCCTGAGTTGAGAAGTGAAACTGGTGGTCCCACCGATCCAACGACCTAGATTGATTCAATAAGGTGACCAATGGATCTAGCCTCCTACTCTCCTACCTACCAAAGGATGGTGGGGACCACTTTCCATGATAGTTAGTATGCCAACGTGAGTTCAAGTGAGAGATGAATTCAAAAGGTAAATGATAACCTCTGTGCCTCCCGCTCCCATCTAGCTATCATTTCACACCACCCAATCCCCTTCTGCCACATGTCCCCCCGTGACGTCATCCCACATCATACAACCATTTCTCTCTCCAAGCCTATAAAAACCCTTCCCACTACAAATGTTAACATATTTTATAATGTGTCATGATGAAAATGCCTCTTGTCATTTTTCTGCTCTAATTCGACTACTCAGATGGTCTAGAACCTCCCTCTAACATCATTTTTAATTGTCACTAGGAAAACTAGTTAACTAGTCGGTCTCTTTCACCTGAAAATTATTTGAATAATGTTTAAAAACATGAAGAAAATGACCCCCAATACCCGTAAATCTCAGTAATCTAAGCCATCATCTAATTTCAAACCTCTCATGGACACTGAGGCTCAAATTTCATACCCCCTTTTTTCTTTCCACATTTCAGACCTTTGGTTCAAATTGTATGGCCACCACATCTGAGAAGAAGACTCATTCCATGTAGTTGACAACATGTTATATTTTTAGATTTCCCCTTCTGTGTATTACTTCCTTGAGTTCTTGTCTTGGTTAATTGTCGCATATATAGAAGAAACGAATTATTTTGTTTCCCCCACCAAAGCCAAAATCCTAGAGGTGACCCCAAAGCTAATCCAAAAGGCTCTAATTTACCCTAGTTCCCCTAAAACCTAGAAGTTCATCGAAACCACCCTTATTTACAACTATACTACCCTCCCAAAAATTGAAAAAAAATATTTTTTGCAAATGGTATTAGCCCCTAGCTTACAGTCCTTACCCATTGATGATAGTTTCCCAATAACAACCTTTTCTGAGTCTATAAAGCCTATTTTGTCTATGATTTACCCATATGTTAGAAGATGGCAATGAAAATATTTCCAACAAAGCATACCTAGGGTTTCTCAGGGAGATGATGCAGCAGGTCACCTATTTCACATACCTTCTTACTTGGTTGATTCCATTAAATTCCATTTATGCCATTTTCCCACCACTTCATACTTTATGTACTATTCTATGTTGTTCTTCCCATCTGTATAAACCCATGCATAGGAGTTTAAATCTCTATATCTTAGTTTCTTGGCTTAAAATAAAAAAAGGAATTTTGATTTTCACTACGATGTTTCTGGTAGGAAGAGACAATATGGTGAGGGTTATTCCCAGTTCATATACTCACATACGGCCATTTCCTATGAAATTATTCATGGTATTTCTCCTCCAAGAGTCATCCCTCAGAAAAAATATATCCTACAACTTACGAAGCACAACAAGGTGGGAGATTGGTACCTATTTGATGATTACACAAATTATGGTCTATGGTTGTGAGCTTCCCCCTTACCACTTTCCTATATTTTTTCCAATGAGGTTTTCTCTGTGGAATTCATTAGGTAGAGCCTTAATGTGGAACACGCCCACTTTGTACCTACCAAGAAATGATATATGTTAAATTTGGGCGAGCCCATAGGGCCTTTTCTTGTCAATCTAAGAAGGGCTTCCAGGAAGCTCAAAAATTACTGAAACAATTGAATTTTTATTTAGAAAATGTATGGCATTATTATCCTCATGGGGTCATCAAAAAGAAAAGAGAAATCATAAAATCTGAAACTTGTTGGATGTGTGTTATATTATTTCCATAACTAGATACATGCGTGAAGCGAAGGGTAAGATGGGGGGTGGGCAGCCCCCCATTCGCTTGTGTTGGGCATAGAAAGGGGGGGGGGGGGGGGTGGGCATAGCCCTCACTATCGGGGGTTTTTCCGGGGAGCGATAGCCCCCTTGCATGGGGTCTAGGGTAGCTCCCCAAGATTTTTTTTTTTTGGACCCTATATTAGGTGGGTGAACCTACCTATGGTTTTGTGTATGGGTTTAGGACATGGTTTTCGATATGATGGTTTTATGTCCATGGTATTTTGTAGATATGGTCAAGCAAAGTACAATTATGTTATAATTTAGCGTTAATGGAATGGGGTTTACGAATGCTTCAACATGTATATATATGTATTGTAACATTGAAAGGTATATAATATAAATTCAAGTTGGAAGTCCTAGTTTTTGGATCTAGGGGAAAATCTATGTCTATATATATTTTATGTTTAATGCTCTTGCTATTGTTTATTTTCTATCTTAAGAGTTTGTTTGCAGATAATTTCTATACAAGGTTAAAACCTACACAACTCACGAGAATGAAAATAGACCTAAGCTTTATTGGAAAGATGACCTTGATTCATGGCCTACTAACACAGATATGGAGGTCGAGACTCCAAAAACAAAGGAAAATGCACATAAAATTATTTTTGATGCGATAGGAGATGTAGAAATGGAAGATGTAAAAAACAACAGAAAGCCCAGGAGTCAAGAGATAGAAGAAGAAGAAATTGAGACTAGATAGGTAGAGATAAAACCAAACCAATGAGGCATCTAAGTGATTTTGAAAGAGCCCCTACAATATGTTGCTTCATCATATGCATAGGTAGCCATTCTGAGTTCAACAGGAAGTACAACCACAACTGAACCTAGCTGGCCTATTGGAATGCCATTGAAGAAATGAACAAGAAAATAAGGGAGGAGATGCAGCAACAAATAGATTCCCATTCAATTCCATCCCACGCTAGAATTCTGTATGCTATGGATTTGGAGAGAAATCAAATTAAATTCTCATTGCACCACCCACTAGCATATTCACTACCATCAGGGTCCCATTTCAAGTCCTTGGATGTCTCCTTAGATTTGGAAAGTGTCCCCCTTCCTGATAAGATCAAATTCCATATGTAACTGGGAGAGATGCTTTACAGTGAGCTTAACAAAAATGCAATGACCATAAGTAGAGTGGAGAATCTACTAGAGAAGGATGCAAGAAGATTGAAACTAGAGCTCTTCACATGCAGAATGAAAACTTAAAATAATTGATTTTGAAACTAGGGTTGAATCTAGAAGATAAGGGTGCACTTGAGGCCCTTCTTCAAATATCAAAAGAATATTTTCAGGAGTTGAGACATAGGTTGAAGATGCTAGCCAACGATCATGCGTAGTCCAAGGAACTTGCATAGACAAAGGAAGATAAAGTGATCCTGGAAGAGGAGATGATAGACATAGAAAACAGGGTGGCGGCTCTTAAAAATAGGTGGATAAACTTCAGATGAAAGATAAACACTCATATATGTATTGTGATGGTGCATGAGAACCCTCAAAATCCCACAAAACAACTCACAATTACCCTCAACAAGTCCTAGCTCTCAGAAGGAGAGCTCCAGAAGGTGCATCATAATTTAGATACAACCTAACAAGCCCTGTCACAAAAAGAAAATCAGCTTGAGATAACCAGGACTAATGCAAATATGATCAACAAGAACCTTGAGGAATCCAACGAGGATATTGCTGAGCTCAAATGCCTTCCAAAAGGAAATACGTATCTCGTACAAGTTAAGAAGCTTGTATGGGATGAAATAATAGAAGATATGAAAAACAACTGGAATTATATAACTTTGATGGATGAACAAAAGTTTGTGATCAAGGACTACGAGTTATTCATCCTAGCTACCAAGGAAGATGGTGAAAAGAACTCCTATATTCCTAATAAGTTCATTCAATTTGTAAATGAAAGTCCACTCAATGAGTTGAGACCCATAGACGTGGTGGAAATATTATCTCCTATAATGGATAACTCCAAGGTAATTCAGAAAGAAGAGGCCCGAGTAAAAGTTGAAGAATTCCTAAATGTAGTGCTGAAGGATGTGGATACCTTCAACTCTGAGGTTGATGAGAGAGTCAAAGTAGGGTTTCCTAGCTATTGGGATCTTATGGGAATGATGCTACATGTGAGAAATACAGTTACATGTTAGAGGAGGCCAAGAAGAAGGTGGATTCCTCCCATGAGAAGACTGCCACCCTTAAAAGTATAAAAACAATGGTTGGTTGTCTCAAAAAGGAATTTTTGTTGTTAGGATCGATGAAGACCATTTTTTTCAATAGGTTAAATTATACAGGTCTCATGGATCTCAATATTTCTTATCAGTGGTTTTTCCATGCTCCTATGATAGCTCTAGCACTGTGGCAAAGGTGTGAACATTTCATTAATCCTCATGTGATCTAGATCATTGACCCAACGACGGTGCCTCCAGAACCTTTCTATCATAGTTAAATATATTGTTTATTGTGTCAAATCATGACACTTTGATATTTTATGTTTCATGTAAATATTCTATTTTCAAAGACTCAATATTAGTTAGCTAGGATCTGTCTAGTACAACTTTTCCACTAAAGCACACTGATATTTTGTTATGATCATTCACTACCAAATCAAGAAAGAATATTTTGTAATGGGTTCTCCCTTTAAGACCCTACAAAAAAAGTTCTATGATACATAACAATGGGTTCTAAATTTTGGTTTTACCAATAGAGAAGCTTTGGAAACTATCAATTAAATGTTTGCTTTGTGGAAGATTAATGAAATTTTTTGATGATTCCAACTCATATGCATTAGGGGAATTTTGAGGTCTAAAATGGGCCTCCTAAGAAAAATGTACAACCAAAATAAACTTTATAAGAACCAATATGATTCAAGATGATGATGTCAACCATGGGGGATGATTCACCATTTTTGGAGTAAAAAAGTAAAAAGATTAAAAAATAATAAATTAATAAATTAATAAAACTACTGTTTCAACTAGTATTTTCAACTTATCTACATAAGGGTTTACTCAAATTTTGAGTGGGAGGACTCGTTGGATGAAAAAATTAATTCCTTATATAAGGAGTACCCATGTTTCATACTTTTAATAGACCCTGGTACATGAAAAAGGAGAAATACATGAAAAAAACACGATTGCAATCATGTTTTTCATGTATTTCTCATTTTTAATGTAGAAAAATCTATCAAAAGTATTCAACATGGGTACTCCTTGGATAAGGAATTAGAATTTTCATCCAATGTATTCCTGCTCGAAATTTGAGCAAAACCTCAGGGAGATAAGTTCAAAATATGAGTTGAAAAAATAGTTTTTTCTTTTTTACCACTAAAATGTGATGATGTAATCAAATATTATTTTATTATTTCCACTATTGTTTTACAATTTCCTTAGGAGACCTATTTTAGACCTCAAAATTCCCCTAATGAATGTGTAGTATATATTCCTTTATGGACTTGTTCCATATGTTCTCACAATTCTTCTCAGATTACATGTAGTAGTAGCTACTGGATATGTTTTCAAGAATTTATGGATTCATCTAAGTCTAATGTTGATTAAATACTCCTATAACTAGTATGAATTATTGTCCTTAAAATGTGACCCATGTATCTTAGCATTCCATTTAAATGTCTTTCTCATCCACTTCATGTTGAAATTAGATGCATTGGATTCTTACTTTAAGCCATGTGCATTCATTTTCTCTCCTCCTCAATTATTCTATTTGATATGCTACAAATGTCTGTTAAACTTATAGGTTTATCTAATGTTGGATAAAAGATTTTGATATTGATTCTTCTATGAGTAATATTTTTCATCTAGTTTTTCGTTTATCCTCTTAAGGAAGGTTCTGAATCAATTTCATCAAATGTGTTAAATGCTGAGAGTAATAAAAAATCTCAGCGAATATTTAGAACACTCATTAAGATGTCCAAGGCATGGGTATCTCTTTAACCCAAGGACTTTCTAGGAGTTACAACATCTTTTGGCGTTGTTTCTAGTGAATAATTAGTAGATTTTCCCTAGGTATGGAATTTTTACACCCTTTGGTAAGGTGAGAAGAAAGGGGCATGGGTTGAATATCTCTCACCTTGGCGACTCCACTGTTTAAATCTCATTTGGACCATCCTAGCTTTCAAGAGGCCACACACTCAGTTGATAATTCACAACAAATAACTCCTCTTGTGTTTGATCCTAAAAATATAATATTTGGGAGGATATGGAAAGAAAGAACCCTTGTCACCCTAGCCCCTATAACCTCTTTTCGAAAATTCTCATCCTCTAGCTCTGAAAGGGCCATGATAAATCATTTTGAGTCTCCCTCCAAAGCTTCAAAATATTGTGAGGAATTTTATACATTATTTAACCTATTTTCTTCAAGAGTTAAAGTCAAATAAAAATTTTCTAGTTATCCTCCATTTCCATTTCACACCTTCCCAGAAACTAGAGAAGTTAAAGACATCCTCATAAATAGTCCAACAAAAAGTGTAAATAGTCTCCCA
Organism: Pinus albicaulis; assembly: GCA_034641835.2. Classification (NCBI taxonomy): domain Eukaryota; kingdom Viridiplantae; phylum Streptophyta; class Pinopsida; order Pinales; family Pinaceae; genus Pinus; species Pinus albicaulis. The sequence continues at coordinate 650,300,437 of CM076577.1, read as the reverse complement.
ATTTATCTCTAGTCAGCTATAATTTAGACGAATCCTCGCCAAGGCTTCATGATAAACCTTCTACCACATCCCTTGCACAATATGGTTGTCCCTATATTTCTAGTGAACAAATATACCTCAATAGACCTGCCACAACCCCTAAATGGTATGCCACAAGATTATCTTAAACTCCTACATAGATTTAATAGAGAATATGATATCTTAGCTCAAAGACATATAGAAAAATTTTGTGCATTTAAAAAAAATATGAATATAGAACATCTGGTTGTGGTATTGAGTCTCTTTTTCTAGTCCCTAGATGGAGAGGTAAGGAAATGGTTCAATTCCATCCCAAACTCTTCACTTACTACCTCGTAGGGGATAAAAATTTCTTCATGCAGAAGTGGGGAGAGAAAAGGGATCATGGGTACATCCTCACTGAATTTAACTCAATGAAGAAAACGCATAATGAAGATGTCTCAAAATTCATAAAAGGTTTGAAAAATTGTACAATGGTCTTCCTGCTAAAATTAAACCTCCACGGGTTGCTGCTAAAGCAGTTTTCGCAAGGAAAATTACGTGAGAGTTTTGTTTCACTCTCAGAGAACGGAATTCTTGCACCTTAGACAAAAATCAAACAGAATCTCTAGCAGTTGAAGAAAATTTCATCTCCACTAGGGAATGGAGAGGGAAAACTGAGTTTGGTGATAAGAGGAGAGGAAAATAGGAAACCATTTCTTCAAACCATGGGAAGGAAACCCCAGAAAATAAGCTGGAGGAGATCAACAAACTAATAAGAAATTTTTCTAATGAGGTTTTTAACTAGAGTTGGAAAACAATAACCCTCCTCGACCAAGTCAACTGACTCCCAACCGAAACTTCAACCCCCAGTATAGGGGAACATCCTTTCATCTCTTAAAAATGGAGATGAAAGATCAAAAAGGTCATATTCAACCTCCTTTGTATTTGGAAGATGATCCATAGGAGCATGTTGAAGAAACCATGGAAGTTCAAGGAAACTAGTCCTTTTTCCAAAGAGGAATTTAAGTTGAAGAACATGAGGAAGAAGTAGATGATTTGGATGCCCCACTAGATGATGGTGAGATTGAAAATTATTGTAGAAACTTTTTTGACTTCATGCAGGCTTTGTTACATAGAAAATATGATCTTAAATATTCTAGGAAAAGATATAGAATGCAAGACCAAAATGACGAGCCCCCTCCCTCAAGTCCACCTAAATCAGCAGAGAAAGGAAAGCCAAGTCTTAGCCAAAAAGAAACAATGCTTAGATTCCATTCTTCAGAAGCTTGATGTTTATAAAATAGAGAAATTTACCTTACCATCCAAGCCTGTATGTGATAAGGAGAAATAGCTTGATGTTGTTTCCAATGCTGATAGGATCCCCTTTTCCTTTAATCTTCAAAAAGAGTTGGAGAAGATCAAAATATTTTTTCCCTTGACTGGATTATTAAAGCAACCTAATTACAAATCCTAGGTATCTCAGTTCATTTTCCAAACCAACATGGCTCCTTCGTAGTATATCCTAAACCTCCAAGAAGAAACACCCATGGTTGTATGTGGACCTCATGTTGAGGAACAATACTCTTCCACTGCCCCTTTTTATGTTACCGTGGTAATTCATGAGCTATTACTACAAAACTATATGCTTGACTCAATATCTTCCCACAATTTGATTTCATTTTTTGTTATGGAGTAGTTGGGGCTGAAAATAACAAAACCATTTAAATGTGTACTCCTTTGATTCCAAGAGAGTAAAATGTCTAGGGATGATTAAAGATTTGGTGGTCAATTTGGCCCAGATTCCTGTAAAAATTGTAGTAATGGATATTGCAGTTTTTGATATCCCTCCAAGGTTTGGTATGCTCTTGTCTAGGTCATGGGGGTCTAATATAGGAGTATCCATCAAACTAGATTTAACATATGCTACCATCCATGGAAAACTTTAGGGGTTAATATTCGCAGATGGGCTAATTTTCCATGATTTTTCCAAAAAAAAGATTCGCCAATTTCCTTTTTTTTCTAAAAATGGTTCGCCCAAATTTTACAATATAAAATTATTTTACCTTAAAAATCGCCAAAATTATAAAGATACTATATATAAAATAGTTATAAATTTGAATAATTTTACAAATATATTATAATTTACATATAAGGGACTAGTGAGATTCACCAATGTTTTAAACTTCAAGATAATTTTCCATCCTTAAAATTTTCCCTGTTACCATCCTTGTGTTTGGTGGAGAAGAAATATGATTGTATATAGTATCAAGATTTGTAAAGATACTTACAAGAGCTGGCTATTCATATAATTCTTGTGTGTATGGTAAAGATAAATATTTCTCCTGTTTTCTATTAGAGGAAAATGACCTAATTCTAGATGAAACATAGGTGGAGTGTTCTCTCCAGCTAAAAAAATAATCATTGGAGTGTGATAAAATATGGAAGCTATACTTTGATGGTACTTATTCCAAGGAAGGAAATGGGGCAGGTGTGTTTTCGGTATCTCCAAAAGGTAGCTTAATCCCTCTATCCTTCAAGCTAGAGCCTTTGAATCCACCAATAATGTTGTTGAATATGACGCCTTTCTATTAGCTATACAAGCTGCTACAAGTCTCAACAATGGGTGCTTGGAAGTGTTTGAAGATTCAAAGTTAGTGGTGAAACAAATAAGAAATCAATGCCAAACCAAACATCCAAGACTAAAGGCTAAATGAGGTATCGGATCTAATTGATAAATTTTCTTAGATTTTAATAGCCAATTTCTGCCCAGAGAGAGAAATCGAAAGGCTGACTCCTTGGCTATAACTGCTAGTAATTTTAAACCTCCTAAACACCCATCTCTCATATATGAATTTGTGGTCAGGTACAAATATTTAGTGCCAAAAAATGTCAAATATTGGAAGGTGTTTCAAGATGAGGAACAAATTAAATGCTTCATGGAGGTTATCAAAGAATTTTCAAACTCAGTGATTGACTAGTAGGATGAGAAAAATGATGGATGAAGAAAAGGTTAGTTGGGAAGAAACCATTGCAGGGCACAAGATTTCACAGTTGAACTGTAATACTATCCTCGGTGGTTTGGTCCCATTGGAAAGGTATTTTAACCCAAATTATTTAGCTTCCATGCCATTTGAACAAGAAATTGAAGAGCAGGTGGAAGACTATAACATTAGTATATAGTAATATCTGCACGTAATAAAGTTGGAAAACGGAGTTCCTGATAAGTACAAGAAAATATATGTAGAATTTTTTAAACATGATATGGATGTGTTTGATTGGCTCTATGATGACTTAAAAACATTTGATACTACTATCATTCAACATAATATACCTTTGAAAGGTGGGGTGAAACCATATAAGAAAAAGCTCAGGTAGATTAATCCTCTTTTACTCCCATCAATTGAAAAAGAGGTAAGGAACTTGCTCCAGGAAAAATTCATTGTACCTTTTAAGGTATTCATATTGGGTATAAAATTTAAACCCTGTTAAAAACTATGGTATGTATTTAAATCCTGAGAAATCTCACTTTTCTCTAAGTGAGGGAAAACTAATAGGCCACATTGTGGAAAAAGAGGGAGTAAATATTGATCCCAAAACGGTGTAATCCATCAACAACATCCCATTACCAAGAAAAAAAAATCCATTTTCTTCTTAGAAAGAATCAACTTAATTTTAATGAGCTTCATGCCAAATTATGTTGATATAGTTAAAAAAATTACATAGATGTTGAAGAAGGGAAATGAAGTGAAGTGGACCATAGAAGCTCCAGAATTGAAAAGGATTTTGGAGAAGCTCATGTATTAGTCATCCCAAATTATATAAAACCATTTTTCATTTTTTTTACTTCTCCTAACATAGTGGATACTATTTTATTTTATAAAAATGATGAAGGGAATGAGAAACCAATTACATTTTTCTGTTAAGTGCTACAAGATGCTGAGGTAAAATATAATATTTTGGAGAAACATACATAAGCCTTGTTCAAATCCTTGAAGGCTTTTATAATATATGTCCTGAAATAAAACATAACTGCTTATGTTCCTACAACTATTGTGAAAGAAATCATATTGCAAGTTGATAGTGAGGGAAAAATAGGCAAATGGATTGCTAAAATATAGGAGTATGATATGGATATGAAACCTACCCAACTTATCTCGGGGAAGGGGCTAGCTAAAATTATCGCTAAAGAAAATTTCCAAGAATTGAGCAGAAACTTACTAGCTGGAAAGGATGGAGAAAGTGGAAAATTGTAGCAACAACAAGGGAAGAATATCTCAGCTCAAAAAATACAGATGAAATAAATTGTGTCCCACTACTATAAACATATTTTCCATTATCTATGTTTTTTTAGGTTCCCAGTAAATTTGGATAAAGTTAATTATAGGGATCTAAGGCTACAAGCCAAAAAATTTGTTATCTCAAATGGAAAACTATATTGGAAGGACCCAGTGGGAATTTTTCTTCTATGTTTGGTTGAGGAAGAAATCCACAAAGTGATTGACGAATTCCATAATTGTGTCCATGGTGGAAATTGCAGTTCGAGAGCTACAACCCAAAAAATACTCAAGGAAGACTTCTATTGGCCTAAGCTATTTGGTGAGGTGCATACCTATGTTCGGGCCTGTCAAAACTGTTAATTAATGTTTGAAGAAAAACATAATTTAGCACCTCTTCCTTTAATTCTTGTTTTCATTCAAGAGCCTTCTAGGTCATGGTGGTTATACTTCATTGGATAAATACACCCACCTTCGAGCAGTTAACACATGTGGATAATCAAGGCTACTAATTACTTCACTACGTGGGAAGAAGAAACTCTAGCTATAAATTCAAGTGATGGTGTAGCCATTAAATTTATGGAGGAAAGCATCCTTGCAGGGTTTGTTTGCCTGAAGAAGATTGTCAGTGACAATGCTCAGGTGTTCAAGTCAACTAATTGTATTGATTTTTTTCCAAAGATAAAACATTATAATAGGTCATTATACAACCTATTACCCTCAAGGAAATGTATTAGCTAAATCCTTAAATAAAACCTTGGTAAGTATTCTAAGGAAGACGATATCAGAAAATCAGAGGAATTGGGAAGTATGGGCTAATAGGGTTACCACCAAGAGATCCACTAGGAAGTACCCTTTTGAGTTAGTCTACAAGAAAGATGTAGTCTTCCCTATGAAATTAGTAATGCATGTAGCTAACATACTACAATATGTTGAGGAGGATCTGAATGTATTGACCATGATGATAAATAAATTGGTAGAGCTTTAGGAAAATAGGGAAGAGGTAAAACTAAATTTGCTTAGTTATCAGGAAATGATGAAATCTTTGTTGGATATAAAGGAAAAAGACAGATCTCTGTAGCTGGGAGATTTAGTACTTATATTTTATGTTAAAAGGGAAGATAAATCAAATCATGGGAAATTTTATTCGTTGTGGTTCAAACCTTTCAGGATTGTTGAAGCAAAAGGGAATAATACCTTCCCACTAGAAAATTTAGATGGAGAAGTTGTTGTACTTCCGGTAAATGGGAAGTTTCTAAATATTTATTTGCATCACTTAATAATTACACCCTCCCCCACTGTAAATACTAGTGAGACATTGTAAATGCTAACATTGTTTTTTGCTTTTATTATTTCTTTTTCTTATAGAGGTTTAAATAAAATGACTCCGTGCTGAGGGATTAAGACAATAATATATAGGTTCTCAATGAATTTTGTATAATACACTATCCCAAGTTGGAGAAAATGTTGTTTCCCTTCATCAATTATGTAAGAAGGATGAGAGGTTAAATTCAAGGCTCATAGATAAGAAATCAATTAAATTAGTGACGGGGGGGACTTTCAAGCCCTAGCACCATGGAAAAATATCTAAGGTTAAAACCAACACACATGGAACCCCAACAAGGTAAGCACAATAGGATAAAGGAGGACTTTTGAATAACCGCACCATTTTGGTTAAAGGTCAAGAAATTTAAGGGTGGATCATCGTCCATCTCTGCCCAACTAACCCACGAAAACATTTCAGTGGGGGTAAGCTATGTGGGTGATAGACCGACACTACCCCCTAGAGTTGACAAGTCAAACTGGTGGGCCTGCCAATCCAACTTCTTAGATTGATTCTGGTGGATAACCAATGGATCTGACCTCCCTCTCTCCTACCTATCACCGGATGGTGGGGACCATTCGCCATGATAGCTAGTTCTTTGGTGCCAGTTCAAGCCAATGATGAATTAGAAAGGAAAATGTTAAGCTCGTCACCCCCTACTCCCATCCACCCGTCGTCTGGCACCACCCAATACCCTTCTACCACATGCCCCCCCCATGATTTCATCCCATGCCGTAGGACCATTTCTATCTCCCAGCCTATAAAAACCCTTCCCTCTCCAAGTTTTCAAAGTTTTGTAATGTCTCCTGTTGCAAACTCATCCTACCATTAACCTTCTCTGTAATGTCATTCAACTACTTAGATGTTTTGGAACCTCCCTTCGACAGTCTCCAAGAAAACCAGGTAACCTGTTGGTCCCTTTCACCTAAAATTTATTGTAATAATTGTTAAAAACATGAATAATGCAACCAGTAAGACCATTAAATCTCGGGAAACCAAGCCCTCATCTAAGTTTCACCTTATCATGGAAACTGACGCTTGAATTTTAGATCCCCTTTGTCCTTTCCACCTATCGTACTTCAGGTTCGACTTGTATGGACATCATGTCCGAGGAGAAGACTCATTTTGTGTAGTTGACTCCAAGATGAATTTTCATATTTTCCCTTATTTGCACCACTTCCCCAAGTTCATTTCTTGCTTAATTTCTACTTATATAGAATAAATTAACTATTATGTTTCCCCCACTGGAGAAACAATCATAGAGGTGACCCTCGAGCTAATCCAAAAGGCTTTAATTTACCCAAGCTCCCATGAACCCCATCAGCTCATAGAAACCACCCTGGTTTAAAACTATACTACCCTCCCAACATGTGGACAACAATATTTTATACAAATGGTCTTAGCCCTAGTCTTACAGTCCTTACCCATTGTTGATATTTTCCCAATAACTAACTTTTCTGAGTTTGTAAAATCTATCTTGTATATGATTTTCCTACTTGTTTTGAGATGACAATGCCAATATGCCCAACAAAACATACCTATTATTTGTTAGGAAAATGATGGAGCCAAGCTATCTATTTGACATACCTGTTACTTGGTCGAGTTCATAAAATTCCAGGTATGTCGTGTTCACTTAACTTCATACTTCATGTACTATTATCTGTTGTTTTACATGTTTGTGTATACCCATATAGAGGAGTTTGAATATCTAGGCATCAGTTTGTTGGATTCAAAGAAATAAAGGAAGTTTTTTTTACTAGGATGTTGTTGTTAGGAAGAGACGGGATGGTGAGGGCTATTTCACGTTCATATCCTCCTCTATGGCCATTTCCTATCAAATTATTCATCGTGTTTCCCCTCACAGATTCCTCCCTTAGAAAAAAATATATCCTCCAACTTAGAAATGACACTAGGATGGGAGACTTATACCTATTTGAGGATTACACAGATATTAGGGTTTATGGGTGTGAGCTTCCCCCTTACAACTTTCCTATATTTATTCCCATGAGGATTTTAGCTCTGTAATTCATTAGAGACAGCCTTAATGTGGACTAGGTCCACTTTTTCCCATCCAAGAAGAGATATATATTAAATTTGAGCAATCCCATAAAGCCTTTTTTGTTTCCAGGAAGGCCTTTCAGGAAACTGAAAAAATTATCAAAATAGATGAATTTTGATTTAGGGGATGTCTGGAATTGTGATCCTCGTGGGATCATGGAAAAGAAAATAGAAAGCATAAAATTTTCAACTTATGAGCATGAAAATAGGCTTTACCTTGAATGGAAATATAATCTTTATTCATGGCCTATTAAGATAGAGATGGAGGTCGAGACTCTAGCAACAATTGACAAGGCACATAGAAGGATCATTGTTGAGACATGAGATGTAGAAATGGAACATGCACAAACCAAAAAAAAATACCAGGACTCAAGAGATAGAAGAATAATAAATTGAGACTAGGTAGGTAGAGAAAAAACCAGACCAAATAGGCTTCCAAGTGACTTTGGAAGAACCCCTACATGGTGTTGCCTCATTATCCTCATAGGTAGCCATTATGAGTTCAAGAGGAAGTAAAACCATAGCTGAACCTAGCTGGCCTACTAGAAAGTTCATTGAAGAAAGGACCAAGAAAATAAGGGAGGATATGAAGCATAAAATGGCTTACCATTGAGTTCCATACCTGAGTATACTTCTGGATGCTATGGATTTGGAGAGAAATAAAATGAAATTCTCATTGCATAACCCACTAGAATGATGAGTGCCATGAGGATCCCAATTCAAAGACCTGGATGTCTCCTTAGACTTGGCAAGTATCCTTCTGCTTGATAATATCAACTTCCACAAATAAGTGGGAGAGATGCTTTATAGTGAGCTTAAAAAAATTGCAATGAGCATAATTAAATTAGAGAAGATGCTAGAGAAGCCCACAAAAAGATTGAAACAAGAAAGAGCTAACTCCAGAGCTCTTCACATGCAAAATGAAAACTTCAAAGATTTGATTGTGAATCTAGAATATAAGCCTGCATATGAGGCCCTTCTTCAAATCTCACATGCAGAAGTTTAGGAGTTGGGACAAAAGTTCAAGATGCCATCCAGCAAGCATGTGTAGTCCATGGAAATTGCATCTGTAGAGGAAGAGAAATTGATCCTGGAAATGGAGCCGATATAAAAAAACAATGAGGTGGTAGCTCTTAAACAACATTTCATTGAACTTGAGATTAAAAAAGACAGTCACATCTATGTTTTTTTGGTTCCTGAGAACTCTCAAAATCCCAAAAAGCATCTCACAAGGACCCTCACCAAGCTCCAGTTGAAAAGGAGAGCTCAAGAAGGTGCAACCGAATTTAGACACGGCCCAACAAGCCATGTCATAATAAGAAAATCAACTTGAGACAACCAGGAATAATGTAAATTTGGTCAGCAAGAACCTACAGGCATCCAAAAGGATATTTCTAAGCTCAAAGACCTTTTGAAAGTGAATATGTATCTTGTACAAGATAATAAGTTGGTCTAGGATAAAATTATAGCAAAGATGAAAAAAATGGGAGTATATAACTCTAATGGATGAACAAAATATTGTGATCAAGGACTACGAGTTCTTCATCCTAGATACTAAGGAAGATGGTGAGAAGAACTCCTACATTTCCTATAAGTTCATTAATTTTGTATATGGAATGCCACTCTATGAGTTGAGACCCATAGATGTGGTCGACAAAGTATCTGCTATCATGGAGATATCCAAGGTAGTCTGGAAAGAAGCGGCCTGAGTAAAAATTGAAGAATGCCTAAATGCAGTGGTGAAGGATGTGGTTTCCTTCAAATTTGAGTTTGATGAGAGAGTCAAGGTAGGGCTTCCTAGCTACTAGGATCTTGTGGTAATGTTGGTCCCATGGGAAACATACAGTCATATGTTATTGGCGCCCAAGAGAATGGTGGATTCCTCCCATGAGAAGACTCCCACCCTTAAAGGAAAAACAATGGTTAATTATCGCAGAAAGGAATTTTACTTGTTAGGATTGGTGAATACCTTATTCCACCCTAGGTTAAATTATAAAGGTCTTACAAATCTCAATATTACATATCAACGATTTTTATATGCGCCTATGCTAGCTCCGAGATTATGGAAAAGGTCTGAACAATTCACTAATCCTCCTATGCTCTGGATCATCAAACCAGCGATGCTATATCCAGAACTTGTCTATCATAGTTAAATATATTGTTGATTATTTCAAATCCTGACACTTTGATATTTTTTTGTTTCATGTAAACATTATTTTTTCAAAGACTGAATATTTTTTAGTTAGGATCTGGCTAGTATAGTTGTGCCACTAAAGGACGATGGTATTTTTTTATGATGATTCACTACCAAATCAAGAAATAATATTTTGTATGGATTCTCTCCCTCTAAGAACCTATAAAAAAATCTCTGTGATACAAAACTGTGGGTTTGAAATTTTTATTTTTCCAAAAGAGAAGCTCTGCAAATTTTCAATGAAATTTATGCTTTGTGTAATATTAATGAAATTTTTTAGGCGATTTTAGCTCATATGAATGTGTAGTATGTATTCCTTTCTATGTTTGTTCCATATGTTTTGACAATTCTTCTCATATTCTATGTAATAACAACTGTTGGATAATTTTTCATAGATTTATGGATTCATCTAGGTCTAATGTTGATTAAAGATGCTTATATTTGATATGAATTATTATCCTTAAAATTATCTCCATGTATCTTAGCATTCCATTAAATTCCTTCTCAATTATTTTATCCGCTATACTGTAAATGACTGATAAAATTGCAGGTTCATAGAATGTTGGCTACAAGAGTCTGATATTGATGCTTCTATGAGAAATATTTTTCATTTGGCTTTGCATTTCTCCTATTAAGGAAGGTTCTAAGTCAATTTCATCAAATATGTTAAATACTGAGTGTAATATAGAATATCCGTACATATTTAGAACACTGATGAAGATTTCCTTGGCACTAGTCTCTCTTCAGCTCAGGGATTGTCTCTAGGAGCTACAATAATGGCAGTAAAGGATGGTGAAACAACGAGAAACAAAAAAAAGTAACAAGTATAATCAGGAGGAATTTGTAGAGGGAAAATATTTGATTCCTTTTTCAAGGTGTCAAATGCTCTTTAAGCTTAATCATCCCACAAAAAAAGGAACTCCTTTCTCCAGCAGACATATGAAACCTTTCGTCATTTCAGCATAGTCGACAACAAAATGACGTAAGAATTTTTCCTTCCGTTGCAAATTTTGGATTTGGACAATGGATTCAAGAGGATGCAATAAGAAAATTTCCTAGATGTGATATCCCAAAATTGGGAGAACAACAATATAGCACATAAAAGTGGAAAAAAACAGAAAATTTCAATACATCACATATTAGCCAAAGATAGATCCATGGTATTAAGTATAACAAAAACAAATGAGTACAATATCTTGGGGATCAAGTCCCTCAAGCTAAGCAAGAGAAGCCTCCAATGCCTAAAAGCACCAAATCATGTAATACAATTGCTACACAAAATATTGAAGCCAATACAATGCAGTTTTAGTGAATAACACTGCAGTTGGAAAATATAAATAAATGGATCTGATAATACAATGCTCAAAAAATGTTAAAAATGGAGATCTATGCTCCCAAACAATTTTCCTAGACAAGCCAAAAAGGGTTTCCAGAAATATAAAAAATATGGAGTAGCGATCTAAAGCCTTAGGGCTTTAGATCACCATTCCATATTTTGTATGTTTCTAGAAACCATTTTTGGGTTGTCTACGAAAAGTGTTTGGGAGCTTAAATCTCCATTCTCAGCATTGTGTGAGCATTGTACCATTAGATCCATATTTTTATATTATTCAACTGCAATCATACTCACTAAAACTATGTTGTATTGGCTTCAAGCATTTTGTGTAGCAACTACATCTTATGTTTTGGTGCTTTTTGGTATTGGAGGCTTCTCTTGCCTAGCTTGAGGGAATTTTTCTCCAAGATATTTTATACATTTTTTGTTGTTATAATTAATACCATGGATCTATATTTGGCTCATATCTGATATATTGTTATTTGTTGCAATTTTCCATGGTTGTGTTCAATATTGTTGCTTTTCCTTATTTGGAATATTACAGTGGTATCAAAGCATACTCTTGGCTCAACCTGTGCATTTTCAGCCAATATGTCATCAAAAGAAGGATATCCTCTCACAGATAGAGAGAAGAGGTATCTCAAAAGAGGAAACTAGAGATATGATTATATAGATGATAAAGAAGACAAGGGAAAAACTCCCATATCAGGAGAGGAAGATGACAAGGAGTTCCCTAAGCTTCTTGTTCGAACCATGCAAGATATTGCAAATGAAATCAAGGATATGAGGATGGATAAACATAAATAATCCCCTAAATGGTTTCTACATGGAGAAGGCTTGTCATTTCACATCATTGGCATGATCAACCAATGAAGCAAAAAGTTACCCAATGTTGTACTATGCCTCCATTTTTAGCAGCGAGAAATGGAGGATTTAAAGAACAAGAAACTCTTGAAGACTACTTTCTTGAGTATGAGTCTCAATCTCATAGATTCAAGGATCATTTGAGATTCCAAGGGTTTTATCATATCAAACACAATAGGAGACCCTGGTATCACAATAAAGGTGGAGGATTCATATAGAACAATGATCCTCACCGGACTATGGACAGATTCTTCTTATCCACTTTTTATGGGTCATGCAAATGCACTGCCAAATCATGGGTAGAGAAGCTAGACATATACTTCCAGTTGAATGAGGTACCGGAGTTGGAAGCCATAAAAATAACAGTGCTACACTTTGAGGGTGAGGCACATTATTGGTGGTTTCATGGTCTTTCCACATTGGGGCATGCCAATTTGACTGCATATTTAGAGTTCACCAGGAGGTTGGTGGAGAGGTTTAATTGAAGAGACTCAGAGGCACCTTTCATTGAGCTAGCTAAGCTAAAACAGTCAAGAAATCCAGAAACTTACATTTCTGAATTTCTAAAACTTTTTGTTGTGGTTCCTGATTTATCTATGGCTAGGAGGGTCTATATGTTGATTGATGGGCTAGAAGAACCTCTACATGGGTTGGTTAAGTCAACCAAACCAACTACAATTCAAGATTTGTTGAAAGGGCTAGAGATCTACAAGATGCTTTGCTAAGAGCAAAGGCACCATTTCAGCAAAAGCTCACTTTTAAATCAAAGGGAAAAGATGTGAAGGCTCCTCCTTCAAAGGAGATCCAAAACAAAGTACCTCTTAGTGATGATTTCTGAAGATAATTGAGGAGAAGGAATCTTTGCTTCACATTCCAAGAATCATGGGCACCCGAACATAGATGTGTAGCAAGGAAGGAACACTATATTGAGGTATTTTTTGATGATGAAGAGGAGGAGGAGGAGGAACCAGAAGGAGATTACAGCATTGGGATAGAAGAAGAGGACCCACGACCACCAGGAGGTGGGAATGGAGCATTTGCTTCAATTGGAGGGGCCATTGAATCATTGTGAGGAGTACCCAAGTACTTGACCTTGAGAGTTCGAGGTTCCATTCAATATTAGAGGGTATCAGTGTTAATTGACATTGGGGATACCAACAACTTTATTGATGCCCAATTAGTGTAGAGGAGGGAAATACCCACTGATAATTTTGAGGGATTTTTAGTTTTGGTCCCAGGAGCTAGAACTATGCAGTGCATGCATTATGGTCCATCTTGATCTGTCACCATGGGGACATATACATCAACTAATCACTTCTTTTTGGTTGACATACCAGACACCAATGTGATATTGGGTGCGGAGTGGTTGATTACTTTGGGGAAGGTCACCACAGATTGGGAGACCTCACAAATGGACTGGACAGATAGAAATAATGTCAAGCATCAGATGATTAGTAACATGAAAACTTATCCCTCTCAGACAACTTCCACACAAAAAAAGAGCTAGATTTGCGTAGTGGAAGAAAGGAATTAACATTCCAATCAATTATTCAGATGACTTTGGCCCATGACATGTTACTGTTTAGAGGCATTCCATTAGGGATGCCACCAGATCAGGAGTTGATGAGAGATGTCTCACAACAGGTTTCACCACTGATAGATCCAGTATGGGTGAGGACCTTGGGAGGACTTGGTACAACATAGAGAGTCTTGGGTAGGCTCAAGGAGGAGGGAGGCATTCTCCCAATATAAGTATTACCCACTCTCACCAAACATCTTGCACTGAGAGAAGATGTTTCGAGGATGGAGGATGGCACTGTCATGGTGCAAGGAGACCACTCCATGGCTTTGGAGAATCAGAAGATACTTCCACATAGGGAGGAATATTCCACTTATGGTAGAGTTTGATGGCCACTAATGCATATATTGGCCAAACTCTGGAATTTTTTTTATGCGTGATAGCTTCCCATGGAAGGCTAACCTCCAAAAAATTCAACCTCTACTTGAGAATGAGTAGCTACAGGAGAAGAAATAGAGACAGGATACCAGCATCCCGACATATGACTTTGGCATGGGATATGTCAAAGAAGAGGGAAACCACATGATAGGTGATTTACATGGTAGATCAACAGTGCTGTGATTATGGAGTATAGACCCTTATTGGAGATCCCAGTTGTTGGTGGAATACCATAAGGATCTCTTTTCATGAAGGATACTTGATGGCCAGTTATCATATGAGAGATATTAAGTGAGCAATTGGGTCATCTATTATCAGAGTAGGATATTCTTGACTAGAGCATCTAAGCTCGAGGAGAAGCTACTACATGCAGCATATGAGGATTTTCTCTCTAGCCACACTGATTTCATGAGAGCATATCATGCTATCATGGAGGGATTCACTTGGGAAGGCTTCAAAGAAGAGACACATCAGCATATTAGGAGATACATGTATTGTTTGGAAGTTGAGGAGAGACATAAATCCTTGGTATCGTTATCACATCCACTTCCTTTCTCATTGGGGATGAGAGGAGGCCCATCTATGAGCCACTTCACTAGCTTGATCAAATTACATGGTAAGGACTATGTTTTTGTGCATAATGATTCACTAACTAAATGCATGTATTCCTTTTCCATTCATGTACAATACATTTCTCCAAAAGGGTGCAATATTTCTTATAGAATTCATGGTCTACATGGGTCCAAAAGCAGTGATGATGATGGCCACACCCTAGGAGATTTTTGGGAGTTGATATCTTATTCAGGGTGTGCTCAATTTGCACCACACATCATACACCTTCTCCAAGCATGTGAGATGATTGGGCCAGAAAGAAAGTGGTTGAGAAAACACTTATCATATCATATTTTGAGGTAGTAGAGAGACGTACTGTGCTGGTTCCACATGTGGGACTATGATCCTCCTCCGATATTTCATATGGCAGCTTGTGTGGCTTTGGTTTTGATCCCATATGTTGATGATGTTCTTATCATTGTTGTGGGAATGATTGGAGGGATGACACGTGGATTGGATGTGTCCATTGGGAGTGAGATTCTCCACATTTCTTATGCTTCATGCTCTAGGGATAGCATTGGGCAACCCATGATTTCTACATTAGACCTCTTGTTTCCTTATGGGATGAGCCATTTAGTTAACTTGATCATCAATTGGGAGGTGCATCCATGAGCACTTCGGAGGAGAATTTCATGGATGGATTGATTGGGGGACACTTGGTTCATGAGGAGAGATTATCACATGGAGGTGTCACAAGGGATGGAGGAGAAGAGTTGCAGCACTCACCTTTACAGCTTCTTGAGGACAAGCAACTATTGGGAGGGGAGGACTGTAATATTCCCAATTAGTTTTTACCTAGTTGGAATATTAAATTTTGTTTTTGCTTCTTAGTTAGAAGAATAAGAGGGTAGGGAGACCCATATATCTCCTTAGTAGGAATAAAATAACTCCTAATGTGAATGGGTGTCATCAGAGTAGTTGGATAAAACACTCTTATGTGTGAATAGCGGATTAAGCATTTCGAATGGGTCAAATTTGACCAAATAAATGGCATTGGTATGGAGGGAGTGGACATTCAATGAAAGACAACACAATTTTGGAGGGAGATTCCTTACATGGAAGTAGTGGCTTTAATGAGTGGGCCCAAGGTGAGAAGGCTCACAAATCATATAAGGAAGGGGATGGCAGCCATCGAAAGCATGTTTGAGTATTTTTTTTTTACGGTCTGTTATGACTTGTTGCTCTCTTCAGCTGTTTAGCAGAGATTGCAATGTTGTTTAGCACAAGGTTGTTCTCGAGTAGGAATCCTACCCTCATCCTCGGGGGACTTCGAGTGCCCACTCAGGAGAGGAAATTGAGCATTATTTCCACATTCTGGCATTAGGCCAACCTATAACTTTCTTCTATAGTGCAGTTTATGTTTAGAGTTGTGCTGTGTTGCAGGGTGCAATAGTGGAGGGTTTGATAGGGCCATTTCTGAGCTTGTCTTCAATGGAGGAAAAATTATTTTCATTGGGAGATCAGTAATGAAGGTCCTTGGGAATTACTTTATAATTTGGCACCAAGCCAAGCCATTACCATCCCCTACATCGCAGTTTCAGTCTTGGATTGCGTTATTTCTGAGGGCAGTTGCAGGGGTGGTTTCAGTGCCTCATTTAAGGTGTTTACTTTTCAGTGAGGGGATCAGACCTGAACTTGAAGAGTCGATTGGATAAGTTCCACTCAATTCTTAATTATTTCAGCCTCCTCCTTCTATGTGCTTCATTTGCAGTGATTCTTCAGCCCTATGGATTTATATCACCATTCCATATTTTGTATATTTCTAGAAACCCTTTCCAGGTTGTCTAGGAAAAGTGTGTGGGAGATCTCCATTCTCAAAATTGTATGAGCATTTTACTATCAGATCTATATATTTATATTATTTAGCTACAGTCGTACTCACCAAAACTACGCTATATTGGCTTCAGGAATTTTGTGTAGCAACTACATCTCATGTTTTGTTGCTTTTTGGTATTAGAAGCTTCTCTTACCTAGCTTGAGGGATTTGTTCTCCAAGATATTGTATACATTTGTTGTTGTTATACTTAATACCATGAATCTATATTTGGTCATACCCGATATATTGTTATTTGCTGCTATTTTCCATTGTTGTGTTCAATATTTTTGCTTTTCCTTATTTGGAATATTACACTAGAGCTTAATGGGATCAACACATACCCCATGTTTAGAGATGATGAAACCAAGCAGAAATTTTTACTTGAAAAAGAAAACATACTTGTATAGATTCATATGAATCTTATAGAAATGACACCTAAGAAAGATAACTCAAAGATGAGCTACGTGATCGGCACAACTTTTGCAATGAGCAAGAATATCATCCAAATAAGACTAAAAAATATCGCTAATATAATGAAATGCATATTCCATGGCCCTTTGAAATGTATCTCCTGTATTATTTAGAAAAAAGGAAGTTTACAGTCAGAAAATAGGCCCCAAGGATAAATAAAGGAAATATTATGCTGATCAATTAGTTTAATAACAATATTATTGTAGCAAGAGAAGCTGAAAATAAAGGAAAAAATTTGGCATCAAATTTACTCATCGATAATGTGGTAAATGTGTTAGCACTCTGCCAAATTCCCAAGGCTGAAGAAGGAATCCCAACAGAGGTGATCACAGACCAAGCTTTTAACTTGGTAGATAGCCCTACCAAGTCGGAGAGGTATCTCTCCAAAAGGTCACAGCCAGGAGCGCTGGATGAATTAGGGTTTTCAGGCTAGATATTGAGTGCATGGGTTGTTTTGATTTGATTTGGTTGGGTTTCACTGGATGAAGAAATTATGTCAAGGGAGCTAGGTCAGGGAAAATAAGATATGGTTGCAGGGATTCAATGGGGAATGGTATGCATAAGGTTTTTCACTTAATGATGATTTTTATGATATGGTTTTGAGACCGAGGAGAAGCTAGGAAGAGCATGGGAGATTTATCCTTCCTAAACAGAGGAAAATGGACAAATTATGGTCAATTTCCCAAAACAGAGCATGAGCATGTGTTTTGCCTATCTAACTTGAAAGAGATCACACCATAGAGATGTAATAAAGATGAATACAAAACATTCTAACATATGAAATTGAAGAAAAAAAAATGATAAACATCATAACACAAGTATCCTAAAAAATGGCTGCAACTCTTGTTTATTGGTTGGCCAAATTGAGTACAATAGTTCCTTGATCAATAATAAAACATACAAACTGATTCCAACCCTTGCTTAGTGTGAAGTAAGGGGCTAAATAGACATAAAAAAAGCTTCACTCATCCTCATGGGTCCAACGAACTCGAATCCATGAGTTAAGGAAGAGATCCACTAATTTCTGAACTTGAAGCTAAAGTATAGGGTGGTCCAAGTGATTCACTCCTCATTACACTCAAACTGATTCATCTTGACTAAAGGATAACTTTACCTAATGAATATACCCCTACATAACTTATCATTGACATAATTACATTTACCATGATGAATTACATTAATATAAAGATGTTTTTCTGATATAAAATCAAAATTTACATTGAAAACGAAAAATATTGGCAAACTATCATATGCACCATTTTCCTGCCATATGCGCAACGCCTTAAGGCCGTGAACCCTCCATGTTCAAGAAAACTTTTGACTGACCTACAAGTGTCCAAATCAGGTCCACAATGTTTTTTTGTAAATATTTTCAAGTCCTCTTTCTTAATATGCCTCCATCTCTAAAAATTATGCTGATTTGACCGTTCAAAACTACAATCTCCTAAGACTTCTCTGTGCGCAGTGCCTAGGCTAAAATATGGGCAGGAACATGATTTTTTGGTGGTTTTTTGCCCTTTTGACTGACCATTTTTCCTCAAAAAAATTAGAAAATGTATAGGGTTCATGTCTTCATCCTTTTTAACCTAATGGTGGTGACATTAATGTCCCTATCATTTGCGCAATGCCTTCAGTTTTTCTCCAATTTTGACTAGAAAATTAAAAAATCGCTCTCCTAAAGTGTTTTCTCGATAGAATAGGAGGAAAATGAATTTCAAATTGATGTCTAAGAGTCTTTAATACTTGAGTGAATTTTGATTTAAATCAAAAACCCACTTTTCCTATGTTTCTTTTCACTTTTTGAAAACATGTTGAATATATTTTTTTCTTTGACTTTTCTTCTTTGCAGGATAAAGTTGCTAGAGTTTGGTGATTTTAAATTTGATTTGGTGGTATTCAGTTTGGCATACAAAGTCAGAGTTGGCATATTTTGGAGAGTAACTTATTACAAATAGAAAGCATAAAATTACATAAAAAATTAAATAAATTAAAACTTTGTTTTTGAATAAAATTACATTTGAGTATGAAAATCATACTTGAAACCATAATTACAACTTTAAAAGTATCATATTTACATGTTGATAATATTTTGCAAATGATAATTAAATGTTTATTGAGTCACTCTCACACCTTTTTTTGACATTACTGAGATGAAATGGTGCATTTTTGGACCTTGAACAATGAAACCTAATAACATAATGGGACCTTGAATGACTTGACTCCATGGTTGAAATTCACTGACATAAGACATAGTGAAATGAGCTTTTCAAAAGTGCTTTTATGCTCAACAAGACATGAAGGTGGGCCTATTGGGTGTGGAGCCTGATTATCTTGTTTATTTTGTATCACAGCGTTTAACCCCTGAACCTTAATGGGGTGGCAACGCTGCCCATAATTAAATGTTGCCTGGGGGGTCTAGGAGGGGCGGCTATGACTTTATGGAGCCCACCCGCCCTGGCGGGGGGTCTTGGGGGCAACGCCCCTGAAGCTAAGAACAAATGTAAAATTGCCTTGTAAAAGTATAGTAATTTCTAATCAATCTGGGTCGTTCATTAGGTGGATGATCTAACGGTAGAATTTGTGTTTAGTTTAGGGTTTTTTGCCCTAGAAGGTGTTAGCCACCTATAAATTTTTTTATACCAAGAGGTGGCTAGACTTTGTCTTCAAGCCTTCAAGAGATAGTTTCCTTTGAAAAAATATCATCTTTTGAACTCTTATGATACTTTTTATTTGTTTGAAATTAAACTTCATTGATGTTTCCCTCATTAACCCTGAAAAAATCTGTTGTTTTCCTGAAGAAAAATATTGCCCAAAAACCCATTTTCCCCCTTCATTTTACCCCCCCTTTCACTCATTATTAACCTCCATTTTTATCCCCTTTTTCCTCATTAAATTCCTCCTTTTCCCTCATTTTCTTTCCTTCCCTTCATAAATTCCCTCTGATAAGGTTTAAAACTACTTTTTGACCTTATTGAAACCCTTAAAAACCTTCAAAAATCCTCCAAAAATCATAAAAAATAGCCTTTTTTCCACTAAGGCCTTAAGCCCCTTCGGCTAAACCCCTAACCACTTCCCCACATATGACCCACACCCAGAACCAAGCAATATGCTCTCAGGCGCTAATAACAATCAGAGCCTTCTATTTAACGCTTTTCCCTTTGTTCCTCCAAAAACTTCCGATGTGAGGAACTTTATTCTATGAACCTCCGCTGTGATCCCAGCCGTTGATCCATTCTAAATCCAACGGCTCAGGCCTAATCGCACAATCGCAATCGGGCTTCCCCTCTTATATTGTTACCTTTCTCTTTTAAAATTTTCCGATTGTGATTAAGTCCTTTGTATATATAAACCCTTCCTGAAACTTAATTTTCCTTTGTATTTTATTAAAAAACCCGACTTTCCTATGTTTTGTATTAACCCGACAGTTCAATGTTTGGTGAATTTTCAGCTGTTGATCTAAAACCGATCAAAAATCGATGGCACATCGCATCAGAGTTGTTTATTGGACGCATTGCAGAAATTGATTTCCTAACTCCGATTGCAACCTTGCGATGGATTCCCGACTGTTGATCTATTCCACTATACCCAGATCTAATGGTCCACATTGCTTTGTTCCAAAGCCCGCATACCTGCCTTTGGCATCCATAACTTAATCTCTGCTGTTGATCTAGTTCTAAGATAAATGGTCCTTATTCAATCGCATCGCAAAAAACCATTGCGCCTTTCCTCTCTCCTCCTCCGATTGTGATCATTGCGATTCAATCTGGACCATTGAAAACCACAAGAACCGACGGCCCAGATTGATCGCCCTTTGCCACAACCCTCCGACATTAAAAAAACAGATTAAATCTCGACCCTATATCTCTCTAAGATCTAACGGCCCTCGTGTAATCACATCACAAATTTTCTTTGCACCCTTCCTCTTTCCTCCACTGATTGGCGATCCCGCGATTGGATCTGGGCTGTCCATTTCATAGATCCGACGACCTAGATTAAAACTTGACACCCTTTGTTATTTTCATAAAACCCCGTTGTGTAAATTTGTTTGGTGAATATCCACCATTGATATCTGCAAATCAATGGTCCATAATCACTCGATCTTCGCCCGAACCTCCATTTCATTTTCCTTTCGGCGCCCCATCATTGAATTTGGACCGTTCGTTCTGAAGATCTGACGATCTAGATTAGACCCTGCAGGCCCAGTTCCTTTGGGACCTACCTTCCTCCTCGACTGATCTGGGCTGTCCATTCTGGTGATCCGATGGTCCAGATCGAAACCACCTTGACCCTGCCCCACTTGCTTCTGCCCGCGCAACTTGTCTCATCTCGCTCTCCTCACAATCGTCCGATCTGACACCCCAGATATGATGGCCAGCACACGATATCACGTGATTTTTGAGTCTGAAAGATAATTCGAAAAAGTTATGCGATGTGGGTGGTTTTAAAAATCCACATGTCGGCTAGAGATGCATATCGCATTCAAAAAGGAAATACCACCTATCCCCCTCTTCGTCGTGTAAAAACCATTCTGTTTTTCTGCAAAACCACTTTCCCCATCGCATTACATTTTCTACCTTTAAATATCCACCATTGATCTCTGAGATCTAACGGTCCCAGATTAACCTCACCATTTAGACCATTTCCCTCCACCCATCCTCTAAAGGACTTCCTCAACGAATCTCCGCCGTTGATCTCTATTGGCTGATCTAATCTGACGGCCCAAAATTGTTCCGCAACCCCAAATTTCATTAAACCATTTTCGCCCCTGCCAAAGGTTTTTTTCCCCTTTTTCATTATATTTTCATCCATTTCCGTCATAATACTGCCCCCTCTGCATTATAAAAACCCAATTAATCTTGGTCGTTGATCAATCTGATCTAACGGTCTGGACTTAAACTAACCACCATCTATCCAACGCCTCCCCATCAACCCATCGAGTGATCTTGACCATTGGATTTTTCCATCCAAAGGCCCCTGTTCAACCCTCTGCTCAAACTTCATTTTCACCTAGTTAACTGTTTTTGCCAGTATTTTGTCGCTTTTTCCACTACGTTTACCCATTCTGCATAGCTCCATTCCCTTCATCTAACCTATGAAGTAGTCTTTAACCACAATTTCACAGGATTTCTTAATAAGTGTTTGATATTTTGCAGGGTTTGAAAAACTGGTTGTTCTATGTATTCATACAGTCACAGTCAAGTGACATTTCGGCCCAGAATGAAAATTCTGTGGCTTAGATCAAAGAAAAAGGATCTGCAGGGTAAGAAATCCGGATTTAAAACATCTGGATCGTGATCCTCAATCATAGAAACCCTCCAAATAGAAGACAACCACTTGTGTAAACAAACAAATGAAGGGTATCAGTGAAGGATCAAAGTTAAAGGGATTAATGCCTAAACCTAAAGATCACGGTTTTTAATCATATAGTTTAGAGAATAAAGACAGTGTTAAAGAACGAAGACCCGAAGATGAAGATCAAAGCCTAATTAGGCCTAAAACACAGAACAAAGAGAAATTAAAGATGTTTTAGGAAAGACAGAGGAAAATATCAGTCCAAGGACACCTCACAGCCACATCAAAGGGGCTAATTGAATCCCCCAACTACCAAAGAGCCACCTGCAGCCTTAATAAATCAAAAGAAGACCTACTTATTGCCCAATTCGAAGATATTTGCATAAAGACACCTGAACAGTTATTACCAAAGAAAGAACAAATTATAAAACTGTCAGTGAAGTTATTGAAAAATATTAATAGGCCTCGAAGTCAATATTTTTGCCCATTTTGCCTAGAAATACAGAAACAAAGTAAATGCAATAAAATCATAATTCAATGCTCTCTTGCCTTAGAACTTGCACGATTTTTGAGGCTAGGAGTTGCATTTAGTGTAGAATTTATTACATTTTAAACCTAAAACTCTTCCACCTCCTCATTTCTCCTATAAATACTTCTGAAGAAGATGAGATATAGGTTGATTGCTCACTAGTTGTAATACTGGAACTCTCTGAAATAATACATAGTCTGTCTGAAGTTGAGGAAGAAATTGAAGTCTTGGAAGCCTGATGATGATGTTGCATGCTTGTTTTTAAGAAGGCTCTATCATTGCATCCATGAGCTTGGCTGTTGGTGAAGTATTCTGAATTGTTTAAATGTTTTCTCCTATTTTCATTTTGTTCCATAAATGCTTACTACAGTAGGATGAAAGTTTTAGGCTAAGAAATGACTCCTAGAAGCACCTTAGACCTGTTCATCCTTCATTGTTTTATGTTTTCTTCTGCTAAGGTATTTTAGAGTCTTCAATCTCTCTCTTTAGTCCTCATGCTTGTTTATTTCTATAATAGCTCAAATAGTTGGTTTCAGCATGATTTATGGTTTTCCCTGCTTGTCTGCTATCACTTGAAAGCTGTTATTAAAGTCTCCCTTTGAAGCACCATTTTCTTAAGTTAGCCAAGGAGGTCTGTTTTGATCATGCCCTTTGTCCTTGCTTGAAAAATTGTTTTGAAGGTCTTTATAGTTGTGATCATAGATGTTTTTATGTGTTCCCTCTTCTATGACTGCAATTATCAGTGAATCTTTTATGTTTTCTAAGTCATCTAAAATAAAATCTTTGAGGAAATAGGATGTGCTCCCAAATCTTATATTTCATTTTAAAAGTTGTTTTGAAGTCATTATTTGCTTAAAGTGCAGTTTGTAGAATTCATGGTTAGCCCTGTCTATCAAATACCTCTTTATTGTTCAAGTTATGTTTTCAAATTCCCTTTGTTGAGAATTTAAACTCTCTTTCTAAACCATTAATGTCCATCTCATCCTAAAAACCAAAGGATCCTGTGGCCAAGTCAGATTTTCCCTTTGATATCCCATATCCATTGATAAGTTTTTTATAACCTCTTCTTGACTCCATTACCCAATCAATCTAGCATTTCCCCTTTCTATCTATCTTTCCTAGACCTTTCATGTTTTCTTATGTCTTTCAACCAAACAAACAAACAAACACTTGCACTTAATAACTAGTCTAAAAGTGATACCTAAAGCACACACGATAAACCTTTGCAAAAAACGAATAATTTGAGAGATCCCTCTCTGAGAATAGGAGGGCTAGATCCTATAACTCTAAAGATTGGTTTGATGTTGCCTTGTCTTTTGATTTTCCAAACTATAATAACACAGGACCCCAACATAATGGTGATCATGGTGGGACGCTGAGTAAAAACCTTAAAACAAAACACTCATTGTCCAAGTACAACATAAGTAACTTTCTTCAATCATTACCAAGCTTAATGGTAATCGTGATAGGAATTATTTGAATCAGTGGCAAACTAAGTAAGTCTTAGGATTCTCATAAAACCTTACAAAACTTTGAAGGAATCAGTTACCAAGCCATAAGAGTGAACTTTGTATATTTTTGACAGCTTAGCTAAGTGTTAAATCAGATTTAGGACAATCTCATAACCCATAGGACTGAAAAAAATCAGAAAAACCCAAAAAAAAATCAGTTTGGCTTCATAATAAATGTGGTGGTGGAACCATCCAATATTTTACCTTCATACAAGCTAAAAAGTTTCCACCTGGCAACTCCACTAGCCCCAGTAGGCCTATTACTCATCTAGGTCTCCAGATCTCTTTAGGACTGTGTTAACCAGCCTTGAAGAAGTTTAGAAGCCTAGTCCCATTCTATATAAGACATTGTGAGAGGTAAAACTCCCAAAAAACAGTCCCTAAAGCTTTAGCCTCTCTCATTTTTGAAAAAAAAACAGTCTGGCTTCACATAGGATCAACACTAGATCTCATCGAGACCCTAATCCTCCTTTAATAGTTGACAATCCAGAGAGAATTCTATGGCAGTTTTCTAAGTCTAGAAAATCAACTGCTAATAAGAGCCTCTTAAGAACAAAATCTGTTCATGAAAACCTTGTTGTCTTAGAGGATTCATACTTTGATTTACATCATACAAAGACCATATTTAGAACAATATCTAAAGGTGATTTAAACCAAAGTAATATTGACATTGCAGATCTGCAACATAGCTTTAGTAGAGAAGCCTCACCTTCCACTCCTCCTGATTCACAACTTCTTCAACACTTTAGCCTTTTTCTTAACAAATATGCTCAAAACCAGTTTGCTGGCCCAAGTGTTTCTTCCACTCCAATCCATACTACCATTTTTCAAAACACTCCATTTCAGCCCACTTTCCCTCTTGTAAATCCACCTTTCTTTCCAGCCATGGCAACATGGTATGCCCCATTAGTGTTACCACAACCTCTGCTTCCCTTACCAAATGAGTACCAATCCAAAATTCCTCATTTCACTAGAAAAGAGTCTACAACAGCTCAACATCATGTAGATAGGATGGAGGATGCTTTTGATTACATGGAGATAGAAGAAGAAACCATTAATCTTTGTCCAAATTTTAGGAGGAGATGTAAAGAAGTGGTTTAAAAACTTACCTCCTAACTGCATAAATGATCTCCCTTCTTTGCATCAAACATTCATCAACAAATGGGAAATGAAAAAGAACCCTTTCCAAATACTAGCAGAGTATATTAGTCTCAAAATAAATCAAGGGGAGAGTGTTCATGACTACTCCACTAGGTTTAACAGTGTTTACAATGCTCTTCCACCTCACATGAAACCTCCCCAAGGCATGGCCTTAGTAAGATACCCTGAAGGTTTTGATGCTGAAATGGCCTATCAGCTAAGGGAGAGAGATTACTTAACATTAGAAGACATGCAGAAGGGATTTGTGAGTGTAGAAGCAAACATAATTGAGAAAAGAAATAGGTTGAGATCAGAAAAAAGGGTAACTTATAAAGATGACATTGTACCCTCAACCTCAACTTATGACACCAAAATTGACAACCTAGTGAAGGTAATGGAGAGGATGCTAGAAAAGATCAACTTTAATGATAGAGTGCCACCAAGAGAACCTCAAAACAACCAAAATAGAAACAGAAATCAGAATTATATAAGAGAAAACAATCAAGATAAGAAAAAAGAAAATGACCAACAGATTAAACCTCCCTTCCAAAAAAACTATGTAGATCAATATGAGGAAGATAGGGAGATTGAAAGGTTGGGAGAAGGTCATGTAAACTTGATTGGATCAGATAGTGGGGATGATGTTTTCCTCACTGAAAAAGAAAAAGGTTTTTTCTTTGATCAAAATACAAACACCTATGAAGATTCTAATGATTATAGATTGGGGTTTGAAAATGCAATCATGGTGGTGCACAAACAATATGATCTTAGGAGCAAAGTGAATGTAGACAATTCAAAGGATAAAAGCACTAGTACGGTTGTCAAGAAAAACACAGAAACTCAGCCTAAGAAGACAACAGAGAAACCCAAAATTTTGGCTAAGAAAATAGATTCAAATAAAGAGAAGAGCAGCCGGCCAAATGTTGAACAAAGAATCCCTAGCACCTCAGCTAGTGGACCTAACAAAACTGTCCGAATTACCAGTCCAAACAAAGTTCAACAAATCAAAATTTTTGAATGGAATTCGATTGAAAAAAAATATGTAAATATGAACAAGTCAATTGTTCCTTTCAGCCTTGAGGGAGAGATTGCAAAGATAAAAATTACCATCCCCCTAGCTGAACTAGTAACCCAAGAAGTGTACAAAACCAAGTTTTAAAAGCTTTAAACTTAGGAAGTGATACTGATACCTTAAACTTGACAGATGACAATCCTGAGTTTTTGTTTGGTCCAGAAGTTGAAGGAACATAACAAGAAGGAGTTGTTCCTCCCTTCTATGTTAGTTTGAATATACATGAGAAAATTTTACACAATTCCATGCTAGACTCTGGAGCTTCACATAATCTAATGCCCAAGGTAGTAATGGAAAGCTTAGGCTTAGAAATTACTAAACCATACAAGGATTTATATTCCTTTGATTCAAGTAGAGTCAAATATTTGGGTTTAATCAAATATTTATGTGTTAACTTATCTCAAATCCATGCTAAGAGTCTAGTTATGGAAATAGTTGTAGCTGACATTCCCCCTAAGTATGGCATGCTTTTATCAAGATCATGGGGATCTAAACTTCAGGGAAGCCTTCAAATGGAAATGTATTATGCCACAATCCCTGTTTTTAACCAAAACAGAAGATTATACAGGGAATCTCACATGAAAGACATGGTGAGAAACATAGATAAACCAAATAATTCTCCAATTTATTCTATTCAATCAAGTTTAGATTCCTTTATTTTGTACAACGAAGATGAAATCACTCAACAAGATAAGGAAAACATAGACTCAATTAGTTTACCAGAACAATAAGAATTTCCCTCAAATCAGATACAAAACATTGGCAATCAACAACAACAAGAGAATGAAAATAAGGCTGATATACTTTGGACAATAAAATTTGATGGATCTTGTAATAAAACAAGTGCAGGGGCAGGTGTGTGGATTCAAAATACAAATCAGAGTTTTTCATATAAATTGGATTTCCCATGCACCAACAATATTGCTGAGAATGAAGCACTTCTCTTAGGCTTACAATTGCTTAAACAATTAGAAGCCCAAAAGATATAAATCTTAGGAGATTCTAAACTTATCATAAGACAAATAAAAGGAGAATAGTTAGCTAGAAATCCAAGGCTTAGGGAATATCGGAATGTCACCCTTGATTTATTGAAAACCTTTTAAAAGTATGAACTCATTTTCATTCCAAGAGCACTAAATCATCTAGCAATTGAACTCGCTTTCAATGCCAGCAACTGCCAAGTACCTGAGATAAATGAGTAGCTTAGTGTGAAGGTAAAACAGAGGCCTGAAGTGCCTGATATTGAAGATCACTAGCAAGTGTTTGATTCTGACAAACACATCGATGATTTCTTAAAATCAGAAAATAATTTTTCCATACCAATATCAGAAAACAGTCGTAAAGAAAACTGTTTGTATATTGAACAAATCCCAGAAGTTGAAATAATGCATTCTGTTGATATGAATCACTGTGAGAATCCTTTTGAAGTAGCATTAATTGAAAATGCAGACCATGAAGACTTGGAAGTTTTGCAATGCAAGAGTGATACAATTCCAAGAGGTCTGACACCTTTAGAACACCTTTTCGACTTTAATGATGTATCCAAAGAACCAAGAATGGAGCCTATGGAAACAGATGTAGAAGAACATAACATAGGTAGCCTAGCAGAGCCCACGATGATTAAATTGTCCAACACTCTCCCAGCTCACATAAGATTGCAATACATAGAGCTTTTCAAGGAGTTTAAAGATGTTTTTGCTTCGGGATACAAAGATCTAAAATCTTATGAGACTAGCATCATTCAGCACAAGACTCCTTTGAAGGAAAATCAAAAGCCTTTTAAACAAAAAACAAGGAGGATAAACCCTATTTTATTACCCTTAGTCAAGGTAGAAATTGAAAAGATGCATGATGCTGGGATCATAGTACCAATTAGATATTCAGAGTGGGTATCAAACTTAGTTTCTGTTAGAAAAAGACAGCAGAAATCAGGCTCTGTATTGACTTCAGAAATTTAAATAGAGCCTCCCTAGAAGACAACTACCCCTTGCCCAAGATGGATCATATAATTCAAAGGGTAGTTGTGTCAAAAAGGATATCACTCTTAGATGGGTTCTTAGGTAACAACCAAGTGTTAATGCTCCCAAGTGATCAACTCAAAACTACTTTTACTACACCTTGGGGCACCTTTATGTATGTCAAAATGCCTTTCGGTTTGATGAATGAAGGGGCCACCTTCAAAAGGGCCATGGACATAGCCTTCTCTAAAGATATTGGCTATTTCATA
The DNA here is from genome assembly GCA_034641835.2 of Pinus albicaulis. Taxonomy (NCBI): domain Eukaryota; kingdom Viridiplantae; phylum Streptophyta; class Pinopsida; order Pinales; family Pinaceae; genus Pinus; species Pinus albicaulis. Next base: position 650,271,760 of record CM076577.1, on the reverse strand, counting down.
ATTATTTACCTTGATGACATAACCATTTTCTCAAAAACTGATGAAGAACATTTGATTCACTTGAGAAAGGTTTTTGAGAAGTGTAGGAAATTTGGCTTATCTATGAATCCCAATAAGACACTCTTTGGTCTCCAAGAAGGTAAAATTCTTGGTCATATACTTTTAGAAGAGGGAATAAAAATAGACCCTAAAAGGATAGATGACATATTGCAGATCAGCCATCCAAGAAGCCTCAAAGAATTACAATATTTCATTGGAAAGATTAATTTTTTGAGGAGGTTTATCCCCAACCTTGCTAAGCTATTAAAAAAATTTACAAATATGATTAAGAAATATGTGGGTCTGAAATGGAATTTACCAGCTAAAAAATCATTTGAATTGGTTAAACAGACTCTCACTCAAACACCAGTCTTGATTAGTCTAGATTTTACCAAAGACTTTTATATCTTTTCTTTTGCATTTGAGCATACAATAGCTGCAATTTTACTTCAAAAGAATGACTTGGGGAAAGAATAGCCAATATCCTTCTTTAGTAGGGCCTTAAGAGATGCTCCTCTCAAATATAACATCATGGAGAAGCAAGCCTTAGCATTAGTGAAAGCATTAAAAGACTTTAGGTTCTATATTTTACACTCTCACATAATTTCTTTTGTTCCACATACTGTTGTCAAGGACATTCTAAGTCAAGACCCTGATGGTAAAAGGGGAAAATGGATTGCAACCATTCTTGAATATGACTTAGAAATTAGGCCCACCAAACTGATTAAAGGGCAGGGATTAGCAAAACTAATGGCTGAATCGAACTTCCAAGCCCTAGATATGAACATGTTAGATGTATTGGAAGAAGTAGAAGAATTCACTACTCCTTTCATTGAAGACACATTTCTGAATTCTCCTTGGTATGATGACATTATTTATGTGATTTTATATTTAAATGCCCCTCCTTTGTCTAAAACTAAAGCTAGATTTTTGAAACAAAAAGCTTTGAGTTATTGCATCCTAGATGGGGTATTATATTGGAAAAATGCTGTTGGAATTTTTCTTAAATGTTTACTTGAAGATGATGCAGGAAAGATCATGCATGAGTTGCATGAAGGAGAATGTGGAGGACACCTCTACTGGAAGGCCACAACAAAAAAAATTCTTAGATCTAGTCACTATTGGCCTACCCTTTTCCCAGACACTCAGAAGTTAGTCATGTCTTGCCATAAGTGTCAATTTTTTTATGGAAAAAGAAAAATCCTTCCCTTACCATTACATCCTATCAGATTTGAGGCACCTTTTCAACAATGGGGCTTAGAATTCATTGGGGAAATTCACCCATCTTCCTCAGCCCAACATAAATGTATCCTCATTGCCACTGACTTCTTTACCAAGTGGATAGAAGCTATACGCTCTAGGAATGCCAATGACTCTATCATTATCAAGTTCCTTGAAACAAATATCCTATCTAGATTTGGTTGTCCCAGAAAAATCATAACAGATAATGCTACTTATTTCAAGTCCAAAAGAATGGCTGATTTTTGTTACAAATACCACATTACCTTGGGTCATTATACTGCCTATTATCCCCAAGGAAATGGATCAGTTGAATCCTTCAATAAGAGCCTCATCAATATCATCAAAAATATATTAGAGTAGAATCAGAAATCATGCCACAGTAAGCTGGTACATGCCTTGTGGGCTGATAGATTAACTACAAAGAAGTCAATAAATATGCCCCCCTATCAGCTGGTCTATGGCATGGATGCAGTCTTCACCACCTCATTAGGAGTTCCAGTCATGAAACTCCTTTAAGAAGTGTAGATTGAAGAAAATGATATGCAGATGAGAATCAATCAAACAATCCATTTACAGTAGACTAGAGAAGAAGTCTATGAAAGAACACAGTTAGTCCAAGAAAATATCAAGAAGCTATTTGATAAAAGGACTAAGGCAAACAATTTCCTAGTTGAAAATTTTGTTCTTAAATGGGATTCAAGAAGATAAGAGAAGGGAAAACATGGAAAGTTTGAGAACTTGTGGAAAGGGTCCTATATTGTTCACGATGAGAGGGGTCATAACACATTTTTCTTGAAAGAACTGAATGGAGAATATTTATATGGAGGTCCTGTCAATGGCAGGAGGCTCAAGCATTACTTCTGCCAAGAGTCTTGAGTTTTTAAAGCTTTTTCTTTCCATTGTAAATTATCATTGTCTGAACATTGCATTCAAAGTTAGAAAAATAAAAAATAAAAAAACATTAGAAAGAAGAAAAGAGGGAAGATTGTAAAACAAGAAAGGTACAGCCCCATACCCAAAAGAGAAATAAAGTCTGGAAGTGTGCAAGCTCAAATGCCACTCCTAAAAACACACTTCTAGTTAGTCATACAGCCTAATCATGACTAATTAGCCTTTTCAATTTTATGCTGATAGGTTAGTGAAATAGATTTTCCAAACAACTCAATCTTGGATTATCAGTGAGGTAGATTAGGTTAGAAAAAAAAAGGTTCAAATATGCTCAAAACTTGAAGCTATGAGATTAATGAAGAGCTGGTTCTAAAAATAAAAAAATAAAAAATCCAAAACTTGAACCAGGGAAGAGAGAAGACAGCTCAGAATAATTTCAAAAACAGAGTTGAAGAAAAGAGAAGGATATTCTTAAAAACTTTCAGATCTTAAGCCTTCACCATTTTGATTTAATTTTCTGCAAATAGTAATCTATGTGTAGCTTTTTTTTATGCCATAGATCAGCAACAAGTTAGACTATTCAATCCTGACTTTGCTGCTTTTGAATTTCTTGTTTCAGAAATTAGAGAATAAAAATCTGTTAGATAGTATAATCCTGACATATAGTAGTCAGGTAGAGAAGATTATGAACTCAACTGTTTAAACTGAGTTCATGGAGGAATAAGATTAGACTTAGATTAGTTTTTTCTTTTCAAAAGAATAAAATGTTTTTGAAGAGAGTTGGCGAGTCTAAATGCACTTTGAAAAGAATAAAAAATGTTAGGATTATTAGGAATAGGTAGGTAGACTTGTTGTTTTGACAGAATTCCATTGCTCTAAATTTCTACAGAGATCATCAAAAAGAAAGGTTTCTGCCCAATGGATTGAGGCACTGGTTTACTAAAAAGCTAGAGATCAATAGCTAAGGTTCTAGACACCTAAAGGACCAGCTGTCTTCCCCAAGTGGAGCCACTATTAGCCACCTATAAATTTTGTTATACCAAGAGGTGGCTAGACTTTGTCTTCAAGCCTTCAAGAGATAGTTTCATTTGAAAAACTATCATCTTTTGAAGTCTTATGATATTCTTTCATCCTTTGAAATTAAACTTCAATGTTGTTTCCCTCATTAACCCTGAAAAAATCTACTGTTTTCCTGAAGAAAAATACTGCCCAAAAACCCATTTTCCCCCTTCATTTTACCCCCCCTTTCACTCATACTTAACCTCCATTTTTATCTCCTTTTTCCTCATTAAATTCCTCCTTTTCCCTCATTTTCTTTCCTTCCGTTCATAAATTCCCTCTGATAAGGTTTAAAACTCCTTTTTGACCTTATCGAAACCCTTAAAAACCTTCAAAAATCCTTCACAAATCATAAAAAATAGCCTTTTTCCACTAAGACCTTAAGCCCCTTCGGCTAAACCCCTAACCACTTCCCCACATATGACCCGCGCCCACAACCAAGCACTATGCTCTCAGGCGCTAATCACAATCGGAGCCTTCTGTTTAACGCTTTTCCCTTTGTTCCTCCGAAAAATTCCGATGTGATGAACTTTATTCTATGAACCTCCACTGCGATCCCAATCGTTGATCCGTTCTAAATCCAACGACTCAAGTCTAATCGTGCAATCGCAATCGAGCTTCCCCTCTTGTCTTGTTACCTTTTTATTTTAAAATTTTCCAATTGTGATTAAGTCCTTTGTATATATAAACCCTTCTCAAAACTTAATTTTCCTTTTTATTTTATTAAAAAACCTGACTTTCCTATGTTTTCTATTAACCCGACAGTTCAATGTTTGGTGAATTTTCAGTCGTTTATCTAAAACCGATCAACGATCGACGACACATCGCATTGGAGTTTTTCATTGGACGCGTTGCAAAAATTTATTTCCTACCTCCAATTGCAACCTTGAAATGGTTTCCCGATCATCAATCTATTCCACTATACCTAGATCTAATGGTCCACATTGCTCTGTTCCAAAGCCCGCATACCCGTCTTTGGCATCCATAACTTAATCTTCGCCATTGATCTAGTTCTAAGATCAATGGTCCTTTTTCAATCGCATCGCGAAAAACCATTGCACCTTTCCTCTCTCCTCCTCCGATTGTGATCATTATGATTCAATCTGGACCGTCAAAAACCAAAAGAACTGACAGCCCAAATTGATCACCCTCTGCCACAACTCTCTGACATTAAAAACCATAGATTAAATCTCGACCGTAGATCTCTCTAAGATCTAACGGCCCTCGTGTAATCACATAGTAAATTTTCTTTGCACCCTTCCTCTCTCCTCCGCCAATTGGCGATCCCGCGATTGGATCTGGGCCATCCATTTCGTAGATCTGACGGCCCAGATTAAAACTTGACACCCTTTGTTATTTTCATAAAACCCTGCTGTGTAAATTTCTTTGGTGAATACCCATTGTTGATCTCTACAGATCAATGGTCCACAGTCACTCGATCTCCACCCGAACCTCCATTTCATTTTCCTTTCGACGCCCCATCATTGAATCTGGACCATTCATTCTGAAGATCTAACAGTCTAGATTAGACCCCGCAGGCCCAGTTCCTTTGGGACCTACCTTTTCCCTTGGCTGATTTGGGCCATCCATTTCGGTGTTCTGACAGTCCAGATCGAAACCACCTTGACCCTGCCCCACCTGCTTCTGCCTGCGCAACTTGTCTCATCGCGCTCTCCTCACAACTGTCCGATTTGACACTCCAGATCTGACGGCTAGCGCGTGATATCGCGTGATTTTTGAGTCCGAAAGATAATTCGAAAAAGTTACGTGATGTGGGTGGTTTTAGAAAGCCACGTGTCGGCCATAGACACATATTGCGTTCAAAAAGGAAATACCACCTTTCCCCCTCTTCGCCGCGCGAAAACCATTCTGGTTTTCTGCAAAACCACTTTCCCCATCACATTACGTTTTCTACCTTTAAATCTCTGCCATTGATCTCTGAGATCTAACGGTCCCAGTTTAACCTCGCCATTTAGACCATCGCCCTCCACCCATCCTCCAAAGGACTTCCTCAACGAATCTTCGATGTTGATCTCTGTTGGCTGATCTAATCCGACGGCCCAGAATTGTTCCGCAACCCCAAATTTCATTAAACCATTTTCGCCCTCGCCAAAGGTTTTTGGCCCATTTTTCATTATATTTTCATCCATTTCTGTCATAATACTACACCCTCTGCATTATACAAACCCAATTAATCTCGTCTGTTGATCAATCTGATCTAACGACTCAGACTTAATCTAACCACCGTTTATCGAATGCCTCCCCATCAACCCATCGAGTGATCTCGACCATTGGATGTTTCCATCCAACGACCCCTGTTCAACCCTCCGCTCAAACTTCATTTTCACCTGGTTAACTATTTTTGCCAAGATTTTCTTTCTTTTTCCACTGTGTTTACCCATTCTGCATAGCTCCATTCCCTTCAGCTAACCTTTGAAGCAGTCTTTAACCAAAATTCTATAGGATTTCTTAATAATTGTTTGATATTTTGCAGGGTTTGAAATGGTGGTTGTTATATGTATTCATACAGTCACATTCAAGTGACATTTCGGCCCAGAATGACGATTTTGTGGCTTAAATCAAAGAAAAAGGATCTACAGGGTAAGAAATCCGGATTTAAAGCATCTGGATCGTGATCCTCGATCACAGAAACCATCCAAATAGTAGATAGCTACCTGTGTAAACCAACAAATGAAGGGTATCAGTGAAGGATCAAAGATAAAGGGATTAATTCCTAAACTTGAAGATCAGGGTTTTTAATCGTCCAGTTTAGAGAATAAAGACAGTGCTAAAGAACGAAGACCTGAAGATGAAGATCAAAGCCTAATTAGGCCTAAAACACAGAACAAAGATAGATTAAAGATGTCTTAGGAAAGATAGAGGAAAATATCAGTCCAAAGACACCTCACAGCCACATCAAAGGGGCTAATAGAATCCCCCAGCTACCAAAGAGCCACCTACAACCTTAATAAATCAAAAGAAGGCCTACCTATTGCCCAATTCGAAGATATTTGCATAAAGACACCTGAATAGTTATTACCAAAGAAAGAACAAATTCTAAAACTGTCAGTGAAGTTATTGAAAAATATTAATAGGCCTCAAAGTCAATCTTTTTGCCCATTTTGCCTAGAAATATAGAAACAGAGTAAATGCAATAGAATCATAATTCAATGCTGTCCTACCTTAGACCTTGCATGGTTTTCGAGGTTAGGAGTTGAATTTAGTGTAGAATTTATTACATTTTAAACCTAAAAATATTCCACCTCTTCATTTATCCTATAAATACTTCTAAAGAAGATGAGATACAGGTTGATTGCTCACTAGTTGTAATACTGGAACTCTCTGAAATAATACATAGTCTGTCTGAAGTTGAGGAAGAAATTGAAGTCTTGGAAGCCTGATGATGATGTTGCATGCTTGTTCTTAAGAAGGCTCTATCATTGGATCCATGAGCTTGGCTGTTGGTGAAGTATTATGAACTATTTAAATGTTTTCTCCTATTTTCATTTTCTTCCATAATGCTTACTATATAAGGATGAAAGTTTTAGGCTAAGAAATGAGTCCTAGAAGCACCCTAGACTTGTTCATCCTTCACTGTTTTATGTTTTCTTCTACTGAGGTATTTTAGAGTATTCAATCTCTCTCTTTAGTCCTCATGCTTGTTTATTTCTATAATAGCTCAAATAGTTGGTTTCAACATGATTTATGGTTTTCCCTGCTTGTCTGCTATCACTTGAAAGTTGTTATTGAAGTCTCCATTTGAAGCACCATTGTCTTAAGTCAGCCAAGGAGGTTTCTTTTGATCATGCCCTTTGTCCTTGCTTGGACAATTGTTTTGAAGGTCTTTATAGTTGTGATCATAGATTTTTTTAGGTGTTCCCTCTTCTATGACTACATTATCAGTGAATCTTTTATGTTTTCTAAGTCATTTGAAATAAAATATTTGAGGAAATAGGATGTGATCCCGAATCTTAGATTTCATTTTAAAATTTGTTTTGAAGTCATTATTTTCTTAAAGTGTGGTTTGTAGAATTCATGGTTAGCCCTGTTTATCAAATACCTCTTTATTGCTCAAGTTATATTTTCAAATTCCCTTTTTTGAGAATTTAAACTCTCTTTCTAAACCATTAATGTCCATCTCATTCCAAAAACCAAAGGATCCTGTGGCCAAGTTAGATTTTCCCTTTGATATCCCATATCCATTCATAAGTTTGTTATAACCTCTTCTTGACTAAATTACCCAATCAATATAGCATTTTCCCTTTCTATCTATATTTCCTAGACCTTTCATGTTTTCTTATGTCTTTCAACCAAACAAACAAACAAAAACTTGCACTTAATAGCTAGTCTAAAACAAATACCCAAAGCAAACACGATAAACCTTTGCAAAAAACGAATAATTTGAGAGATCCCTCTCTAAGAACAGGAGGACTAGATAATGGAACTCTAAATATTGGTTTGATGTTGCCTTGTATTTTGATTTGCCAAACTATCAAAACACAGGACCCCAACAAAAGGCAACCCCTCTCTTTGTATGAGGGTATTGTATTGCGGCTGTGTATTGTGCATGTATTCTCAGAGCGAGAAATAGATAGGGATACTGTGAGAGAGAACATAGTATATTACATCAAATTTTTTGTAGGTTGTGTCTCTTTATTTTTCTGGATAATATAAAGGAAGGATTGGTTGTTCGGGGTGGACGTAGCCCAAACTAGGTGAACCACGTACATCTGTGTCTCTCTAGTTTTATGTGTTTTGTGTGCTTGTGTTTTCCGCATATTTTATGTGTTGCATTTCTCTGTAATATTTAATTTTCTAACAATTGGTATCATAGCCGAAGGTCTATTTGGATAATAATCTAGCAGGAAAGAAGGGTTCCTGGTTCGAGTGGGAGTAATGGCGAAAGATGGTAAATTTAGGGTCGAGAAATTTAACAGCCAAAAATTCCCATTGTGGAAGATGCAGATGGAAGATTATCTCTATCAGAAATATCTGTACCTACCATTGAGCAGAAAAAAAAATAAGCCGATGGCTATGACAGATGAAGAATGGGAGATTCTCGATAGAATGGCACTTGGAACAGTACGGTTGTGCCTCATGGCATTGGTAGCCTTCAATATTTTGAAGGAAACACAACAGAGGGTTTGATTAAGGCATTGACGAAACTATATGAGAAACCCTTGGCCTCAAACAAGGTATTTCTTATTAAACGTTTATTTAATATGAAGATGTCAGAAGGTGGATCTGTTGCAGACCATTTAAATGATTTTAATACAGTTACCAGTCAGTTAAGTTCTGTAGGGGTAAACTTTGATGATGAAGTTAGGGCTCTTTTATTTCTGTGCTCATTTCCAGAAAGATGGAATGGTTTAGCTATGGCCATTAGTAACTCTATCTCTGGATCTAGTACCTTAAAGTTTAATGATGTTGTCGGTGCTATCCTTAGCGAGGAAATGCGATGGAAAAGCTTTGGTGAGACATTGGGTAATGCTTTGAGTGCAGAGTCTAGGGGAATAAGAATGGAAAGAGGAAAGAGCTCGGGATATTACAGTAAATCATGGAAAGGCAGATCCAAGTCTAGATCGGGGATAGTGTGCTGGAAATGTGGAAAGAAAGGACACCTAAAGAAATACTGTAGATCTCGAAAGTGAAAAGAAGAAGATGCACAGCAAGAAAACAATCATGAAGCAAATGTGACAGGTGATGTGTTACAAGATGCTTTGATTCTTTCTTTCGAAAATGTTATTGATTCTTGGGTTGTAGATTCAAGGGCCTCATTCCATGCCACACCTGATAAGAAATATTTTCATGACTATGTTCAAGGAGATTTTGGACAAGTTCGTTTGGGTGATGATAAACCCCGTAAAATTGTTGGAATGGGTAAAGTTCTTGTAAAACAACAGAATGGAAACCAATGGCTACTAAAGGAGGTAAGGCATGTTCCAGATCTGAAGAAAAATCTGATTTCAACAGGGCAGTTAGGCGATGAAGGTTGTGTGACAACTTTCACAGATAAAACTTGGAAGGTCACCAAAGGAGCCCTGGTAATAGAAAAAGGCGAAAAGGTTGGTACATTGTATTTATGTAATGGTATTTCTAACTCTGTTAATGCTTTAACTTCCAAAGGAGCAGATGCAGCATTATGGCATCATAGGCTCGGACACATGAGTGAGAAGGGAATGAAGATTCTTCACTCAAGAAATTTGTTGCCAGGTTTGAAGAATGTTGATTTGGATTTCTGTGAGAATTGTGTTTATGGAAAACAGAAGAGAGTCAGATTTCTCAGAGTTGGGAAAGAAAAGAAGAGCGAAAAATTGGAGCTTGTGCATACAGATGTATGGGGACCTGCTCAGGTATCATCTCTCGGTGGCTCTTGTTATTATGTTACTTTTATTGATGATGCAAATAGAAAAACATGGATTTATTGTATTTAGAATAAATCTGATGTATTTGATACTTTCAAGAAATGGAAAGCTTTGGTTGAGATTGAGACAGGAAAGAAGTTGAAGTGTCTCAGATCAGACAATGGAGGTGAATATTGCAACAAAGAGTTTGATAGGTACTGTTCAGAGCATGGAATTCGCAGAGAGAAGACAATTCCAAGAACACCACAAGAAAATGGTGTGTCAGAAAGGATGAACATAACAATCATGGAGCGTGCAAGGTGCATGAGATTGCATGCAGGATTGCCTTTACAATTTTGGGCAGATGCTGTAGATACTTCTATTTATCTAATAAACAGAGGGCCTTCAAGTTCCTTGGATGGTGGTATTCCAGAGGAAGCATGGACAGGTAAAAAGGTAAACTACTCTTTTTTAAAGCCTTTTGGTTGTGAGGCCTTTGTTCATATTAATAAAGAAAATAGAACAAAGCTTGAGGAAAAATCAAAGAAATGTACCTTTATTGGATATGGTGTTAATGATTTTGGTTATCGCTTATATGATTATGAAAATCACAAAATCATTAGGAGCAGAGATGTAATATTCAATGAAAAGGTCTTGTATAAGAGTCAGTTGCAGGAAAAGAAACAGGAAAAAGAAAGCAAGGAATACACGGTTCTTGATGAGATAACTGAAAAAGTAAAGGTGCCTGAAAATAATAATAATCAATAACCACAGCAGCAACAACCACCACAACAGCAACAGGCACCTCAAACACCTGAAAGTGGTGTTAGAAGATCTACCAGGATAAGTAGACCCCCTGAACGATACTCTCCTTCATTATATTATTTATTGTTGACTGATTCTGGTGAACCTGAATGTTATGAAGAAGCAATGAAGGTTGAAAGTAGGAAGAAGTGGGAGCTAGCCATGGAAGAAGAGATGGACTCCTTAATGCATAACCAGACTTGGGACTTAGTCAAGTTGCCTGCAGGTAAAACTACATTGCAAAATAAATGGGTTTACAGGCTGAAGGAAGAAGATGGAGGAAAACAGAGGTACAAAGCTAGACTTGTGGTGAAGGGGTTTGCACAGAAGAAAGGTATTGATTTCGATGAAATATTTTCTCCTGTTGTTAAGATGACTTCAATCAGAACTATTTTAAGTCTTGTAGCAGCGGAAGATTTACATCTTGAACAATTAGATGTAAAGACAACATTTCTCCATGGAGATTTGGAGGAAGAGATCTATATGCAGCAACCAGAAGGATATGAGGTCAAAGGGAAAGAAAAATTAGTGTGCAGGTTAAAGAAGAGCTTGTATGGCTTAAAACAAGCTCCAAGGTAGTGGTATCTAAAATTTGACAGGTTTATGTCTGAACAAGGTTATACTAGATGTCACTCTGATCATTGTGTTTATCTAAAAAAGCAAAATGATGGCAGCTATATTATATTGTTATTGTATGTAGATGACATGCTTGTTTCAGGGTCTAACATGCAGGAAATAAATGTGCTCAAAAGAAAATTGGCAAATTCATTTGCAATGAAGGATTTGGGAGCTGCAAAAAAAATCCTTGGTATGAGAATAACTAGAGACAGGAAAAATCGCAAATTAACACTGTCTCAGAATGAGTACATACAAAAGGTGTTGAAAAGATTTAATATGCAGAATGCAAAGCCAGGTAGTACACCTTTTGCGAGCCATTTCAAACTTAGTATGGAGATGTGCCCCAAGACCCACGAAGAAATGGAATATATGTCTAAAGTTCCATATGCATCAGCATTTGGAAGCTTAATGTATGCAATGATCTGCACAAGGCCTGGTATTACACATGCAGTGGGAGTTGTAAGTAGGTACATGAACAATCCAGGAAAAGAACATTGGATGGCAGTAAAATGGATTCTCAGATATTTGAGAGGTACCACAAATCAAGCATTATGCTTTGGTGGTTCAAACATTGCTCTATAGGGATATGTTGATGCAGATATGGCAGGTGACAGAGACAATGGGAGGAGCACTAGAGGATATTTATTTACTGTAGGTGGAACAAATGTCAGTTGGGTTTCAAAAATCCAAAGTGTTGTTGTACTTTCAACAACAGAAGCAGAGTATGTTGCTGCTACAGAGGCTAGTAAGGAAATGATTTGGTAACAAAGGTTTATGGATGAATTGGGTAAGAAGCATGATATGATAGCCAAATTTCCATTCATATTGAAAATAACTCATCATTTCATTCCAGGACTAAACACATACAGCTCAAGTACCATTTCATACTGTCAGTATTGGAAGATGGACAGTTGAAGCTAGAGAAGATAGACACTAGCCAGAATCTTGCAGATATGCTAACAAAAGTTGTATCCAGGGAGAAACTGAGAATATACTCAGTTTAAATTGGTCTTAAAGGATAACGATGAAGATGAGAAATAGCCAGGTCCAAAGAGGAGTCATTATCTAGAAAATGAAGCAGTGGTGGAGTTGCTACAATCAGTCTCCAAGTGGGAGATTGTTGGGTGTGGAGCCTAATTATCTTGTTTATTTTGTATCATAGCGTTGGACCCATGTACCTTAATGGGGTGGCAACACCACCTATAATTAAATGATTCCTATGGGGTCCAGGGGGGTGACTGTGACTTTATGGAGTGCCCCCCCCCCCCCCCCCCCTAGCGGGGGGTTTCAGGTGTAGCGCCCCCGAAGCTAAGAATAAATGTAAAATTTCCTTGTAAAAGTATAGTAATTTCTAGTCAATCTGGGCCATTCATTAGGCAGATGATTTGACGGTAGAAGTTATGTTTAGTTTAGGGTTTTTTTCCCTAAAAGGCAACCCCTCTCTTTGTATGAGGGTATTGTATTGTGGCTGTGTATTGTGTGTGTATTCTCAAAGCGAGAAACAGATAGGGAGACTATGAGAGAGAACACAGGATATTACAACGAATTTGTTGTAGGTTGTGTCTCTTCATTTTGCTGGATAATAGAAAGGAAGGATTGGCTATTCAGGGTGGACGTAGCCCAAACTGGGTGAACCACATATATCTGTGTCTCTTTGGTTTTATGTGTTTTGTGTGCTTATGTTTTCCGCATATTTTATGTGTTGCATTGCTCTGTAATATTTAATTTTCTAACAGGGCCAACGAATGAGAATTTTTGAGGGAGAATAAGGCTTTATGACTAGGTCTACCATTATTGAATCAATTTTTTACATGACCTAATGGAATGATAAAAGAAAGAAAAATCCCATGTGGGACACCTAAAATGAATATGAAAAGAGTAATTTGGTTCACTGAAGGCATAATGCATATTTTGACACTAACATCGGTCTTATTAGGGATGGTAGCTCCTTGTAGGTTTCAAGAACACCTTAGACCAAGTGCCTAATCATTGGTCCAATACGATCAAAACAACTCAAACTAAAATTCATGACTAAATACTGACAACTCAATGACACAAACTGATTTTAAAAACTAATTGAAATTGACTCGACCAATGACTCAAGACTTAACTTAATTTTCTAAAAACTGAACTTGAAAATGGTATAAAATCAATGAAGCTCCATGGCCTTCACTTATAGCTCCAAACTCCAGTGCTTTTCTACTTCACACTTGCAGGAATATCAGACTAATATATACATGCATATTTTCCATGAGAAGTTGAAATATTAAAAGGTCCTTTCCATAAATTATCGAACATCCCATGCTTACCTTTGTCTTCATTCTTGGCATCCCAGTGGAGTACTACATCGTTGATCTTGAAATCATTTTTCTTGGTCTTTTTGTCATAGATTTGCTTGATCTTATCATGGATCTTGGAAGCTGTGTTATGAAACAATTTTTCTCTTGTCTGCTTGAGGTGAATCATTTGGTTTATCCGGTGTTGTATGTAAGTTTTTTCACTTCCTACTTCTTGTAAAAGTTTCATGACTGGGACAACCAATGAAGAAGGAAAAACTCTATCCACAGTGTAAACTACCTGAAATGGAGATATTCCAATGGATTTCTTGTTGCTTACCTGATCTTCCCACAGTGCATTAATTAGCTTCTTGTGCCAATTCTTCTTATTCTCCTCCAACATATTTTTGGTTATGCTAATCAAATAATTATTGGAAGACTCCGTCAATTCATTTCCTTGTGGATAATATGTTGTAGAATGACCCAACTTAATATTATACCTGTAATATAATTCTATCATTTTCATCTATTTGAAGGTTTCATCATTATCCTTGATGATATTTCTAGGACAACCAAACCGGGAGAAGATGTTAGTGTCTAAAAACATAATTATAACTGAGTTTGCAGCTTTCCTAGCTGGGATCTCTTCGATCCAAATTGTGATATAGTATGTGGTAGTAAGTATCCATCTGTGTTGAGTGAATGAGGGTGGATGTATTTCACTAATAAATTCTAAGCCCCACTGCTAGAAAGGAGCTTCAATTGAAATGGGTTGTAATGGTAAAGGAAGAAGCTTATGTTTACCTTGGAAAATTTGGCATTCATGGCAGCCTATGACCGTCTTGTACAAATTTTCAAACAATGTCGGCCAATAATAACCCTCCCTCAATACTTTTTTTGTTGTGGTCTTCCATTATAAGTGACCTCCACAATATCCTTTGTGGAAATCCCTCATCACTTCTTTGGACTCATATTCAACCAAGCAATTGAGTAACACACCTCCAAGATCCTTCCAATAGAGTGCACTATAAAGTATGCAATATTTTGAAGCCTTAAGTTTCAAGGACTTTATTTTACTCTTTGACATGCCCGGAGGAGGTTTTAAATTCTGCAAAACATAAATGATATCAAGATGCCGTGATGAAAAGAGATTTGATACATGAATAAGACTTACACTTTCTTTGTCATTGGACAATGTTGATAATAGATTGGTTTCAAGTGCATGTAGATTTGACTCAACCATGAGTTTGGCTAAGCCTTGCCCTTTTATCAACTTGGTCAACTTGATCTCAAGGTCATACTCTAAGAGGGCTGCTATCCATCTACCTCTTCTTCCTTCTGAATCTGTTCTCATGAGTACTTCTTTAACTGCTGCTTTTGGAACATATGGCAAAATATGTGAGTGAAAAATATAAACACGGAAGTCCTTGATTGCTTTAACCAAAGCCAAGGCCTGTTTCTCAATTATGTTGTATCAGAGGGCTGCATCCCTTATTGTGCGACTGAATAATGCTATTGGTAGCTCTTTCCCATATTTTTTCTGCATTAGCACTGCTGCCAAAGTTTGCTTAGAAGAAAAAGAAGCTATAATGAAACCTAGTGAATAATCAGGACTTGTCAAAATTGGAGCAGTGGTCAAAGAAAGTTTCACTGAGATGAATGAATTAAGAGCATTTTCATACCATTTTACATCATTCTTCTTCTTCAGCATGTTAGTTAACTCTCTAATATGCTCTACTAAATTGGGAATAAATCTACGTAGGAAATTCATCTTACCGTTGAATGCTTGGGCTTCCTGCATTTTACGAGGAAAATAAATTTGCTGTATCTCTTCAACTCTAGAAGAATCTATCCAAATCCCATATTTTGAGATGATGTGACCCAAAAAAAATTCTTCTTCCATAGCAAATAGGCACTTTTTTGGATTTATGGATATCCCAAATTTTCTACATCGCTATAACACAACTCTCAAATAGTGTAAATGTTCATCATATGAATTTAAAGGAACAGTCAAATCATCTAGATAAACAAAAAGGAAGACATCTTTCTCATTACCAAATGCTATGTCCATGGCACACTGGAAAGTCGCCCCAGAATTCTTCAAACCAAACAACATCTTAGCATATTTAAAGGTGCCCCATGGTGTAGTGAACATTGTCTTATCCTGCTCATCTTCATGCACAAGGATCTGATTGTACCCTGAGTAACCATCCAGAAATGACATCCTGTTGGCTCCTACAACTCTCATAAGTATGTGGCCCATTTTGGGCAGTGGGTAATTGTCTTTCAGTGACACTTTTTTTAGATTTATGAAATCTATACATAGTCAGATTTTGTCAGTCTTCTTTCGCACTGGGACCAAAATAGAGATCCAAACAAAAAATCTGATTGGAAAAATAATTCCTTCCTTATAGAGCTTGTTTACCTCCTTCTCAATGGATGGCAACAACTTTGGGTTTATTCTCCTAAGCTTCTGCCTAAAATGCTTTTGGTCTAGCTTTATCAGGATAGTGTGTTGAATGATATCTTTATCGTACACCTTTAGATCTGAATAATCCTAAGAAAAAATGTCAGAAAACTTAGTAAACAAATCAACATATCTAGTCTTTACGTCAAAAGAAAAATATTTTGAAATATTGATGAACTTTTGCTGCTCCATTGTTCCAATATTAACATCCTCTATGCCTCTTTCTATGGGAACCAAAGTAGGCTTTCTTGCCACATCATCTTGATCAAATAGTTCTTCCAAAGGTATGAGAGCCTTTGGAATGTTATTTCCCTTGAGCTTATGTATGTCAATATTATTTGCCTCAATTACTTGGTCATTCTTGTCATACACTTCTTCCATAGAACATTTCTCAAACTCGCCTTCACTTTGAAGGAATTTGTTTACCTATTTATCGTCCTAGAATACTTGCAAAAATTTCAAGTTATTAGGAATTGCACGCCTCTACTTTATATGAATCTCAAATTTTTTATTTGAAAACATTGTAAATATGAAATTACTTATAGCAGTGGCTAATGAATCAGCTATCATATTTTGCAACCTGGCACTACTTTAAGTGTGTATTATGAAAACATTCTCAAAATTTCAAGTGTTTTGTTCTATATTGCCTCATCCTTCAGTGATTAGCTTGATATTCACCTTTGATTTGTTTAATTAGCAACTATGAATCACCGTAGACTGCAATTCTTCTAGCTCCCAATTTTTTCAAAATTTTCAGACCGTTAATGAGTGCCTCATATTCGGCCTCATTATTCGTACAATTGAATGCTAATTTGTAGGAACATAATATAACATTTTTTGGGACTTTATTTTTCTGCTAAAATGGGCTACAAATCCATAAACCAATTTCGTCCCCATTTTTACCATTGGAACCATCAAATTCCATACTCCAAAGACCATCTTCTTCTTCAAGGTGCTGAAATTCTTAACTCTGATTTGACACAATTTTTTGATCTGATTCTTTCTGTTGTTATGAAATTTCATCTGCCTTCTCAGATAGCTGCTCGGATATATTAGGTAGATTCTCTTTCACTTTTTATAATATTGTTCTAATGCAATCTCAAACTTCAGGAACATCCTCTATTTCTACTAATTGACAATCTACATCATTTAATCCATAATCAT
Source organism: Pinus albicaulis (assembly GCA_034641835.2). Classification (NCBI taxonomy): domain Eukaryota; kingdom Viridiplantae; phylum Streptophyta; class Pinopsida; order Pinales; family Pinaceae; genus Pinus; species Pinus albicaulis. Next base: position 650,254,859 of record CM076577.1, on the reverse strand, counting down.
TGTAAAATATGAAGGACTCTAATTTTGTATGCACAACATTTATAGGATGATTATTTTGAATTTCCTTGTTTTTGATCATGTATTTCATTTTAATCTCATGGTATAGCTTTCTCATTTGACCAAAGATAGGAATTTTTTCATAGGAAAAGTCCAAATGCATTGTACCTCTCAATTTAGCCCCCTAAGATCTTGATATTAGAATACCGAAACGTGGTGGAATGTCATCAAATACCATGTCCATTAGGAAATTTTTGGTTGGGATCTACTCTAGGGAGACAACTAGATCTTTGATTAAACCCAAACAATAGACACGACGAGAATCGAAAGAATATAAATCATGATATGGGCAGGTTATGTCAAGGCCAATATTCTCCATGATGGCTTTAGGCATGAGGTTCTGGGAGGCCCTGGAGTCTAACATAGTGTTATGAAGGATGAATTGGTGGACTTTGAGACTCAATTAAAATGGTGGGACCTCACTATCTTCAGACTTCCATTGATTGCAGGACCATATATTGACTTGGGCTGATCATCCTCTATATTAACCATGTCAGATAAAGGGTCAAATTTCAAGGTTTTGAATACATGGGATTTATATTTATCAAATTTTACCAATTTAGTAAGAGGAATAGAAACCTTTAAATTTGAATTTTCTGACTATAATTTAAAAGGTATAGTTCTGTCTACCTCTTTTATGACAATATCCCTTTTCTCAACATGATCTCTCGGTGTAGTTTCTTTAATTTGAATATCTCTTTCTTTAACAGTTGCATTTGTAGAAGTTTGATTTCTTCTATTCTTATTAGGAGTTGTAATCTCTTTACCCTTATTTTGATTCACTTGAGAAACTTGCTTATGTGGTACTTCTTTCTGCTGAACTGTCTTCTTCGGAGGTGGATTGATTGGAACATCATGGGTCCTCAAGGGGTACTTCCTTTGCTGGGAACTCAATGCATTCAGATATCTTCTCTAATATTCATCATATTATACTTCTAACTGATGATCATTTTCCAATATGATGTCCTTATTATTAGGTGAAATTTTTTTTCCACATATTCTTCATCTTCGGTCAGAAAGATAGGCTGACCATCAGCTGTGGAAAGAAGGTTCTCCTCTACTGTTCATTCTTTCTCTTCATCACTTTGAGCATATTTTTGTTATAGTGGTGTCATAATTTTCTGTTGTTGTTGTGTTTCGGGGGCTCTTCGCTCTCTCTGCTTTATCCAGAACTAAGGTTGCTGCTGTTGGCCTTGAAAGTTTGGATTTCTGATTTGTGGCTCCGTTTGTCTATTTGAAATAGACATTTATAAGCCATGCTTTCCATGGTCCTAAGAAAAGCATCAAATTTAGTATCGGATGAAGTGTAAGGTTCCTCTTCAATGGTCACTTTACATTCAGTTTTGAGTTTTTAATTTTTAATCAAGAGGTTGGCCTCAACACTCACTGAATTTCTGATAATTTCTTCTAGAGTAGTGGGATTTATTTCTCTCAATGAGTAGGCCATATCTGGGTCAAAAGAATTGAGATAACATAGAAGGTCCAAACCAGGAGGTGGTTTCATTTCATTTGGGATGGAGTTATATATTATGAGGTATTATAATAGATTCATTAGGATTGCGCTTCAAGGAGTCATACTTAGAAAGGATTTGTAAAGGATTTTTCTTCTCATCCCACCTGGCTAAGAAAGCATTAGTTAGTTTAGCAGGATTCCTAATAGAATTAGATGTTGGGGCACAGAACCAAAATTTAACTTCACGAGAAAAACTTTGTGCAATGATTTTAATCTTGGAATGATCTGCATCTAACTCCTCAAGATCTATGAAGGTTTTGATTTTGGCCATGTGCTCATGGGAAGTGATTTCAGAGTTTTCATTGAAGAGGGGAAGTCTTTGGCCATATCCTTGAGGTAATTCATGCAATTGGGTTGGTAAGACGAGTGGAGAAAATATTTCCATAATTCCTATTGAATGGAATACTGGATTGACAACAGGAGGGATGGGTTGAATAGGTAAAAGAACTGAATTTTTTTGTATTGAAGTGGTAGTTATGTATGATGAAGTCGAAGGTGAAAAATGAATATACTACAATTTACTGAGTTTGAGGTTCAGATGAAACAAAAACTTGATCCAGATGGCAGAATTGGATCCACTCCTTAATGTCAAGGTACGATTCAGGCTTAATTTCTTCAAAAAACCAATATTTCAAAGGGCTTACATCTAATTTATACTAATACTATACCTTAGATAATCTTAGAGGATCAAATAATATATCATAAAAAGAAGTTTCTGATTTGGATTTAAATAAAGAAAATTAAAACTTCAGGTCATAAGGTATATCTTCAAGAGAAAATAAGTTAGAGAACTAGAACTTATGCCAATGGAACTGGTACTAATTAAATGTGTGTAATTTGATATCAATGTCTTCGAAAGAACTTCTCTAGATCATCAACCAGATCAACTGCATGAGGGTATAGATTCACTCTGGGATACCTTATAGAAGCCAGATATGCTATGAGGCACTACAATTATGAAATTAGCCTTATGAAACTTGATCCTCTCATCCAAAGGATTAGTTAAAATAAATATTTGTCGTACACCCAGGGAAAATTTGTCTTTTCGATCCCCAGGAACGGTGCCATAATGTTAGCACTTTGCCAAATTACCAAGGCTAAAGAAGGAATACCAACAGAGTTGACGAAAACCAAGCTTTTAACTTGGTATCTAACCCTACCAAGTTAGAGAAGGTTCTCTCCAAAATGTCACAGCTAAGAGTTCTAGAGGAATTGGGGATTTTAGGCTAGATATTGAGTGCAAGGTTTTTTTTTATTTGATTTGGTTAGGTTTCACTAGATGAAAAAATTAGGTCAAGGGAGCTAGGTCAGGGAAAATGAGATAGGGTTGCACGGATTCAATGGGGCAAGGTAGGCATAAGGTTTATCACTTAAATATGATTGTTATGAGATGGTTTTGAGACTGAGTAGAATCTATGAAGAGCATGGGAGATGTATTCTTCCTAAATAGAGGAAAATAGATAAACTATGATCAATTTCCCAAAACATAGCATGAGAAAGCATGTGTTCTTCTTATGTAAATTGAAATAGATCATACCTTAGAGATGTAATGAAAATGAATACAACACATTCTAACATATGAAACTGAAGAAAAAACAATGATAAACATCATACCACAAGTATCCCAAAAAATAGCTGCAACTCCTCTTTATTGGCTGGCCAAACTGAGTACAATAGTTCCTTGATCAATAGGAAAACATACAAGCTGATTCCAACCCTTTCTGAGTGTGAATAAAGGGGATAAATAGACATCAAAAAAGCTTCACTTATCCTTAGGGGTTGAATCCATGAGGTTAGGAAAAGATCCACTAATTTATGAACTGAAAGCTGAAGTGTAGGATTGCCCAAGTGGCTCACTCCTGATTACACTCAAACGGATTCATCTTGAATAAAGGATAACTTTACCTAATGAGTATACCCATAGGTAACTTATCATTGACATAATTACATTTACCATGATGAATTACATTAATATAAAGATAATTTTCTAAGATAAAATCAAAATTTAAATTGAAAATCCAAAAATATCAGCAAACTGTCATATGCACCATTTTCCTTTCATATGAGTAACGCCTTAAGGGTATGGGCCCTCCATGTTCAAGGAAAATTTTGATTGACCTAAATGTGTCCAAATCAGGCCCAAGATGGCTTGTTGGAAATCTTGTCAAGTCATATTTCTGAATATGCCTCCATCTCTCAAAATGATGTTGATTTGACCCTTCAAAATTTCAATCTCCTAAGACTGCTCCGTGCGCAGTGCCTAGGAAAAAATATGGGCATAAACATGATTTTTTAGTGGTTTTTTTCCCTTTTGATTGAAAATTTTTCCTCAAAAGCCTTATAAAATGTACAGGGTGAATTTATTCATCATATTTAACCCAATGGTGGTGATATTTTTCCCATAAAATGACCCTATCATTTACGCAAGGCCTTCAATGTTTCTCCAATTTTTCCCAAAAAATTCGAAAATCACTCTCCTCGAGTGTTTGCTCGATAGAATAGGAGACAAATGAATTTTAAATTGATGTCTAAGAGTGTTATAGCATCATTTCTCACCTTCACATGATTCATGATTGCTTTGATGGTTTTGGGCACCCATTCCTATAGACTTGGACAAATTCACTTAAAAACAGTGTAAAAATCCCCATACGCGACTATGCCCGTACTTTTCCGCGTGTATACGCGAGTCCAGCTGCACTTTTCCGCGTATGCCATTAAAATTATGAAAAATATATAAAAATTCCCTATTTTCGAGCTGGGTTGATGGTTACTCAGGTAGTTCAACCACCCCAGCACGTGGCCAACTATTTCCAACAGTTGAAACTACTTGGAGGGAGTATAAAAACCCCTCATGTGTATGGCCTAAGGGAGAGAGAGAATTATTGATATTATACTCTGTTGGTATTCCCTATCCAAGTCCGATTCCCCGTGCCTCCTGCACTTTCCCAGTTCATTATAGGAAACCCTTGTTTCCTTGAGATACACATCCCTTTATATGTTATCTCGTATGCACCAGTTTGGAAGGAGTCTTAGCGAGGCAAGGGCTGGACAGATCCGGACGACGGTCTGCGAAGGCCTTGGAAGGATCAGGTGATCTCTCCACTTGTTACTTTTGTACATGCTATTTATAATACAAAAGTACCATGCTGTTCCCGAAATAAACGTGTTAGTGTATGCTTATATGTATGAGAATATTTGTTATACAAGCATTCATTATGATTTATTTAATGTTTTATATGAATCTCACTAACATTTAGAGTAGATATATGCTGTACAACCAGTTCTTCGTGCTTGTTTCTTCTTGTCTTTCAGGTTAAGAAGGAAGGATGGTTGCTGGGGGTTTGGACCCTGCGGGATCTGCTTCAACCGTAGGACCTACGGGTAACTTCCTCGATCTACTCTATTTAGTTTTTCTGAACATGCATGGTTGTGTGAGTCCTTCTTAAGTAGCATGCCCCTGCTCTGTGGAGGTTGTAACCCAACAAACCTCTAGGGTGATATTCCCCGAAACAGAATTGGCGACTCCACTGGGGATCACATTCTTGTGACTCCCCTGTTGGGTGGTTTCAGCTGTTTGGTAGGTTGCCGACAATTTTAACTTTCATTTGCAATCCAGTTTACTTTTTTACAGTCAGTCTGAAGTCCTGGTTTCTTATCCAGGCTTGTCCTTTTTGTTTTTTTCATTATTTACCTTTGTATACGCGCTTTTTTCTGCACACAGTCGCGTATACACGCAAGTTTGTCTAAAGGTACCCGCGTATACGCGAGTTTCCTTTAGAACAGTCGCGTATGCACGCTTGTTGCTAAACTGTGAAGTAGCGTATACCTAGGCAGATTTTGAATTTTTGGGTTTCTTGACTTTTTGGTCCTTTCTGGCTGTGGAGACCTATTCCTACAGTGTCTCTGTACTCTCTGGATTGTGAAGGAAGTGGTTTCTGGTCTTTTCTCTCTTTCGTTTGATTGAAAACTAGTCTTTTTGGCAAAGTGTTGTTTCTGGTGCTGGCACTCCTGGTTTGAGTACCAAGATAGCTTTCTGAGCATTCTTGGCTATTCTTCTTTATCAGAATAGTGAGCTCCTGCTCATTAAATCTTTCCTGTCTTTGTGTTTTGCTTAGCACTACGATTTTTGCTCATTTTTTTATTGGTTTTCTTGAGTTTCAGTAGGCTAGGTCTTGTTGCAACTTTTGAAGAGTTTTTGTTGCTTTTTCGAAGTTTTTGTTTGCGACAAGTTTATACTATTATTCTAGGCTGATTGGCTGAGTTTTCTTATCTTCTTGTGCTCTTATTGATCTTGCTACGAGTTAGCCTTATAAGGTTTGGGAGCATTGTTGAAGTTTGTGCTTGAAATTCAGTCTTGTTTGGTTTGGATTTTGATAGTTGTGCTTGGTCTTTTCAAGCTCTTTCTCTATAAAACTAAAAAGCTCAAAAAACATTTGTTTTACTTTTTGTTTTTGCATTTCAAAGGCTTAAAAAACATTTTCTCTTGTTTTTTGGTTTTGTTGTTGCATTTTCATTTTCGTTTTGCCATATCTTTTGAAGCTTTTGTGAGGTTTCTTACTTTCAGTTTTTGGCTTGATAATTGGAAGGGAGTTGTTATTCATTTCTTCTTCTTGTTTTTAAGCATTTTGGGTGTCTTCATATTAAGAGTTCTTGTTTTCGAGAGCTAGCTTTCTGGACTACCAAGAAGAGTTAAAACTGAAGGACTTTTTGGGAAATGTCACTCTGCTTTAGGAGATTTGCATCTTAGGATTTTCATGCTTGTAGTGATTTGCATTAGGTGCATTTAAACATTTAGTCAATTTCTTAGTTTTTGTGAGTGTGAGTTTGCTATTTGGAAAGAAAAAAATACAATTTTTAATCTCGTAGAACCCGTGTAGAGATTACTTTGCATCGAAAGACAATAACTTCATCTGCATGTAGTTAAGTTTTTATTAATTTCTTTTGCGTCAAAAACATCATAAGTTTCATCTCCATATCCTTGTGACTTAATATAACAGCCCATTAAAATAAGCGATTTAATCTAAAATCAACTAGCAAGTTTTTCTAAGTGTCATACACCAACTCGCTAGGTTGTAGGGCCTTGGATTAGGTGAGTGGAGAGTTAACTCTCCAAGGCCGCTCAAACAAAACATAGAAGTTGATTAATTGAGACAAATCCAACTCCGTTAGGTGGACCGGGAAAGCTCTCCTCCAGAGAGTCAAGCGCGAGGGGAAGTGAAGGTTTAGAAGAGGGATACCCCCCCTCCGATTAGCTGAATCTGACCTCAAGACCGTTCCGCCCGGCTTCTGATACCGATTGGTGCTCATAGTTTCCACTCCTAGGTTCCACACAGGTGACTACGGGGGGGAATACCCGTGGTACCTAAGGCAGACGTCGCATCACTTTCAGCAGTACTTCTGGGGGGTGCCCTTGCGAAGCTTGGGTACTTGAGCTGGCAAAGGATGTCGTTAGGAGGTCGGCGTAACTATTTCTGATACCTTTGCTAGTTGTTCTAGGCCCTAATCATCCTAGACTACTTTCGGGAGGTCCTATATTTCACTTTCCTGTATTTTGGTGTCCGGTCCTCATCACTCGGAGCGGAAATACTTGGAGGTTGTTTGCTTGATTGCATCTCAGGGATTTTTATTTTAGTGAGTGCTCTTTGCTCCTAGCTTGCCTAGCTTTTCACTTTTTTGAGTGTAATTTAAAATCTATAAAAGTGGCTGATCAAGCGCCTCGTCGATCGAGGAGAATCCAGGGGTTATCTCCTGAGAGTCCAGAGCCTTCTTCGAGAAGGCGTAGGAGCGATTTAGCAGGTGGTTACCACCCTGTGGCGTCTGACATAGTGGAGAGAGATCCTCCACAAAGGTCTGAAGGTTTCATAGCTGATTCGGGTGTCGGTTCCAAGAGGAGCGTTCCGCTCACCTCGCGAGTTTTATTTCCTCAGGAAGAAGATTTTCAGATTGAAGACGTACCTGAGCCTCCGGCTACAGGTCCATCTCCTCTTCCTCCTGACTATCCGTTCGTTGTTCAGTACATCGGACCTGAGTCTCAGAGACCGGAAGATCTTCCGTATCTTTCCTATCTTTCGATGGCCACGACTGGGAACGCGGCTTCTGCCGTGAGTGCTGCAGGCATTCAGACCCCTGCTTCTGTTGAAGGAGGGGGCACTATTGCTTTATCTTCGATTGCTTCTAGTGCTGCTGTGTTTGGCTCTGGTTTCACCCAAGCACATGCTTCTCATTCTGGTCCCTTCTGTTCAGGGATGCCCTCTAGTGGGAATCCTTCTTTTTCCTTTTCCGCTGCTGCAGCTGGATCTACACCCATGTCTAACATGGCTAGTGGATCAACTTCGTTTCAGGGTTTCCCCTTTGGGACTGGACACATTCCTAGTTCCAATCCTTCTTTAGGGTCGTTTTCGTTTACGTCCCAGACCCAAAGTTTCAACCCTTGGTCCGGGGGGCAAATTTCGACTACTTTTATAGGGTGGAATCCTGTGTTTACTACAGCGGGGGCAGGGAATCAGTTTTACGCAGGTCATCAAGGGAATGCTTCTTTCCCTTCGTCGAGTGCTTACCAGAAATTTTCTCCTCTGTCTAATGCCTGGAACCCCTATCAGGGGCTCTCCTCTTCATTCAATACTTCAGCGGGGGGAACTGGTCTGGGCTTTGGTAACTCTGCGTTGGGAGGAGGTTCTTATCCTTTTTCTACGAGTCCTTTCTGGCAACCTGGTGCCTTAACAAATCCAGGCTATTCTTTTCAGAATGTTGGGAATCCATCCCATCAAGGATGGAATCCCCAGGCTCCGCCTCGCTTAACTTTTCTGGCAACGTTGAACTTGCCAGATTTGTCGAAGTTGACTAATGATCCGATTCGTTATAGTCTAGGGTGGCCTCCGGTCCCGACCAAACTTCCTTCAGATATTCCAAAATTTGAAGGTAAGAATGGGGAGGATCCGGCTGACCACATCACCACTTTCCACTTATGGTGTTCTTCGAACTCCCTGATCGATTATTCGATTAGGTTGAGATTATTTCAACGCACCTTAACTGGAAACACCGCCAAATGGTATATCGAGCTCACTGGGGGCAGTTTTGCCACATTTGGAGAATTGGCTATCACATTTCTTAACCATTTTAAGTTGCCTGTCAGATATGAGGCTGGGACCGAACTCCTGGCTAATTTTAAGCAGGATGAGACAACTCACATTTCTGATCACATTCATGAATGGAGGAGAAGGAAGAGGCTTATCAAAGCTCATATTCCTGGAGAATTTCTTCTCAAATGGTTTCTCAAATCCCTGCAGTCAGATATTTCGAAGGATGTATCCCTATCTGGGGTATTTTCTGAGGAGAAGGCCATTTTTAGGGCCCAACAGCTGGAACTGATCTATTCTCAGTCTGGGGTCCTTTATAAATATTTGCCCAATGCTCCTCGCTCCAAATTAGATTTATCGAAAAATAAGCCCGGTCCGCATGGTGATGGGCTTGTCGGATCGATCAAAAGTGGTGCAGTCAGCCTACTTTCTCAACTGCAGCAGTTGTCTTTACAATATGCTCCTTCTAGTCAGGTTGTGCCTGCCGAGTCATCACCTTCCCAGTCTTTGTCCATAAATACTGTCCAAGCTTCTGATCCCAAAGGAAATCAACAATCCGATGGGAAAAATAAGGGATGAAATAACAAGAAGAAGGGCAAGAACGGGAAGGGTAATGCAAATAAAACCAACGAGCGTGTTGGTGAGGGTCAAAAGGAGAAGAAGAAAGTGAAGTTTCCATGCAAGCTCTATGCTGGAGACCATCTCACACACCTTTGCCCTAAAATTCAGGATGCTCAGCGCTTGTTAGCTCAGCAAGGTTCTTCTAGTTCCCAGGCTATGTTAACAAACCCTTTTCCCCAAGGGCAGCAATTAGTTGTTGGCGCAAACCAAAATCCTGGGGCTTCCTCTGGGGGCACCCAGGAAGGGGAAATTCCATCGAACATTTTTATGATGAGTGCTCACGTGGATATCGCTACGAGATCCCGTGATTATGGCGGAGAAGAGTCTTTGAAAGATAATGAAGTTCCTGATGCTACTGAGCCGCTTCACATTACGAAGCCTACTGTTGAGTCTATGCCTCGGATGCCCAAAGAATCTTCTAAGCAGTCAACGATTAATCCAAACGCTAGGGCTGCCCAAAACTACTCGATTGTGGAAGATCTGGCGCAGAGTCCTTGTGCTATGTCAGCTTTAGAGGTACTCCAGTCTTGTCCGGCTCAGCGCAGTGCTTTGCTCACTGCCATTGGGGCTATTGATCTGAAAAATTCTCTTCTGATTACTTTTGATATGAATAATTTTAAGAAGAGACTTCCTCATCACATGGCTTTCCATATTAAATCATCGTATCGGAAGTGCAATATCTTTCGAACGGTTGTTGATGAGGGTGCTTCCACGTGCGTGATGTCTCTCGCATGCTGGAAGACACTTGGATCTCCCAAAGTTGTTCCATCTAGCCCTGTTCTTACTGCGTTCGATGGTCATTCTCACAGACCCCATGATATTGTCCCGGCTTTGCCCATCTGTGTTGGGGGAAAAACTGTCAATATAGAGGTTGAGGTAGTGGATGCAAGCTTGGACTACAACCTTCTTTTGGGGAGGAACTGGATTTATGAGATGGATGCCATTGCATCCTCATTATTTTGGATAGTATGTTTCCCCCACGAAGGGAGGATCGTTACAGTGGATCAACTGGACTGTCCTCCTGTAGACCTGAATGCGTCTTTTGACTCATCTGTTCCGAAGTTGGATAATACTAAGGCGCCTGTTGAGAATTTAGGAGTTGGAATGTATTCTTCCTTGATGGGTACTTTCGATCTTCCTCCTCCTACAGTGCATATAAATGCTATTTCATCCTCCAAGGCTCCTCTTCGAAGAGAGTTCTTCAGAACTCATTATTTTTCGGACCCTTGGACCTTACCTTCCCCTAATGCCACATTGGAGGAAGTTCAAGTGGGTGGAATGGAATTTCTGATTTCTGCAGCGGAGATTGCATATCAGTCTATTGTTGACTCTGCAGAAACCATCCCAGCTCCTCTTTCACCGGAAGAGTTGGATGGTGATGTGGCTCCGGCTTGGACGCTTAGTTCTTCTTCTGCCCAGGATTGTCTTGATACCACTCTTCCATCTGAAGAGGCCATCCTGGAAGCCATGACAGGTATAGATAGACCGTGGGATGATTTGCATCATCGGTCTTACTTCCTACCTGATTTGAACGAAGTTGAAACAAGTTTTCCGAGTCCTCAGTCTCCTGGTCCTGTTCACCCAGTCTTGAACCCTTTAGCACCAACATAGGTTTATGCTGAAGGGAACATGGCTGTGATCTCTCCTACTATCCTGGTGAACATTTCCAGGGATCCCAATATTATCGAGAATGTCTTCATTGGAGCTGAATGTTCCCGTGAGGAGGTTCAAATTTATACCGAGCTCTTCAAAGAGTATAGGGATGTATTTGCTTGGTCTTATGAGGAAATGCCTGGCATAGACCCATCTATCGTCCAGCATGAGATCAAGATGTATGAAAACGCTAAGCCGGTGAGGCAAAAACTTCATCCGGTCAATCCTAGGAAGGCGATAGCTATCAAAGCTGAAGTTGAAAAGCTGCTTAAGGCGGGATTCATTTTCCCTATTCCTCTAACTGAATGGGTTTCAAACCCCGTTCCCGTAGATAAAAAGCAAGGAACGATTCGAGTGTGCATCGATTTCAGAGACCTAAATAAAGCATGTCCTAAAGACAATTACCCCACACCATTTATCGAGCAGATCATTGACGAGTGTGCCGGTAATGATATTTTTTCCTTCATGGACGGTTTCTCCGGATATAATCAAATTACTATCCGTCCTGAAGATCAACATAAGACTGCATTTATTTGTCCCTGGGGTACGTTTGCATACAAGAAGATGCCTTTTGGTCTTAAAAATGTTGGGGCTACCTTTCAGCGGGCCATGTCTTATGCCTTCCACGACATCAAGAAGATTATCGAGGCATACTTAGATGATATAGCTACTCATTCTCGAAAGAGGATGGATCATCCTGGTCACCTCCGGCAAATATTTGAAAGATGTCATTTTTATAAAATTCGATTGAATTCGAACAAGTGCGTTTTCGCGGTTACATCCAGTTGGCTATTGGGATTCATTGTGTCTAGGGAAGGGATAAGGGTAGATCCCTTCAAGGTTGAGGCAATACTTCGGTTGCCTCCCCCGTCTTCAATTCGTCAGCTTAAAAGTCTTCAAGGGAAGTCTAATTTTCTTCGGAGGTTTATCGCCAATTGTGCTGAGATTACAAAGGGATATATGAGGCTATTGAAGAAAGGAGTTTCTTTTCTTTGGGACGACTACGCTCAACGCTCATTCGATGCTTTGAAAAAGGCATTGACCTCTGCTCCTTTACTGAGTCCACCTGATTATAGCAGAGATTTTATTTTGTATCTGGCAACAGCAGAATCTACCATTGGTATGGTTCTGGTTCAGGAAGATGATGCTCTGGCAGAGCATGTTATTTACTACCTTAGTCGAGGACTGGCAGGACCTGAACTTAGGTACACTCTGATAGAAAAATTAGCCTTAGCAGCAGTTCATGCTGTGCAACGACTCCGACATTACATTATTCTTTGAAAAACTTATGTCTTGGCAGCTGCCAATCCATTTCAGTTTGTCCTCAGCAGGCGAGTGATTAGGGGAAAATATAATAGATGGATTGTGATTTTACAGGAAATTTGATCTTGATTTCATGTCTGCCAAATCCAAGAAGTCATTAGTTTTTGCGGAATTGATCTCCGAGTTGCCCTGTGGAGAGGAGATGATCTATGATGAGTCCTTTCCGGACGAACACTTGTTTCTGATATCTCCACAGGATCCTTGGTACAGGGATATCATTGTGTATCTCCAGACTGCGAAGTTTCCCTCTACTTTTTCGAAAGATGCGCATCGTAAACTGCGTCACTTGGCCAAGAATTATTTGATTATTGGTGATGCTTTGTACCATCAATGGGTTGATTCAATCCTAAGACACTGCTTAACTTTCGAAGAAGCTGAGGCTGTGCTCAATGATTCCCACATTGGAGCTTGTGGGGGTCATTTATCTGGGCTTGCTACAGCCCAAAAGATTTTGCGTGCTGGATACTTTTGGCCCTCGATTTTCAAAGATTGTATTGAATCGGTCAAGAAGTGTCATCCGTGTCAGGTTTATACTCGAAAAATGCGCGCTCATCCAGCTCCTCTTTTTCCAGTCATTACTGTCGGACCCTTTACAAAGTGGGGTATTGATTATACTACTTGTAACCCGCCTTCGGCAAAAGGTCACAAGTACATTATTGTAGCAGTAGACTACTTTACGAAGTGGGTCGAGGTTATGCCTACTTTTGGGAATGATGGTGAGACTTCAGCTTTGTTCCTTTTCAATCAAGTTATCGCTCGTTTTGGTATTCCTAGAGAGATTGTCACTGACCATGGTAGTCATTTTCAGAATAGTATGATGGCTGAGTTGGCTCTCAAATTTGGTTTCCGGCAGGAGCATTCATCTCCATATTATCCTCAAGCCAATGGGCAAGTGGAAGCCGTGAATAAATCCTTGAAGAAGATTCTTCAAAGGACAATTGATAAAGCTAGATCCAATTGGCATATTATGCTATATCTTGCACTTTGGGCATACAGGACGTCAGTGAAAACTGCAACTGGCTTTACTCCGTTTCAGTTAGTGCACGGGGTGGAATCCATATTTCCTATTGAATGCGAGATTCCTTCTCTTAAATTAGTTTTTGAACTTCTTCCTGACACTTCTAGTCTGGTAGAATGACTTCTTCATCTGGAACATCTCGATGAGCAGCGTCGAGATGCCGCCACGATGAATGAAGCGCATAAAAACCGAGTAAAGGTTCAGTATGATAAGGCGGTCAAGCCTAGGGTCTTTTCAGAAGGTGACCTTGTTTTGGTCTATGCCCAAGAAAAGGATGCCCTGGGGGCAGGAAAGTTTAAGTCTATGTGGTATGGCCCCTATATCGTTAAAAAAGTCCTTAAGAAAGGAGCGTATACCGTGGTTGATTTCGAAGGGAACAAGTTGCCGAAGCCCCGAAATGGGCTCTATTTGAAGAAGTATTATGCCTAGGCTTTGGCCTGGCATGTTGCTTTTGTATATAGTAGTTTTTTGCTTTTTACATATCTGATTGATTTTCGATCTTTGATGAGTTGCTGATGTTTTGATCTGCTTTGGCAGGTTGTGTTGGATGTCATGAGTCATTTTGGTTTCGTCGATGGTGCTAGTAGACACACCCGGAACTTAGCTTCCGCGGCTTGGGTGCTTCATTATCCATCCGGTCAGCTGTTAGTATCAAGAGGGGTCTGCATTGGTCCTGCTTCCAACAATATAGCAGAATACACTGCAGTTATTCATCTACTCTCGGAGGCAATATCTTTGGGTGTTGATTCGTTGGTAGTTTTCTTGGACTCTCAGCTGGTGGTGTCGCAGTTGAAAAATACTTATTGGGTACGAGATCCCTTTTTATTACGATTGTTCTTGAGGGTACGTTTGTTACAAAGGTCATTTCAATTTTTAACTTTCATTCATATTCCTCGAGCTGACAATTGGTTTGCTAACTCATTAGCTAATCAAGAATTAGATTGGCACATTAATCATTCTATACAATAAATTTTTAATCATCAAAAACATCATACATTTGATACATTTATCACATCACATCAAATATCGCTGTATATATATCATCGGAGTGTCAAAAAACTTTACAAAATTTGGATCCATAATGTCGTACAAAACTTGGGCTTATGCCCCCATCATGTTCAGTCTCAAAAAATAATATACAGTCATCTAATACATAATATCTGTCTACTCCTGAGGTCCCTACCCAGAAGTCGTGTTCCTATAGAACGTAACTGCAGTGGAAACTCGGCGGAATAGTCTAACCCAGTCTCGGGGCACTCCTACCACCCGTCTCTGGATGGCTTCTGGTAGATCCTGCATAGCAGCCATAGGTATTTGGCGGGTCAGTCCCTCCAAATTCCTCTGCACGGCCTGGAGAGTCCTATCTGAATCCATAGTATCCGCTTCGCCTCTGCGGCGCTTATGGCGCGGAAGGCCCTCAGGACGAACTGGTCGAACATCTGAAACATGATCATTTTAAATTGTCAGTCATTATGAATCCAATCAAAAACATGTTTTTTTTTCATTTTTTCATACATATTTGAAAAATCCAAAAAAAATCATATAAGTCAATTTTTTTTTTGCAAACTTACCAACTGTACCCCATGCTGTGCCTGGTGAAAGAACTAGATCTGGATCTCCACGGAAGTCCATCCCAGCATAGGGATAGTCGTCCACTGCGATGATTTGTTCTCCCCACCAGCGGAAGAACTCATCGTCCCATGTGGTCCGGGGTACCTCACTACCCCCCAATCTCTTCATCATGTCCGCCCAACGGGCAATTCTTGGGTCCCGCGGGCTACTGATGGTAGAGATAACTCTGGGTCTCAATGTTGGAATCTTCTCAAAGAAGAATGTTGTCAAAATTGTACCGTACCCAAAGTGTTTAGTCTTTTCTTGGCGGATTGAGGCCAAATGTTGTTTCATGTTCAGTAACAGGGCTGTGCACCAATCATACACATGAGTCAAACATTCTACTGCTATGCTCATTTGCATCCTGGACGCCTGATGTAGGGAGGCAGATCCTGCCACTCTACCGATGGTGAAAAGGAGGATTTTCATGTGCAAATCCCTCACATCTTTAATTGCAATCTGAGTTCCAACCTTTTTGGAACCCCCTATGCAATACACGTGGACATAGTCTTCCACGGTTAACCCTCCCAGGGGTTTCCCGTGAAAGTCTACTGGTTCTCCCCTCCGAGAAAGTCCAGTAATAAAGTATATGTCTTCCACTTCAATGCGTAGTGGCATCTAATCTATCACGAAACAGTCTTAATCTGGTTCCCAGTAATTGACGAGCATTTCTAGCAACCGAGGATTTCTTTTCATATTTGGCATTTTAAAGAATTTGAACAATCCACAATTCCGAAGGATATTTTGAGCTGCTCGATCTTGCATGACCTCTTGGTCAATTGCGCTATGCTTACGTTCGCTCCATGAGATTTTCATCCTATCAAAATTCATCAATTCATGCATTAGCCACGCTTTTTTGGATTCGGACCTGCGCATACGCGACTTGTTCTTTGCACAGTCACGTGTATATGCGAGTTTCCTGTAATGAACCCGCGTATGCGCAAGTTCGCATTTTTTAGCAAGGGTTTTAAAGCTAAAATTCACTTAATTTTAATTTCCAAATGGAAAAAATGATTTGCAAGGATGATTTAGGAGCCTACCTGAAATTTCGGCGCGATTCGACGGTCGGTTGTTCCTGATTTGACGAAAGAAGTTTTTTGCTCCAGAGCACTTTTTTCCAAATCAGCAATGCAATAATGAACCAAATATGAGGTAATTTGTCTATTTATGCCTAAAAAGTTGAAATTTTTTGCAAAAATTCATTATGTTCATTTTTTCGATCTATCTTAAGCTGCATAACTCGAATGCTTGGAAGTGCCTAGTTTGGTATGTTTTCAGGTACATTTTGACGATTTTGAGATTTTTCCCGGTTTTTGATCCATGATTTCCGACTCGTCATGGCAGGTATATGATCTTCACTGGCATATAGGTTAGGGAAATCACTCTCTGTTGCATCTTGCATACTATCCTCCATACTGGTCACTTGCCTTAGGGTCGATCCCATCAGGTCATGAGTATTACACCCTTTTCACTCACCGATTATTTAATCATGACTTGATGGTAGAGCCTTCCTTTACATGGGCTTCCTAGTTAGTTCCTCGCTATCACTGTTGCCCATGTTGCGTTTTATGTAGGCTCGGGAGTCCTCTTTAGTCCCGCCATGTCTTATGTGTTGAAGCTTCATTCTTCTTCTTCATCACTATCATTTTTCTGGCTTTTACCCTAGAGGCTCCCTAGTGTTGTTAAGTTGTATTACTGCATTACATATTGGCTACTTGTTTATCCTGGCCTTTAGCCGGCTTCATTTGGACTCGATGTTTAAGCCAACTTTTGACCTTGACTTTCTGTACAAGTTAACCATTGCATGCACTTAGCTATCACGACTTGACACCTTTTTACCCATGGATGGAACATTCCTCTGAGTATCACATACCAGTTTTCGCCACCTTACATTGAGCATAGGATTGTTCCAATCCTAGGAACTAGTGCATCTGATTTTTTGATACTCGTTCTATCCATTGTACCATAGCATTCTTTTATTCTTTTTCAGGATTGTTATATGAAAAAGACAAAAAAATCAAATATAAAAAAAAGAGTGGGAACGGGATGTATCTTCGTTATTTTGATGGCAGTACAGAGTCAGTTTTTCGCCCTTGAACAAAGCACATTTCTTATATATATCTCCTTCATTTGGGATGGTTTTAGTTTTGACCTAGGTTCAGCCTTTACCATGTTTCACTTGTCAGTTCTCCCCCGGTTGGTTATCTCTTCCAATCATATGGAGAGTTTGTTCTGCCTCCTGCATAACAGACTTATACAGTGTCACTTTTTACTACCATGGTCATCACGAGTTGTGCTTTTGTTCAAGGGAAGTCTAACCTGAGTCGGCCATTTTGCGGTATCTCTTGACTCATTATTCAGTCAGCCTTCTCGGTCTTGTCAATATCATGTTCTATCACATCAGATGTTTTGGTCTTCTGCTCGTGCTGGTTTGAGAAGGTCCCCATTGACTTCTTGCTGGCGGGTTTGTCTCTTATCAACTACGACACATTGCTCTGAGAGCAAACCTAGAGCCGCACCTTGGGCCTATTTCCATCATTGATAGGTGACCTCGTGCTCAGCATTTGATCATCATCATGGGTCTTTGACTGAGTGGTTTCCCCTGTGTTCGACGTCAGCACACATTATCACACTTGGGATCCGTGCAGTACCTTGATTTCCATTTGACCCTATCGGTGGATTTCTCGCCTCTGTGTCAGCTTTCATTATTGGTTGGTTCAGAGGGTTTCTTCCGTGCGCTAGCTTCATCTTGTGCATGTCGGAAACGTACTTTGGTTTTGGTTCCATCACTCTACTTCATCCGATTCCTTCCAAATCTTGGCCTGCGGGTTACACTCGCGCTGGACTGATGTGGGATGCCTTAATGCCTTCCTTCCAGCAGATCTTTTCCCATCGACTCCGACTCATTGCTTTGGGAATAAGGTCTAGAGTCTTTTTGTCAGTACCTTAGGGTTTGCAGTCATCAGTGGCAGACTCTTCGCTATCGACAGTGGGGATTCATCATTGCCTCCTGATTGGTAGATTCTTTCAAGTGTTCGACTTCAATTCATTCATTCGCACTTGTTAGATTGTACTGGGGCACCTTGACACTCATTATCATTATCGATGGGTTGTCTCGCGTTGGTTAATAGTATACATCATTGACCGGTAATCCAACGATTTCTCACATGGTCGACTTCAGCTCATTTATTCCCATTGTGTAGAATTGTGCCATAGTGATCGGTGAAGACCTCGGGTTGCATCAACATTCTTCAGTTCACTTTTGACAATCCATTCAGTTTCTTCCAGTGATGTCGTCCACCCTTATATGTTGCAGTTCAGTACAACAGCATCTTATATGTTGGCTCCCGAGTTGCGTGATTGTACCGTTTGTTCCACCTCTTATGATTCGGTACTTGGAGATTCAGTTACTTGTATGATCAGACATCCAGTTGCACCATTTTTTATCAGCTTTCTATATGTGATACTTGGACATTGATTCAGACTTACACTTCCGGGCCATGCTCAGATGATTCATTGTGTACTTTCAGTTCAGCTATACTTGTATACATGTTGGATCTATTCACTACTTTCTATATGATGTATTTTGGACTGAGCATGGGTATGCCCGCCTCAGCCTGAGTTGACTCTCTGTTTTCTTTCATTGGTTTTTGGCAAGCTGAAATCTGGTGAAGTCCTCTCTTGTCCTTGCGAAGTTCTTTCTATGTGCATAATACATTTCGGCCATCATGTACCCCTTCTGACCTCATATATTAGGGGGCATCTGTTATAGCATCATTTCTCACTTTCACATGATTCATGATTGCTTTGATGGTTTTGGGCACCCATTCCTACAGACTTGGACAAATTCACTTAAAAACAGTGTAAAAATCCCCATACGCGACTATGCCCATACTTTTCCGCGTGTATACGCGAGTCCAGCTGCACTTTTCCGCATATGCCATTAAAATTATGAAAAAATATATAAAAATTCCCTATTTTCGGGTTGGGTTGATGGTTACTCAGGTAGTTCAACCACCCCAGCACGTGGCCAACTGTTTCCAACTGTTGAAACTACTTGGAGGGAGTATAAAAACCCCTCATGTGTATGGCCTAAGGGAGAGAGAGAATTATTGATATTATACTCTGTTGGTATTCCCTATCCAAGTTTGATTCCCCGTGCCTCCTGCACTTTCCCAGTTCATTACAGGAAACCCTTGTTTCCTTGAGATGCTCATCTCCCTATATGTCATCTCGTATGCACCCGTTTAGAAGGAGTCTTAGCGAGGCAAGGGTGGGACGGATCCGGACGATGGTTTGCTCGAAGATCGTGGAAGGATTCAGGTGATCTCTCCACTCATTACTTTTGTACATGCTATTTATAATACATAAGTACCATGATGTTCCCAAAATATACGTGTTAGTGTATGCTTATATGTATGAGAATATTTGTTATTTAAGAATTCATTATGATTTATCTGATGTTTTATATGGATTTCACTAACATTTAGAGTAGATATATGCTGTACAACCAATTCGTCGTGCTTGTTTCTTCTTGTCTTTCGGGTTAAGAAGGAAGGACAGTTGCTGGGGGTTTGAACCCTGCGGGATCTTCTTCAACCATAGGACCTACGGGTAACTTCCTCATTCTACTCTATTTAGTTTTTCTGAACATGCATGGTTGTGTGAGTCCTTCTTAAGTAGCATGCCCCTGCTCTGTGGAGGTTGTAACCCAACGAACCTCTAGGGTGATATTCCCCGAAACAAAGAGTCTTTAATACTTGAGTGAATTTTGATTTAAATAAAAAAATCCACTTTTCCTATGTTTCTTTTCACTTTTTGAAAACATGTTGAATATCCTTTTTTCTTTGGCTTTTCTTCTTTGCAGGATGAAGTTGCTAGAGTTTGGTACTTTTCACTTTCATTTGGGGGTCTTCATTTTGGCATATGAAGTTAGAGTTGGCATATTTTTTGGGGTAACTTATTACATATAGAAATCATAAAATTACATAAAAAATGAAATAAATTAAAACTATGTTTTTGAATAAAATTACAATTGAGTATGAAAATCATAATTGAAACCATAATTAGAACTTTAAAAATATCATATTTACATGTTGATAATATTTTGTAGATGATAATGAAATGTTTATTGAGTCACTCTCACACATTTTTCTGACCTTATTGAGATGAAATGGTGCATTTTTGGACCTTGAAAAATGAAACCGAATAACCTAATGGGATCTTGAATGACCTAAATCCATGGTTGACTTTGACTGACATAAGACATAGTGAAATGAGATTTTCAAAAGTGTTTTTATGCTCAACAAGACATGAAGGTGGGCCAACAAATGAGAATTTGTGAGGGAGAATGAGAATTTTTGACTGGGGCTACCATTAGTGAATCAATTTTTTACATGACTTAATGGAATGATAAATAAATAAATAAATATATCTTGTGTGGGACACCTAGAAAGAATATGAAAAGAGTAATTTTGATCACTGATGGTATAATGCATATTCTGACACTAACATAATGAACAATGTAGGATAATCATATTTTTGACAAGAAACACTCAAATATTGGTAATTGATTCATGCACGAATCATGCCTTTTCTTAGTGACGAGTATGATGTTAGCATCCATTCTATTAAAGGATCGAGGTAAATGAAAATAAATTTGATCACTTTTTCCATTTCCTCTTTTTTGGTAGCTAAAATACAAGGGTGAACATGTTTTTGTCTTTTTCAAATAAGCTTAGGGTCAACGTATGTATTGATATCATGTTCTATGATAGATATATATATATGCTGAGAATTTCCTCATAAGACTAAGAAAAATCATCGTGAAATTCCTTAAATAGGTATGTGAAATTGGTGATCTCCTTGGGAGTGAATTCAGCTCCACTGTAGATATTTTCCATGACACCTATTCTGATCAATATTTGAATAAACATTGTATTTGATACATTTCAAGAGTTTCCTTCCGCATCTAACTCGTGAAAATTAATAAAGGGGGAAGGTAAAATATTAGATCGATCAGGCAAAAGAATTTGTAAATAATCCATGCTCAGTTTAGTTTCAAAACAGAATGAGGCATGATGATGAAATTCATCCCAAGACCACTCATCTAGAGACATGAGTTCCATGATATTTGCATCAGAAGGAAAGACAGTATCAAGGAAATCAATACAGGGAGTTGCAATGGGAGAGTAGGTGGTACCATTAGCCTTAATTGAGGAAGAAAGAGTCTTAGATGTCGAATGTATAGCTTGATAAGCTAGCTCTGTAGGTGATAGTGGAATTGTTTCTCAGAAATAATAAATGGTGGAAGGGGTCGAGAGGATCCATAGATTTGTAGGGCCATCAAATGCAATACAGGCGATTGAAATGGCCAGAGCAACCTTGGGTGGTGAGAGAGGAAAAAACCCTAAGAGAAAGGAGCCCTTCAAAAGGCTAGTACCAATACTAAAAAAATTTTCAGGATAACGAACCAAGAAATGATCGTTGATGATAGATAATTGTTGAAACTAGGGGGTGCAGAAGGATAGTTTATCAAAAGTCACAATTTTCTATTGATAAAGAAAAGAGATAAGTCAGAAAATTTACGAGACAATGGCTCTCATTTAATAAGTGGAGCTATGTCCCAGTAGAATATTTTAATCGAGAGAGTGATTGAAAACTTCAATATCAATATAAATTTTTTTCCCTCAAAGAGTGATGGGGAAACTAGCAAGATATCCTTTAGAGGTGAGAATGTCACCATAAAATACTTTCAAGGAATTTGATGGCAAGGATAGAGTGGGAGAACCAAGGAAAAACCAAGAATAATTATCCATAACACAGGTGGATTCACCTTCATCAATGATTATGTGGTGAATTATTTTTCCTTTGCCCTAAACTTGCACTAGGAAAGTAAGTTGGTGGGAAAGGTGAAATTCAGTTTTACCAATATTGAAAAAACATAGGTTAGAATATTGAGGGTCTAACTCACCTACATTCAAAATAATATATTTCCATTGTGTGAGGACAACTTTCTAATACCTCAAGGGAAAACGTAGCACAAGGTTCTTGTCCAAGGTCTTCTACAACACTGTTGTTATGGACATCATGGGAAGGTGGATTGTGCATAGTTCGATGAAGTGTCCATTTGAGGGGGATGAATAATAGTGTTGAAAACAAGACTCTCAATATGAATATTGTTAGATGGTGGTGGAGTATAATACTATGGGGTATCCAATGTGTTTGGGATAGGATTCCCATAGTTATTGGCTCTTGTTTGTAAATAAACCACCTTAAAAGCATCAACGATTAATGATCCTTATGTAGAAGGAGGGAAATGAGAATCACCATTTCCCCCATGGGGAGGTGGGGGTTGATTCACAAACAGATGTTTTTGTTTCTACTATTTTTGGGCTGGGAAAGGGTTTTTAGGGACAACAAGGGTCCTGAAATCCTTTTGTACAAGGGTATTTGTGCACTCTTGTAGGTGAGGACATTTATATGTTAAATCATCCTTGGATAATATCTCACAAGAAATATTCAGTTCTTTCTCTTCATTGGTATGGGCATGTTGATTCTCCTCAGAATGAGTGTTATTTTTCATATTCTTCTTCTTCTTACTGGAATGTTGTTATGCATGTTGCATAGATTTAGTCATAGTGTTCATAGAAGCGTTAGTGTGTGCTAATGTAGTTGAGGCGGGGGTGGAAGTAATGGATGACTAAGTAGTTTTCCCACTCAATCAGTTTAGATTAATGCTAGTGGTAGCATTGACAAGATCATTGACATGCAGACTAAGTTATTTAAAATATGTATTAAATATATCCTTCTACACTTAATAATGTTTTCTTATGCTTTAATATGTTCTTAGGAAGGTTTAAATGTAATTGCATATTTGTGCCTATTATTGGTTATTTTTGTAGAATATTGTGAGCATATTGGGTAGATTATGCAAATTTGGAGAAGGAGATAATTTAGGGACTTGCTCCTTGCCACTGGAAGATAAATATTGAAGAATAAATGAGTACAACATCAGGAAATTATGGAGAAATCTTGGAGAGATTCAAGGGGATTGTCCACCCTCCTTAACTATCAAAGGTAGCCAAGCAAACTGAAGACGAAGTGCACTCAATCTATGGTTTACATGGAGTCAAAGTGGACTCAATCACTATTTTCTAGGGAGCAATTGGTAGCTTCCCTTGAGGATAATTAAAGTTGATCAAGAGATAATTAGGGTCGATTATGGTCCATTCGAGGCCAGTCCATTCCATTCCATCCTAGTTGATTCGATTTCGTTCAGAACTTTTTCTGCAATCTATTAATATTTTTATTATTGTACTCAGTGATTAAACTTTCATAAATGTAACAAGGCTATTCTCTTCCTGAAATGAGCACATAGACTCCATTTTACTGATTTAGTTCTAGAGAGCTGGGATCGTGGGTTAGGGCCCAACCCATCTACCTCAGCTTCTCTATTTCTTTCATTCTTTGCTTCTGTCATTTAGATAGTTCTATTTCTGATAGTTACATTTTTGTTTAGTTTTTTATTTCAGTGTGTTGCTGTAGTTTTTCATTTTCTTATGAGAGTAATAAAATAGAGGAAAACTCAAAAAGGTGTGTTGGGCAAGTAAGAGATTTTCCTGGCCAAAAATTTTGGTCCTTTAATTTCGTGGGTAGTGCGAGGCTCATGGTTTTGTGCATGGTTTTCACATTACGGCATGGGGGCACATGGTTTTTGTTCCCCGTATTTTGTAGATCCCAATAAGGAACTACGTTTATGTTCTAACTGTGGGTAAAAAATATGATTTGGGCTTTATATGCTTTCCTCGGCATGTATATATATGTGTTTTGTAACACTAAAAGGAATATAATGAAAAATCAAGCTGGTCGTCCCGATTTGGGATCCAGGGGAAAATCTCTGTGTTTATCTATTTAATGTTTTATGCTCTCGCTATTGTTTATTTTCTGTTATAAGATTCGTGTGTAGATAATTTATGTTCAGGGTTAAAACCTACAGTGTGGATCAAGCCTTCCCCTCTCATCTCTATCCATAGAGTTCGAGGAGGGTAGACCTTCCCATGGGCTAAAAATTACTTTCTGTTCATTGTTTATGAGTTTAGGGAAGAAACTGCATTACCAGTCCAAGTCTTTCTTTCATTGTATTATCATGTGTTCATATATTTTTCATGCATGGATTAGTAGGTATGTTTGTAGGAATAAGCATCAAAATCTCCAGAGAAGTTCATTAAGTCGTTCTGCTTAATTTTTCAATTCCTCTCCATCTTTGTGTTATGCTTCTAAACCTTGTTTTTGCACCTCCATTTCCCTTTATTTCACTTCTTATCAGCTGCTGCACCTTTTTTTTACCTTCGCCTTTCCTCCTCAAAATTCCCGCTATCGTATTTCACATCTCAAAGGATCCTCCATCTCATTCCTTTGTCATTCATCAACCTCTTTGCGATTTTATTTTTCACCTTACCTTTGCCGATTATTAACGAAAACAGTCAAAAATCCTTTATAAATTGACCTTAACCTTTTCCCATAAAGACTTACCACAATTCCTTTTTGCAATCACATTTCACATTCTCCATCTTCTTTGTTAACACTTACTGCTCCCAACCACCGATTGCGACATTATTGTAGCACTCCACCCCATCATCCCTATCGCAAACCTCATTTCGTAGTTTCTCTTCCCATCGCATTTCGCATTTCACAATTTCTATCCCATCGCATTTCGCATTTCTCTCCTACTCCCGAAGATCACTTCCACTTTCTCACCAAAATTGCGATATTGCAATATTGCGATATCAAATATTTCATATCGCAATCTCTATATGCTCTCCGTTAATACTTACCGCGCCTATCCACTAATTGAGTTATTATTAAAGCACTCTACCACCGGCCCTACCACCCCATCATCATATCACATTTCTCATTTAAAAATTTCTATCCCACCACATTTCACATTTCGCAATTTCTACCCCATCCCATTTCACATTTCGCTCCCACTCCCGAACACCACTTCCATTTCCCCACCATCATTGTGATATTGTGATGTTGTGATATTGCGATATCACATATCACATTGACACCCCCCTCTTACAACTCTGCCATCACACTTTTAAAGGCCTCCCTCTCCAAAGCATGTTTGCGACATAATAATTTTTATTAAAGTCTAAACCCCTCTTTCCACCTCTAAGCCTTGTCCCATGTGGTTAAGCCCTCCATTAGCACCTTTACCCCCTTTCCCTCTCGACTGTAATCAACACTTTTTCAATTAAAATTAAGTCATGGATAGATGGATGGATAGAATCATGGTATATAGAGCATAAGATAAGTAGGGTGTGTTTAGCTGATTGGCCAAGTTAAGTGTGATTTAAATTAGATTCTTTTCTTCCATTTTTTTCAGCAAGTTAAATTATTTTCCTTTCTGTCATTTCCTTTATACAATTTAAATTAGTTTCTTTTCTTCCATTTCTTTTCAGCAAGTTAAATTAGTTTCCTTTCCCGTCATTTCCTTTCAAAAATTTAATTTAGTTTCCTTTATGTCATTTCCTTTCTATAATTTATTTTAGTTTCCTTGAATTGTGACAGACTTCACCAAGAAAACCTAGAAGTAACACCCTTTTGTATAGAGGAAGAGGATGACATGAGTAGAATGCATATGTTGTGTATATATCACTCTCACCTCCAAGTTTGTATGAACCCCAGGTTGATAAATTAAAGTAGGGAAGCCCTTGTGAGTTGCAGCAATCTTGGTGCAATACTAGGGTTCACTAGTAGGTTGAGTATTATAAGTTTGAAGAGAATTTTGGATCAGGTTATAAATTTTTCTAGACTGATAATAAATGTGATCTAGGTGTTGGTCATGTATAATGGACTAGTCTTATGTAACAACTCAAAACATGGCAACTTCCTTCGTGTAATGTTCCCAATTCGGGACAGCTAGATAGGCATGACTGGAAAATGCATTTTCTAGTAATGGCAGCTACAGGAATTGAAACCAGGACCTGGATCCCTTAGATAAATGTATCTAAGATTGAAATCCAAGAGATGGCTCCAAATAAATCCTTCTAAGGTGGTTAAACAGATCTACCATGCTTAGATTTCCTAAAAAAGTGCCCGATGAAGGGACTGCAACAATGTAAGCACAAGAGCTGGAATGACAACGTTATTTCTTAACCATGAGAATGTGAAGATCTGAATAGCCAAAAAATAATGTTATAGCAGCAAAATATTACAATTTCTTGAGGAAACACCCACTCAAGAAAGGAAATGCAAGAATCAACAAGACAAGTACATGAAAATAGAAGAACCGGGCTAAGAGGACACAGTTTATAGAAGGTATTGCTCCATATTACATGATAACTAAAATATATGACAAGATATGGCTCAAATACAATAGGGGAGCAAAGCTCTAACCCTTAGAAGCAATAATACATCAATTCTCCAAAGGACTGGCTGAAATATACAAAATGGAAAAAATGTCGGAGTTGCTGGGTAGCAGCTGCAACTCAAGAACTAGAAATACATAGAGAAGGCTGAATATGATGAATGATATGAATTAAAACTCCTCCAATGGATCTCATAAGTGGAAGGCTTACCCTTACACTTGAGATATCACCCTCCAATCAGCAATACAAAACCCCACAGCAGGTGCACCATGAAAATAATGCAGTTACTGAAGAAAATGTGTTGTAGGGGCAAAGGAATGAGTTTTCCGACTGCCAAGTTATGAAATAAGCTCCAATGGCTCCCCATATGATGATCCAAAGGAAATAAAGACTTTCCCTCTGAAAAACAAGAGATGGAAGAGGGGTGTGAAGTCTCCACTGCAACACCCTACAACATATAATTATGTTGCTGCAACAATAACGATGTCATGGAGGAGGATGCTTTGGCCTTGAGCCAAGAAGTGTGAAGAATGAAGAACACACCTTCAATAGGCCTCTAAATAAGGTGAAGGATTCCTAAACAGGAATTCCTTGGCAATTCTTGCTGAACAACCAAGAATGCACAATTGTCTAAATAGACAATGAGATCAATAATCCATAGCATGAGAAACAATGGTTGCCTTACCCTCCTTTTAAACACATGAGAGCTCCCTCTCCATGGGTCCCATTCTATTAGTGTTTCCTCCTTCAAGGAATATTCCCTCCTCTATCTCTACGTTTTCCCATAGATTCTCTCCACCTCATACCTCTACGCTGTTTGACTTGGTCAAACTTAACCAAGCCTCTTTGCAAAATGTCCCCTTTCACACATGAGGGTGTGAAATCTAGTTCCAAGGCTGATCCCATTTCATACTAGAGGGATTTTATCCATTTTTTTATTATTAATGGGCCTTCTCACCCAATTATTCACCTCCTAAGTGAAAATAGCAAAAGTTAATATTTCAATTTATTGTGGGAAAAATTTGGAACATTACAGTCCTCCCCTTGCAAATGTTGCTTGTCCTCAAGAAAATGCAAGGATAGAACTAGAAATTCTCCACTCAAGGCATGAATTTAGAAATGTGATGAGGAACATCTTCCCCATGTGGATCCTCCATCCCCAAGCAATCATCCAAACAAAATGAGCCACCTCCCAACAAGGCAATTCTGGACAATCTCCTTCCACCTCAAGTTCCAGAAATGAAGGTGGGCTGAAAATATGAACATGGAAAGCATCATAGCCTACCCCAAGTTGTCCTTCTCCCCACATATGATAATTGTAGAGTGTGTGATGATCCTGGGCTGCAAAATTATTTCCCTCAAATGGCAATGTGAAGAACAATCCTCCAAAGAGTTCTCCTCCAACAATGAAGAACAAGCTGGCCCAAAACAATCCATCCATGATGAATAAGACATGGTAATCATAGATTATCCCTATGAGAATTTTTCTACAATATTTAAATGATAATTCATGACACAAACAATATTTCAATAGGACACAACACAGTCTCATCCACTACAACTCCAGAAAATAGTGTGGCAAGTAGTGTACAAAAATCATCTCATCTACTAATGAATAGTAAATAGTTCAATATGTCACCAATACATGATCAAATACTTGCCCATGCTTATAAAATGGATGAATATCACACTCATGGCCCACCTCAAAAGAGAACAAACATGTGGCTGTGGTGGCCATATCTCCTCCCATGCTCCCATTAGAACATGTAGTGCAAAAAATGTGGGAATTCTCCCCACTCAAGGACACATCCAACTCATGTGTCTTTCTCATAATTATGCTTCTCATACAAATATGACCCATATCAGCAAATTAAGTCATTATTAGCAAAAAAAAGAAGGAAATAATAATGGTTTCATATGGTGCTCGAGGATACCAACAGTCTCCTAGATGTGTACAGCGCAGTTTTACAAGCTGCTGCTGGAGAAAAGTACAAGGAAAAATGTTTCTTTTTACATGGTTAATCATGCATTTTCTGAAGGCCACATAAAATATGGCTGCCTCCATCATATATAATGGCCCATCTATGAACATGGAGCAATATGAAAAGCTTACCCTCTTGTGAAGCAATGCACTGCATAGTAATGGTAAGAGTATGAAAATCAATGAATGTATAAACAAAATTTTTACCATATGCCGGAAGTGAAATGGTACATGGATCCATGAGTGAGTTCTCCATAGTGTTTTGGTATGCTATGAAGATGAATGAACCATGTGCTGCAAGGAAACAATCCTCCTCATGCTTGGAAACCCAAGTCAAGAAGAATATGTCATAGTAATAGAGGCCCCTATCCACTATTATATCATCATCACCTCCTCCTTTTTCACCAAGTGCATCCAAAGTGAAGTGATCCTGGGGACACCTCATCCATAAGTCTCTGCTCCCAAGTGACAGTGATGTGAGCTCATGCAAATAAGCTCCTGCCAATACAAAGCTCTGTTCTTTGACATGCTCATTGTCAAAGACTCCTCTAGTAATGTTGCAATACATAAGAAGTTCTTCCCAAGGTGGAAGTACCTCCCTATCATCAAAAGACAAGGAGGTAATTCCATCTCCTCCTCCTGCAACATCATATAAAGTGTGAGAGAAAATCTGCCCTTTCTCTCCCAAGAACAAGCAACGAAACAAAGTATTTTGCTGCCTCCCCATACTTCCATCATACAACTCATGTGATGAAGACACAATGAATGATATGAGTATCACATAAACACCATGTATCCATAATCTATGCTACCTAATGATGCAAGTATATTTCCATCTCTCCTCCTTCCTCCTCCTCTTAGGAAGAGAGTATGCCAAGTGATGACCAAGCTCTTTCAAGAGCAACCAGCGCAGGCAAGCCTCCTGCTGCCTGGTATCATAAATATGCAAGTAGCCTCCCAGCTCCTTGCTCGTCAACCACATCCACTCAACCACTTGTGGATGTCTTTTCCTTCTCTTCATATTGGTACTCCTCCCATGAGGGCTACCATTCTCCCAAACCAAATCTATGTCTTTGCACTTCATGGGATTTTGAAATGAAACCTGCTCAAGGATCAATGAGACCCTATAAGGATCCAAATAGGTGGTAGGAAAAAACCTCCCATCATGATGTGTATGGCTCAAGGAATGTCCAACACAAGCATGAGATATTTTATCCATCCTAAGATGTCCTCCATCTTCTATTTTCTCCTGTGAGAAAGGAAGGAAATCATTGCACTCCATGGTGTGTTGAAGTGCACCTCTAATGAGATCTCTCCTTGACACCTCCCTCTCAACAATAGTCCTCCAAAACCAATGAGGTCTTAGATTTGCTGAAAGTAGAAGTTCCTCTTTGAGCTGAGAGGAGCTCATTGAGAAAGTGTCATCTTGAAAGGAGAAAGGGTTTCTCACTCCAAGATGTCTACTATCATCCTTCAAGTCTTCAAACCCCAACCTCTAGTGTGATGTACAATCCAACAATGGCTCATGACAATGATGGTTTGCTTTCTCCTTGAATGTTTCCATGTTGCACAGCATAGTGCAACCAAGATACTCTATGGTAGCAGTGTGATTTTACCCTTGGTCATGTAAAAGTAAATCCCCACATTGATCAAAAGAATTTGCTGCAACAATAGAATGTGGAAATATTTTCATACCTTGATGTGATTTTGGAACTTGTTGTAGGGTTGCAAGAGTTCCTTCCTTCAAAGTGTTGGTTGCCCCAACTGTTGATGCATGTGGCTTCTCTTCCATGAGTGTGACAGCGTTATCACAAGGCTCCTCAAATGGTGATCTAAGCTTTTCTTCCTTTTTTATTTCTCCATCAAAGGTTTTGATCAACTGTTGAGTGAACTCTGCAAAAGTTTTAACCCTTGCATGGTTCAAGTGGCTGAACCACCAAACATAGGCTCCACCCTACAAGTGCAGCGCTAAGATTTCAATAGCGTCTTTCCCTGCTACAGGATGTAGTAGGAAAAATGCGTCCAAATTTCTCACCCAAGTTCTTGTTGTAGATAACCCATCAAAGGTAGACAACAGAAATCTATTGCCTTCGATTTCTCTTCTGCTATAGGGTCTCTTCTCTTCCTTCAATTTGATGAAATGAGGAAAATATAGAGTCTCCTTGAAGGCTTTAGGTTGATATCTATACTCAACAAGGTAACCACTTAGAATCTTATAATCCAAGTGTCTTCCATGCTCAATGTATTTTTCTTGATGAGAATAGGAAGTGCATAGTCCTTCCTCTTCTTCTTGTTCAATATTCTTGACCTCCTTGGAGGGGTCCTCTCTGGATCTAAATAATAATGAGAGTAATCTCATCTTATTCATCATTTTGATCTTCTTGGGCTAAGACTCACAGGCTGAGACAAGAAAGTTGTTGTGATACCATTGTAATGTTCCCAATTCGGGACAGCTAGCTAGGCATGAATGGAAAACACATTTTCTAGTAATGGCAGCTACAGGAATTGAAACCAGGACTTGGATCCCTTAGATCAATGTATCTAAGAATTAAATCCAAGAGATGGCTCCAAATAAATCCTTATAAGGTGATGAAACAGATCTTCCATGCTTAGATGTCCTAAAAAAGTGCCCGATGAAGGGGCTGCAACAATGTAAGCACAAGGGCTGGAATGACAACATTATTTCTCAACCATGAGCATGTGAAGATCTGAATAGCCAAAACATAATGTTATAGAAGAAAAAGAGTACAATTTCTTGAGGAAACATCCACTCAATAAAGGCAATGCAAGCCTCAACAAGACAAGTACATGAAAATAGAAGAACATTGTTATTTATGCATAAACCTAGGCTAAGAGGATGCATTTTATAGAAGGTACTACTACATATTACATGATAAATAAAATATATGACAATATATGGCTCAAATACAATAGGGGAGCAAAGCTCTAACCATTAGAAGCAATAATACATCAATCCTCCAAAGGATTGTCTGAAATATACAAAATGGCAAAAATGTCGGAGTTGCTGGGCAGTAGCTGCAACTCATAAACTAGAAATAAATAGGGAATGCTGAATATGATGAATGATCTGAATTAAACCTCCACCAATGGATCTCCTAAGTGGAAGGATGACCCTTACACTTGAGATCTCACCCTCCAATCAGCAATACAAAACCCCACAGCAAGTGCACCATGAAAATAACGCAATTACTGAAGAAAACTATGCTGCAAGGGAAAAGGAATGAGTTGGCCCACTGCAAAGTTTTGAAATAAGATCCAATGGATCCCCATCTGATCCTATAAAGGAAAGGAATACTCTCCCTCTGAAAAACAAGAGATGGAAGAGGGGTATGAAGTCTCGACTGCAACACCCGATAACATAGATTTATGTTGCTGCAGCAATAGCGCTGTCCTGGAATAGGATGCTTTGGCCTTGAGCCAAGAAGTGTGAATAATGAAGAACAAACCTTCAAGAGGCCTCTCAAGAAGGTGAAGGATTCCTAAACAAGAATTCCCTGACAATTCTTGCTAAACAACCAAGAATGCACAATTGTCTGAATAGACAATGAGATCAATAATCCATAGCATGAGGAACAATGGCTGCCTTGCCCTCCTTTTAAACACATGAGAGCTCCCTCTCCATGGGTCCCATTCTATTAGGGTTTCCTCCTTCAAGGAATATTCCCTTCTCTATCTCTGCACTGTCCCATAGATGCTTTCCACCTCATACCTCTGCGCTGTTTGACTTGGTCAAACTTGACCAAGCCTCTTTGCAAAATGTCCCCTTTCATACATGAGGGTGTGAAATCTAGTTCCAAGGCTGATCCCCTTTCATAATAGAGGGATTTTATCCATGTTTTTATTATGAATGGGCCTTCTCACCCAATTATTCACCTCCTAAGTGAAAATAGCAAAATTTAATATTCCAATTTATTGCGGGAAAAATTTGGAACATTACACTTCATGATGGAAAGTAGAATAGATTTTCAAAACCAATTGTATCCATTATCATATTCATTCATGAATATGATTGGAAATTTGGGTGGAAGTGTTTTGGTGCAAATTTGTCAAAAATTCTATTTCAATTTCATAATGGATTTGTAATTGGAAATTTTTTAAGAATTCCATGGTGAGGGTATTCAAATTGCTAACTAAATCTTGTGGTAATTATGTAGACCACTTTTTTTTTCTTTCGGTTAGGGTGAGTGGGAACAGTATGAGATAGATATTATGTTCAATCATGGAATAAGAGACACACCAAAGGTGGAAGGTAGTGGCATGTGTATTTGGTTCACATCCGTGTATTCCCTTAAACATCAAAATGTCGGCAGACATTTTGCATGGGGTCGGAGGCCAAAGGAAATTTTGGTTAATGGGTTTATTATTCAACTTTGTATAGATCTGGGATATCAATATTAGCCAAAAATGGAAATGTATTAGGTGTTGTCAAATATCAATAGGGAAGATGAGCATGACCTGAAGGACTAGGATGTCCACCCATCAACTAGTTTTGAGCTAGGTACATAGGTTGTGAAGGATAATAATTTACTTGAGGTGGAGGTGGGTTCATGTAAATTGATGGTACATAGGGCATTCTCCCTCCATAAGGAAATATACTAGATAACTAGTTGGCCCTAGGTTAGAGGTTTTCTCCAATAGGTACTGGCGGTTAAGTTGGGAAGCCCCGAGGAGATGAAACAGATCTAGGAAATTGTACATGGTTGGCCACATAAGGTGCATTAGGTATAGGATAACCATTGAAAATATAAACACTAGGAGGAAAAATATTCACCAAAGAAGGATCATATTGTCTCATAGAATGCACGGGTGAAGGAATTCCCCTAATAGGGGGATAGGTGTCGGAAACATTGTCCCCCCTGTGTAGTGGAGGGGGAGCTGAACTTAGGAGAGGGTGTCAACCGAAAGATTTATTGAAGGTTCGAATATTGAAAACACCTTATGGGGTGATAGAAAAAGGTCCAAGAGTTGTCATGAAAGGAGTTATGATGGCGGGGGCAAGAAATTGTCGCACACAAGACAAGTTTGGTGTTGTTAAGGGTTCTTGGATTAGGAATCAGTTAAATATTACGATAATTAAAAAATGATGAATAAATTATTACATGTGGGTTTAATGGTGGTGGAGAAAAGGTGTCCACAAAATAACATGACTCAATAGCGATCATTGGGATATTCAAAGGGGAAACTGATGAAGATATTATAGGAAAGGGTGCTACCTAAATCAGGATAGGACTAACAAGATCAGTGACTGGAGAATTATAAGGAGATAGAAGACCTTCCATAAAATGATCCTAAAGTAGAATAGACTCTGGGTCAGTACAACGTGATTCATGGTTCGAAACTAGATACTAACTCCCCTAAGAAAACCTAATTCACTCAAAAATTCCTCTACGGGAAGTGGAGGAAGGATAGACCATTATTAATACTTTTGATGAGGTCCGATAGTAGCCACAATGAATGGTATATATTTTACAAAACTTTAATTACGTTGTGTATATATATAGTCTTAGAAAAAAAAACATATGCATCAAAATAAAAAATTTCTATGAGATCAAAAACCAGTGAAAATGTTTCCAATAGTCATGACTAGTTGGTGATGGAATCTGGTATCAAAGGACTAGAAGAAGAAGTCAGTTTGGAAAGAGACACTTATGATAAATCGTAACATTTTCCTAAAACATAGTAACAAGGTAATAAGAACTCTCATGAAGATGAGTGCCCTCCCAAAAAAACAAAGATAGAGTATATTTCTCTATCTTGGGCACAAAGGAATCCTGCCCCAATAAGCTTATGTATGTTTCCCTAGAATTATGGGCACCACTAATTACCTCAGATCATAGTTAGCAGGGGGGGTCATGATCATGGGAAACATGCTATGTGGGAAGGATAACTAATTCCCCAACTGAGCTCCCAAATTCCTGAAGGAATCCCCATTACATAGAATGTCCATCAAAATGCATTTGAAGGTGTGATACCTTCTCATACACACCAATGTTGCCTCACACTTAGATCCTATGTTAAATTGGTCCTAGTGGATGAAAGTGAAACAATATTTACACTCTTTAATGAATCTAATTTAGTTTTTTTTCCTTTGGGAGTTTACTTACACAACCTCACCGAAGACCCTATCCTAAAATAAATTATATTTTTCCACTGTAAAAGTGTTTCTGATCAATTTTATTATGCGATATATTTTAAAGGTACATTATTAATATCGTCAGAAGGGGTTTTGACATATGAAGTTTTGATACTCTAAATCAAACCATGGAAATATATTCTTTTATTTTTTTTTGTTCTATGATAAATAACTTTACAAGGAGATATTAATATGCTTTGTTTCCAAAATAAACAATCCTAACTAAAAATTTACCACCTAAAAAAACATGAAGATAGTAAAACTCCAATGAAACAAGACACTATAAATCTGAACAATGAATCTAAATGAGCATAAAGTAATTTTTCTCTTTTTCTTTCAATGATGAAACTAAGTTATATTTTCAAAATAAAAATTATGGATGAAACTAGAAATGAAAGTTCAAAGCAGTCTAGAATCCAAGAATAAAAGGAAAGAAAATATATAAACATGAAATCCATATAAAACCATGAAAAATAAGAGGTTTTATAAAGTAATTCATGTAATCAATTCAAGAAAAGTGTTAGTAATGCTCTGTGCTCAAGAAATAGGTGTGTTATAATTAAATGGATTACACAAAGAGGGTGTGTTACTAAGGCTTTCCTTAGCACAAAAAAAAATCAGGGCAAGAGAAGAAAATCAGATTAGATATAGTATCATACATGAAAAAAAATGATAGGAATTCAACACTAACAAGACTAGATATTTGGGATCTAAGAGATTAAAATAAAAGCCAAGAATAAATACACTCCCCAGTGGAATTTCCATTTCTGTCATAGGAATTTTACTAAGCTAAAGAGACAAGAAACCCTATGAGGTTTTCTCGAAAACCTAAGATAGATAGGTCAAGGGATATAATATTTTATGGTGATGTCCATTCAATAATGTAAGCAATAAAGTAGAATTTATAAATAAAGGGTGAAGAATAACTAGTCTATCCTTCTATATAGATTATCTCGAGAAGTCAACATAGTTGAGAAGTATTACCAACTAACTCGAGAGTCCAATCCTTCACAAAAAAATAAAAAACACAACCTTCACAGTATAATAACCTTGTCAATACAAAAAATTAACAATTGAACAACTCTAAATCATTCAATACATCAATATGAGACCAACTTCCAAACCATAATTAGACAAGCGCAATATGCACAAGAAATAAAAAAAATTATCAAAGAAAGTACAATAGCTCTGTATATTAACGAACAGCTAGAAGATTACAACCAAATGTAGTTGCAACATAATGTCCTTTAGCTCCTAGCTCCAAAAAACTGTAACATCCTTGGTTAAAAATTCTTGTAAAAAATATAAGACAAATGTCATGGGACACATATTTCAAGTTGAATGTTGGGTGAGACATCCTAGAGGGGTGTGCATTTGGTTTATTATGGCTAAGGAATTTGACAAAGGAAATGGCAAAGGCTTTAGAAAGGAAAAGTGACATTAATTGGCATTTTTTAATGAAAATAACGGAAATTTGGAGAAAAGGAAGGTGAAAGGTCATAGGTTTCACGTGAGGAGAAAAATGAAGGAAAAATAAAGGAAAATAAAGAAAATAGAGGCCTCATTAAGAAAAATTATTTTGAGGATCAGTTCATAGACTTTTTTCAGTTCAGTTTTGGATCTCTCATTCTATTCTATCTCTCTCATACTCTTTTACACTTAGATTTTTCTTGGAGAACCCTTGGAGCAATATGGAATACTTGAAATTTGGTTCAATAAGGAAAAGGAAGAGCAAGAAATCGCAAAAGGAAATCAATATTAGCAAATATAATTGGTTTTTCTTCCCAGTACCAAGTTGGATGTATGATTTCCTTACTAGTTTTGGCATGCATGGAATCTGCATGTGGTTCCTAGGTTATGATCTATCATTGGCATAGAGGATTTCTTGGATTGATAATGGTTTTTCCAAGGCTTTCCATTTCCTAGATAGTGATGGTGTTGTGGGTTTCAAATTTTTTTTTTCTGTTTTGTTCTCATGTGCCTTTGGAACTGGGTTGAGTTACTAGTTCCTTGAAGCCTTGGTTGGAAAAATGATCTAGAAGCCCTTGATGGGTTGAGTTACTAGTCCTAAGACCCCTATTTGGACAAATTCTCTAGAGGATCGATGACAGTTGTTTATTGAGTTACTAGTATGGGAAGCCCCAGTTGGAATAAACACTCTAGAGACCTGGACAACGTGGGAATAGACCAATCTGGTGATGGCTAGTGATTTCCAACTATGAGGTGGAATTATTGGCTGAGGGTTGAAGTGGTTTTGCCTCTGGAAGACCTAGTTTGATTTTTTTGGATTTGTTTCATGCAATCCCACATTCATGCTTGGGATATGGCACATGGGTGGTTGGTTGAAAGAAATATTTCGTTCACCCAATATATCTTCGAGTGGTTCATGGAAATCCTGAACTGTAATATTCCAAAATTTTCGTACAATAATTCGGAATATTAAATTTTGTTGATTTCACCTAGGAGGAGAATAAATGGGTAAGGAGGCCCATGCATAATAATAATCTCAATAAAACCCCTCATAATATGAATGGGGATCATCTTTGGAGCTATTTTTCACACCCTCATGTGTGAACAGGGTCATTTGCAAGTGGACAAGGTCAAGTTTGACAAAGTCAATAGCGTTGGGATAAGAGGTGGAGAACACTTAGAGAAACAACACAGTGTGAATGGGAAGAGGGTTATTTGGTGGAGGAAACCCTAAGAGGAGTGGGACCCATGGAGAGGGGCTTTCACTTGCTTAAAATTAGGGCAAGGTAACCATTGTTTCTCATGCTATGGATTATTGATCTCATTGTCTATTCAAACATTGTGCATTCCTTGTTGTTTAGCAAGAGTTGCCGGGGCAATTCCTATTTAGGATTCCTTCTCCTTATTGAGAGGTATCTTGAGGGATTTCACTGATTTTCCTCACATCTAGGCTTGAGGCCAAGCATCCTCCTCCAAGACATTGTTATTTCTGCAGCAGAATAATGTTGTGTTCTAGGGTGTTGCAATGAGGGTTCACCAGACCACCTCCATCAGCTATTTTTCAAAGCAGGAGTCTCTCTTTCCTTTGAGAGATCATTTTGGAGGCCTTTGGAGTTGATTGTAGATCTTGGCATTGGGCCAACCCATTCTCTTGCCCCTACAGTGTAGTTCCATCCAGTAATTGCGTTATTTTTAGTGAAGCATTTGCAGTGGGGCTCTTGTAGATTGTTGGAGGGTGAGATCTTTGGTGAGGGGATCAAAATTTCACTTGAAATATCCATTGGAGAAGGCATATTGAGTTTGGGGCATCATCTACAGCCATATCCATCCAGTTCTATTTCTGAGTTGCTGTTGCTACCTAGCAACTCTGGCATTTTGTAGATTTTGCATTTCATAGCCAATCCTTCTAGGATTGATAGGAGGTAGTCTTTGGGAGCTGAGATATTCAATCCCAATGTTGTATTGGGCCATATATTTATATATCCATGTATTATACATATGTATAATTTATTTTCTCTTATAAAACTATGTTGTCATAGCTTGGGCATACATGTGTAGTAGTGGTTTTATCATGATTCATGTACTAGTCTCTTGAGGTTGAGCATTGCCTATCTTGTGTAACATTTCCTCAAGATCTTGTATTCATTTGTTGCTGCTATTTCTTATTAATATGGCTATATGTTTCTCTCATGTTTCTATGAGTTTAGTGTTACTACTACTCCATTTTTGTGTTTTCATATTGCTGGGTCTCCAACTTTAGAATATCTTGAGATATTCTCATTGTTGTAGCATTTTCCAGATTTGGAATATTACAGTGGTATCAAAGCATCATCTCTGGCTCAGACAGTGGATCTCAGCCATCATGCTATCAAGGAGAGAGAAGATGAAGACTCCACTATGTGGAGAGAAAAAGGAAGATAAGCTTACAAAGCTTCTTCCAAGATCTGTACCAAGCATTCATAAAGAATTTGAGAAGATAAGGAGGGAGATATTTATAGGATCTCCAAGAGGGTTTGAAACTGATTAAAACTCTATTTTTTCTTATAGGGAGGGTGAGCATGCAGCCACACCCTACGAGGTACAACGCAGTCATATGGCTAGCTTTGCCATAAGAGGAAAGGAAGAAGGAGGAATGCCGAAGAAAGGAACTCTTAGTGGTTTCTTGCATGAGTATGAATCTCAAACTCAGAAGTTTAGAGATCATATTAATTTTCTGGAGTTTTGCAAGATCATGGTGAGGAGGAGCAAGCAAAAAAATGTGGATATATTTCTCCTATCCATATTTGATGGTTCCCCTACATGTTCAGCTAGGGCTTGGGTGGAAGAGCTAGACACCTTTCTGCAGCAGCATCATATTTTTGAAGATGAAGCCATCAGAGTAGCAGCACTGCACTTGGGAGGTAAGGTCTATGCATGGTGGTTATTTGAGTCTTTTACTTTGAAGAATGCAAATAATTCTTCCTATGCAATTTTCATTAGAACTTTGATGGAAATATTTGGTAGGAGGAATTCTGAAACACATGTGGAGGAAACAAACACATCTAAACAAACAAAACCCTTGCATGTGATGGAGGAAACCATAAACTTAGAATCATTCTAGAGAACCATGAAGGAGGCTGATATATTGCATGATACGTTGTTGGAGGCAAGACCTTCATCTTGTATTTTTTCGCAAGGAGGCAAAGATATCCCTTTTCCAAAAGAGGATCCAATCATTGGAAGGTTGCCCACTCATGTTGAGGAGGCTAAGGGCAACAACGTTTTCATTTCTAGAGTTGATCTAGCACCTCATGCAGAGGGAGGGGGAGCTCTTGCTCCCACTAGAGGGATTCTTTCATATTTGCAAGGAAGTCCCTAGGATCTCATATATGGAGGTCCAAGCACAATCAGTGAGCAACATGATTATGCAACATTGCAGCTGGAAGGAGGAGGAAGGGAGGAAGAGCAACATCCTGTGAGGAGAGGCACAAACCCTTCTCTATTTCAGAGAGATAGTGCAAAGAGGAGGCAAACTATATTGCACTGTGAGAGAAAAAGCAAGGTTTCGAAACCATATGTACAGTCCACTCTTGACATTGATGTCTCACTGCATAGAGGCATTCCACCAAGGAGGCCACCAGATCAATCATTGATGAAAAACATCTTGTCTTTGATTTCACCACTCTTGGATTTTGGAGAGGTGAAGAGTTTGGACGGGAAATTTGGCATAGGGGATGTCAAAGTAGCTGACAGCAGCAGGAGGAGAGCTTCACATGATGGATCACCAGTGTCGTCTCTAAGGAGGATTGATCCTTACTAGAGATCT
This sequence comes from Pinus albicaulis, assembly GCA_034641835.2. Taxonomy (NCBI): domain Eukaryota; kingdom Viridiplantae; phylum Streptophyta; class Pinopsida; order Pinales; family Pinaceae; genus Pinus; species Pinus albicaulis. The sequence continues at coordinate 650,215,202 of CM076577.1, read as the reverse complement.
CAGCTTTTAGAAGAGTACTCCAAGGATCTTGGTGCATGCATGGTTCTCGATGACCTGGATGGAGATGATGGGTGTATGGTAGATGATATGGTCGTCTATTCACATGGCAGAATCTTCTTGACTAGAGATTCTAATCTTAAGGAGAAGCTGCTGCATGTAGGACATGAGGACTTATTTTCCATGCATTATGATGCATATCCTTCCTTGGCAGAGGATTTCATTTGGGAGGGCATTCAACAAGACATATTTTAGCATATGGAGAGATACAGAGCCCGAATGATGATGGAGAGGATGTCACAACCACCTTCCTACTCATTTGGAGTGAGGGGGCATTTTTAGTTGAGCCATTTCAGCTCAAGTCTTCGAGTACATGATGGAGAATGTACAATTTCACCCTATGTTTTGTACTTCTTTTTTTCTTACGAGCAATATAATGTACCAAGGAGGTTCCTTCTTGCCTATTGTATGATGATGTAATTGAAGCCATTTGTAGCATTGATATTGGCTATCTCATTGGTGGTTTTTGGGGAAAGCCACATGAATTTTTGTGTGCACCATTGACACCCTTTTGTACTTTCATGCTTATATCTTGTAAAATTATTATGGCAGCAAACAAGTGGCTGGAAAATCACTTGTTTTATTTTTATTTTAAGAAGGCAAGGGATGCACTGCACTGGTTCCGTGTATGGGACCTTGATCCACTTTCCAGTTGTCATGTGACAACTTGTTTCTATTGGGTTTTGCCTCCATGTATTGTTGGTATCTCTATGTTCATGGGAAGCTTTGATTGGAGAGTGGGCTTGAGACTGAGGATGCCCATTAGGAGCATGATTCTCTCTACTATACATGTTGTACATTTTAGGAGGAACCATGGGCCAACCATGAATACCACATTACATTTCTTTTCTTCTTGTGGGAGGAACGACTTGAGGAACTTGAGGAGGCACTCCATGGATCATAAGGAGATGGAGGAGTTAGCAAAATCAACTCTTTTCCCTTTGAGGATGAGGGGAGACTCTTCTATGATCCACTCCATTTATATGACCAAAACATATGGTAAGAGTATTTTTTATTTTCATAGTAATTTGTCTATATGTATGCATCTCTTAACCATACATGTGCAGGGATTTTCCCAAAGAAGGAATATCCTTCCTTCTAGATTTTATGGTCTACATAAGGCCATTATGGATGATCGCTCCCTAAGAGGATATGGGGAGGGGATTTCTTATGGAGAAAATGAAATGATGGTGGCAAGGGAGGACTATAATATTCCAAAATATTAAATTTTGTTGATTTCACCTAGGAGGAGAATAAATGGGTAAGGAGGCCCATGAATAATGATAATCTCAATAAAATCCCTCATAGTATGACTAGGGATCATCTTTGGAGCTGGTTTTCACACCCTCATGTGTGAACAAAGTTATTTGCAAGTCGACAAGGTCAAGTTTGACCAAGTCAACAGCATTGTGATAAGAGGTGGAGAACACTTAGAGAAACAACGCAATATGAATGGAAAGAGGGTTATTTGGTGGAGGAAAACCTAAGAGGAGTGGAACCCATGGAGAGGGGCTTTCACGTGTTTAAAATTAGGGCACGACAACCATCGTTTCTCATGCTATGGATTATTGATCTCATTGTCTATTCAGATATTGTGCATTCTTTGCTGTTTAGCAAGATTTGCCGAGGGAATTCCTGTTTAGGATTCCTTCTCCTTCTTGAGAGGTCTCTTGAGGGATTGCACTAATTTTCCTCACATCTAGGCTTGAGGCCAAGCATCCTCCTTCAAGACAATGTTATTTTTGCAGCATAATAATGTTGTGTTGTAGGGTGTTGCAGTGAGGGTTCACTACACCACCTCCATCAACTATTTTTCAGAGGAGGAGTCTCTATTTCCTTTGAGAAATTAGTTTGGAGGCCTTTGGAGCTGATTGCAGATCTTGGCATTGGGCCAACCCATTCTCTTTTCCCTACAACACAGTTCCATCCAGTAACTGCGTTATTTTTAGTGAAGCATTTGCAGTGGGGCTCTTGCAGATTGTTGGAGGGTGAGATATTTGGTGAGGGGATAAGCCTTTCACCTGAAATATCCATTGGAGGAGGCATATTGAGTTTGGGGCATCATCTACAACCATATCCATACAGTTCTATTTCTGAGTTCCTACTACTACCCAACAACTCCGGCATTTTGCAGATTTTTCTTTTCATAACCAATCCTTCCAGGATTGATAGGAGGTAGTCTTTGGGAGCTGATATCTTCACTCCCAATGTTGTATTGGGACATATATTGATATATACATGTATTTGACATATGTAGCATGCAGTTTCTCTTATAAAACTGCATTGTCATATCTTGGGCATACATGTGTAGCAGTGGTTTTATCATGATTCATGTACTAGTCTCTTGAGGTTGAGCATTGCCTATCTTGTGTAACATTTCCTCAAGATCTTGTATTCATTTGTTGCTGCTATTTATTAATAAGATGGCTATGGATTTCTCTCATGTTTCTATGAATTGAGTGTTACTACTGCTCCATTTTTGTGTTTTCATATTGATGGGTCTCCGACTTTAGAATATCTTGACATATTCTCATTGTTGTAGCATTTTCCAGATTTGGAATATTGCATGAACCTATTTGGCCTTTTTATTTATCATTAAAAGCTTCCATGGATATTATGGTTGATGTATCCTAATTATTTATATTGTTTATATGTTCATTATGAGTATGTTTTATGACATTGATGAGGTATGGCTCTCATCATATTTTGATTTGTAAGTGAATGAATGATGAATATATGACCTAATAGATGATATTGAAGCTAATGTGATAAGGAATTAAGGCTTCTTAGCGATTTTCAGATGAGTATGGGACCCATATACTTAGAATTGTTGTTATAACCTGTAGGATGCATATTTGTGATATGTTTGATGAAATTCATGTCATGGCTAGCAGGGTTCCAGTCAAGTTGTTTATTAAGTTTTTAATCAAAAGAATTGTTTTCATGTCTTTTATAAGTTATGGAAGTTTCATGAGTTTCTGGGCAGTGACTAGGTCCTAGCCCTGAAAAATAGCCTTAAATCTTGTAGTTGTTGACATAGCACTGGAAGAAAAGGGATATAGTTGCACTGAGGTAGGCTCATGGGAGTGACAAGAGCTCTCAGTTGCTTGGAGGCATTGGAAAGGGAGCGACTAGGGCTCTAGGTCAGTAAAAATGTTGGGTTCTCTCAGGGATTGTTCACCTAGAAGGGTGGGTTGGCTCCTGAAGGTTTTGTAGCATATTTATAAGGTCACTTTGGTTGTGTTCCATCAGTTCCACTTATTTAAGGTGACCTAGGAGGTTGAATCACATCATAGTGGGCTGTCGTCACATGTTTACCCCAGTGGACCAGTTAGCTTGGGTAAATGTCTGAGGAGAGTTTTACAGAGTGGTATTAGATCATTGTTCACCCCTTGGACTTGATGGGCAGTGTGTGTTGGTTGAGCATTGATGTGGATTGAATATGTGTTCCGTATGCTTTTGGTCTATGTGTTTCTTGCTATGCATGGCGTTGGTAATAGTTGTAGTGGTGTCTCCATGTCAATTTTGATGGTGTTGTGATTGAATGTGGTCATCCCGAGGGTATGTTGGTTATGCATTTGTTATGCATATCAGTGTCTATAGGTTGATGTGCATGATTTTTTATGATTATGGTTAGGCATTCATAGTAGGATACATATGCATTATGAGGTCATTTTATGTAGTTATGTCATCACGATGTTGTTGATCAGATACGATGTTGATATTTTGGCTAAGATAGAGAAGGAGATGTAGATTATTAGAGAGAGTTTGCAGCACTAAACTTCAGGGTAAGAGTAGATCGTAATACTGCCATTGTATTTTTGGAATGAAGGTATGCTAGTTAATGTATAGTTATATGAATTAGGGTTATATACATGTTTTCAATTTTATTGTTGCTTTTTTTGCATAATGGTAGATTCTAGTGAAATAGTGTGGTCATATGCACATGTGTCGAATAGTCATGAATGATAGTAACTTGTTTTTATATGCATTGCTATTGTTTTTTTATGTTATTTAACTTGATAATTATGTTATATGTTATTGATAAGTATGCTATATGTTAACTTGTTGATTTCTATATGATATTTAAATTGATGAGCATGTTATATGTTGTTGATGAGTATGTTATATGTTAACTTGTTGTTGTTTTCTATTAGTTAAGTTTAGGATTAGGGTTATTGCATTAAGATCTTGATGTTATATGTATCGTGTTGATATGAATTGGTATGTTTAGATGGTTATGGTTGTGACATTTGGGTATGAGATGATATAATTGTGATGTTGTGTTATATTATTGTGGACTGACTTAGGGAGATGTCATAGCCTCCCCTAAGATACATTGTGGTACCTGTTTGATTATGTTGTCTATTCTACTTATTTGACATACTATGTTAATAGGTTGTTTGAATTTTTTATTTATTGCATGATATGAGTATGTGTCTATGAGATTTATTGAAGGAATTATTTTGTTTTAGGATGATTGTAATAACACATTATTTCTTGATACAACTTATATATACTTGAGTATAATTGTATGTTAGTTTTATTATTATGATGTATGACTATGAGTTGATTATGACATGGTTTATTAGCCTTCATAAAGGTTGATTTCAATTAGTGGATATGATGCATTGATGTTTTGAATATGTGACTCACGTGTGAAAAGTTGCAGGGAAATGTGTTTGGTATTAGCATGACAAGGTAATAGTTTACTTGTTTATATAAATAATAGATGGGTGATGTGGCAACACATAATAAGGCATAATTGCAGCAAGGAAAAATGTCAAAGGAAAGAATTGTGTAAGAATTCCTTTGGCAATTTTTGGAAATCACAGTTCGAAATGAATGAGTGCTTTGCATGGAAATGATAAGTATTCTTAACCTTGATTTTGTCTTACACTATGTGGATATGTATTATATTCATGAATATGTACTTGACAGGTACAATAGATGATTTCCAGCTATGACCAGAAACATCAAGGAATTGGATTTCCTTGAGAGGTGTATGTGTTGATTTATAAGGAAGTGTTGTTGGAAAAGAAAGGTAAGGTAACTAGTATATTGTTATAATTATTTATACACTAACATTTGTGTGCTTACGACAGTATGATGTGGGGAATTGCATGGAAAAAGGTATTTTTGTGAAATATTGAAGAAGGCTTAGGTTGAGATTGCACTTGGAAGCATTCGGGCCCCATGGGGATTGATTCATGGTGTTTGTTTCTATTTTTATGCTTTCGTTATTTTGTGATTTGTTTGTGTTTGATTTGCAGTTTTGTGTATGACAGGTTCATGGCCATGCCACTTTTTTTTTGGTATCGTATTGTTATTGGTTTTCATGGTTTTATTCTTGTTTGTTTCTTGTTCTCACCTTTTATGTTTTGAGGGTTTTGGGAAAGAGAAAAATTAACGAAGCTTGCGAAGGGATGAATGGAACCTTATAGGTAATTTAAGACTCAGATCAAGCCTCATGCATGCATAAGGTTAGAAGAAGGTAAGAATATGATAACTAATTGGACTAGTTGGCTCCATTGTGGTAGATGGATGGTGGCAGTACATACATGAGAAATTTAATTAGTATATTTATTTCCATAAGTGTCCATAGTCTCCATTGATTTCCAAGAGTATGATATGACTAGTATGATGGTTTGAGGCAGGTATAGGCCTTGGTTTTTGGATGTTATAATGGGAGGAAACCTTTCCAAGGGAGGGGTTTTCCTAAGGGACTATGTAGTAGAGAAGGGGATGCCTGTAGAACTTGGAAGTTTTGTAACTACATGGAAGGGGGTGACTAGATTTCTCGAGGGACTGTGTAGTAGAGAAGGGAAGTTTGGGGATGGTTTTTTTTGGTAATTATCATTGCCATTTGGAATCAGATGGACATTGGGGGCGTGACCTGGAACAATGAGCCGGTAATTTTTCACTAAGAGGAAAATTGGCACAGGATTGTACCCCTGGACATTAGATACATATTTGACTTTGGCAGTGGATTCTGGACTTCGTGGGAAGGAGGTGGATCGTGGTATTAGTTTGAGGGAGGAGGTGTGAGTCTATGGATTCCCTTGTTGTAGATACAAACATCATATCCTTTTATTTGTGGGTTGAGTAAATTTCCATATGTGTATATATGCATAATATTATAAATATTGTGTCAAGCTATGTTTATAAATATCCATAGAAAGTATGATTATGTTATGAAACCAACTCTAAAATAGACGAAAAGAGAGATCGACACCTTAGAAATCAGCCACTTTGAGGGGGAAACCACCAATAAATTACATACATGAAGAATTCTTGGATGATACAAATGAAAAAACCTCCTTCTATAAATAGGGTTCCATGGGGTAACAATATAATCCTAGCCGATCTAACAATAATAATGTAAGGGAACAATAATAACAATATGGGGGTTACAGGGGTACAACAATAACAATAAGGGGGCTACACTAATAACAATAAGGGACTACACTAGTAATATGTGGACCTAACATGCCCCTCTCCTTCAAAAAATTCTTCTCCTTAATGCTTGAGTAGCTCTAGATGCTTCTATATAAAATTATCATCCTCCCATGTAGAATCTTCAGTGGGTAAATTCTTCCACTTGATGAGATACTCTGAAATTGATTGATTTCGCAGCTGTTGAGTTCTTATATCCGTGATTGTTTCAGGTTCCAATATTATTTTTCCTTCCTCATCAAGTTCTAGAAATATTATTTGAACTGGAAGTTTGTCACCTATAACCTTCTTTAAGCATGAAACATGGAAAAATGGATGAAATCACGAAGAAGCAGGAAGCTCCAATTTGTATGCCATAGTACCAATCTTTTGCAACACCTTCTAAGGGCCATAGTATTTTTGGAATAATTTATTATCCTTCTTAGCTTGCTTGAGGGAAATTTTTTTTTATGGTCGTAGCCATAAAAATACCCAGTCTCCTACACCAAAAATTCTCTCGCTGTGATGTTGATATGCCTGTTGTTTCATTCGATTTTGTGCTAAATTGAGGTTATCCTTTAAGAGTTGGAGAAATTTTTGTTGATGCTCGATGTGATATTCCACTGCTTGCACCTTAGAATTTTCTCTTAAAGATGATGTGATGGAAAGTGGATGATATTCATTAAGTACCATAAATGGGGTCATTTTTGTTACAGTATGGAAGGAAGTGTTATACCACCATTCAGACAGAGAAAACCACTTGACCCATTGTGTTTGTTTATTAGATACAAAAAAAAGAAGATATCCTTCAAAATTTTTGTTCACTATCTCAGTTTGACCATCAGATTGAGGATGATAAGATGAGCTATGAGCTAGTTGAGTACCCAAACAAGAAATTAATTTCGTAAAAAAATTTCGAGTAAAAATGGGATCTTTGTCGCTTACCATAATGTTTGGGTTTCCATGTAGCTTTTCAATTGTTTCAATAAATGCAGTAGCAACTGTTCTTTCTTTAAATGGATGAGATAATGCACAAAAGTGTGCATACTTGGTAATTCTATCAACTACCACCATGATGGCACTCTTTCCTTTAGATTAGGTAAAAATATGATAAAATCCGTTGAAATATCCTCCCAATGTTTACTTGGAATGGATAAAGGCTGTAAAAGACCTCGAGGTCTTAATTGTCTCAACTTTATTTTGCTAGCAAACCAAACATTCTTCCACAAAATTTTGAATATCAAATTTAAGGCCATCCCAAAAAAAATATTTATTCACCCTGTGGTAAGTTTTTAAAAGTCCTGAGTGTCCTCCTAAAGGAGAAGTGTGCAATTCCAAAATAATCTTTTTTTTAGTTGGGAATTATTACAAATATATAAGCGATCTTTGTACCATAAGGAATAATTTTTCCAACTAAATGTATCATATGTAGTAGGATATTACTTCAAATTTTGAATGAGTGTCCACACTTCTTCGTCCTTCTTCCATTCATCCCTTGCTCCGGTTATCCAATCTGGTTGGATAATAGAATGTAGTATTCCCAAATGGGAAAATCAGCAAGAGAGGCACCAAAAACGAATTTTTTAGAAATTTATGCTATAACAGTTAAGATCAGCCCATGGATCCATTAGTTAATACATTATAGTAGCCAAATACAAAAGGAGATCTGAAACAAATCATGATAGATGAGTTAAACAAGTCTCCTAAGCCCAAAACAACCCAAAATCACTGCAACCCCATGATTATTGAAACAAATAAATACTGCAGCAAGTGACAGCGCAATTTATCGAGGGGTTTTGCTATATAAATAGAGATACAAATGGATTTTCTGATATATTATTAAAGAGAGCTGAGAAATTGAGATCTAGTCTCCTTTACACAAATCCAAGATAACTCGGGAAGGGTTTCTAGAAATACACCCAAATACAAATGGTGATATATAGCCCTAAGATTGCAGAGTGACTGCAAAATGAAGCTCATGAAATAGAAGGTTTAAATAATATATATCTAATGTAGATCTCCTCAAAGGTCTTCTTGAATGAAAGGATGAACCCTTCAACCAGAGGAAAACACTCTTAAAGAGCCAATAGATCCACCCTTGAAGCTGCCCTCCAAAATAACGCAATTCCAGACTGAAAATACACTGTAAATGATGGAAGGTTTTCCTAGTTCCAAATATCTAAAATGTGCTTAGACTCTCTCCTTGCTGATCTCCCAATAGAAGGAATCCCACCTCCTATGAAAAACTAGCTCAGAAAGTGGGTTTCTCAACCCTCCACTGCAACACCGCACAACACAACACAATATTATGCAGAAACTACATTGTAGCTAAAGACTGAAGCTTGGCTAGAATGCTAGATATGTGGAATTATAGGTCATTACTCTCCCAAGAGGCCTTTCAAGGAAATAGGTGGGGTTCCCGACTGCGAACACCCTATGCTAAACAACACCAACAATCTTAGCTAAACAACTGAAGAGAGAAAAAGTCTAAACAGACATATCAAAATAATAATCATAAGACAACCCCATATGGCTGCCATCCTCTTCCTTATAAACAATGTAAGCCTTCTCACCTTGGGTCCCACTCATTAGGGTTTCCACCATCATACATTTAATCTCCTTCCAAAACTGCACTATCCCATCATTAATGCCACTCCTCCATAACAACGATGTTTGATTTGGTCAAAGTTGACCTATTCCACCTGCTCCAGCCCCTTTTCACACCTGATGGTCTTAAATATAGCTTTTACATGAATATCTAAACTAATCCACATTCACATTGAGTTGTCTCTATTGATGATTCATTCCCTCCATACTAGTGTTGTTGACTTGGTCAAACTTGACCTTGTCCACATACATTAGCCCCTGTTCACACATGAGGGTGCTTTATCCAGCTATGAATATGATCCCTTTTCACATTAAGAGGGATTTTATGCCTACTAAAGATATTTATGGGCTGCCTTACCCATTTATTCTTCTAACAACATGTCAAGAGAAAAATTAATATTACATTTAGTTGCATGCTAATTTACGAATATTACAGTCCTCCCCTCCCAAATTTTTCTTGTCCTCAAGAAAATACAAGAATAGACTGAAGAGCCTCCTCTCCTCCTCCTATAGCATTCTCATATGATAAAATCCGGCTCCAAGGAACAAGAGGTTGTCCCATCAATACATCTCCAAGTTTCCCCTCCCAAGTATGCAAGTTATCTTTTGGTGACCATCCTAAATATTTATCATCATGTAGAAGTAAAACACCCATGGAGGCAACAATGTGTTGTCTAGAGGCCTTCTTGAGGCATGGAATATGATATATGCTGGGAACTATCACCCCCATGTGAATCTTCCATCCCCATGCTATCATCCATACAGAATGAGCCACCCACCAAAATGGTAACTCATGAAAAATCTCCTCCACCTTTGGCTCCTGCAATGTAGGTGGGCTGCATAACTGAACATGGTAGAAAAAATAGCCTACCCCATGCTCTCTCTCCCTCCACTTATGATAAGTGTAGAGTAGCTGTTGATTTTGGCCTATTATAATGTTGTCATCAAGAGGAAAGAAGAAGACTGGATTTCAAAGATCCTCTCTTTAGAGTCATGAATTAGGCTGGCCCAAACCATCCCATACAAAGTGAATGGTACATCGTCACCATATGGTATTCAAATCAGAAAATTTCTGAAGGTTATGTGCAAGTTTGGATGATACCAATGGTTTCTCCAATGGATACAGTGCAGTTTTACCAACTATTATTTTATAACATCATGTGGCAGGTTGGCTCCCAACAAGTTGCTAGTTGTGCATGTTTTCTCATCTATTATGAGGTAGTAAATGGAATTATATATCAGCTGTGAACACCAAAAATACCACCATACTTGCCCAAATTCATGTAGAGAAAGGCTACCTCCATAATAAATGTTAGTTTTAGATTGATCAGGAAATCCAAAAGTAACCATTCCCTCTTGTGGAACAATGCACTGTACATAGATGGTGAGATAATGCAAATACTTAATGAAATGATCAATAATTACAAAAATACATTTCTTACCATGCATTTTAAGTATGTTAAAAGTGAGTTCCATGGATGAGTCCTCCCATGAGAATCTCCTCATAAGGGTCTGCAAAATGAAGGGATGCATACTCCCCTTGGAACACTCCATCAATAGAAACATACTCCCAAGTGACAGTGTTGTTGGCCTTAGTGATAAGGATCTTGTCACTCCATGACTCCATTCTTTGATATCCCATATTCCAAATCCATCCACCATCATGTTGCTATGTGTGGGAGTCTCCTTCCTATGTGGAAGTACCTCCTTATCCTCCAATTTTGAACGGAAACCTCTTTGCACTTTTATTGTGCCATCCATTTCTCTTGAAATATCATGCCAAGTATGGGAGAAATTATGCCCATACTCTCCCAAGAGTAGCCAAAGCAAGAATAACTCTTGTTTCCCCTTCACACCTCCATCATACAATTCATGAGGTGAGAGTATGATGATTGGCATGAAGAATGTCAGCCTGCCTAGTGCACCCAAACTCATCAAAGCTTAGCCATAGTGCAGTGCCAAAAGAAATGAGATTTCACCCACCAACATACCCTTAGAAGAAGGATATGTCACATCATGGAAAAACTACGTTGGATACCCTAGAGTAGCCAATGTAGCCATGCATCCTGCTGCCCTGTATCATAGATATGAAGGTGACTCACCAACCTCTTTCTTACTATCCACACCCCCTGATCCAAATGTGGGTGTCTCCTATCATACTCCATCTTGGAATCCTTCCAATGGAGAACATCATCCTCCCAAATCATATTTCTATCTTTGCATTTCATGGAATGTTGAAAGGAAACCTCTTGGAGATCTCCAAGTGAAGACCATCCACCAATGACCATATTGAATCCATAAGGATCCCAGTATGCTGAAGGCAAAGTCTTCTCATAGAGCTGTAAAATTCCCATCAAGAAAGATCCATCACAATAATGATAGATAATATGTCTCTCATCAATCATCTGCCCTTCCATTGTTACACAAGTATAATGGTCATCAGAATTCTCTAATAGTAGTTGAGCTGCCAACTCATCACTGCTGCTTAATGATAGCGCTGATAATCTCCATATTGATGCATTTGCTGCCTCATGCTCATGCTCAATGCTAGACATATAGTTATGCATTGGATTTTTTAGGAAAATGCTCATCCTATCCTCTAAAAATATACACTTCAACCCCAAGAGTTGTGTCTAGTTCAACAATGAATAATCAGGATGATTGTTTATCCCCTCCTGGAACAACTCAAGGCTGCTCAGCACAGTGAAAGTCTGCTACTCCAAATTAGCAATGTGCTTTGAATCTTGGTCATGTAATGGCATATTTGCACAACCCTTCATATGATGTTCTAAAATAACAGAAAGTGGAAACATATGCATACCTTAGTAAAGCTTGGGAACATCTTGTACTGCTACAAGGGTTGCTTCCTCCAGTGTGATGGCTTCCCAAACTACTGATGATGATGGCTAATATTTCATAGTTGTATTAGCGTTGGTACAAGTCTCCTCCTCCTCATGCATCTCCAAAATAGTGCATGGTGCTCTAAATGTCAAGAGATCAAGACCACTTTGCAAAGGTGCAAGTGTTCTATCTCCTAATGCAAGTGCTCCTGCAGCAAGTGGTGGTGAAGGCCTCTTCTCCTCTGATTTCTTCTTGTCAAATTTCTTGATCAACCTTTGAGTAAAATCTGCAAATTTAGTCACTCTTGCATGACTCAAATGGCTGGACCACCAAATTTTTGCTTCACCCTCAAGGTGCAGCGCTAAAATCTCAACAACTTCTCTTTCTAAAAGATCCAATAGATCCACCCCTAAAGCTGCCCTCCAAAATAATGCAATTCCAGACTGAAACTGCGCTGTAAATGATGGAAATAGGTTTTCCTAGTGCCAAATATCTAAAATGTGCTTATAATCCCTCCTTGTTGATCACCCAAGAGAAGGAATCCCTCCTCCTATGAAAACTAGCTCAGAAAGTGTGTTTCTCAACCTTCCACTGCAACACCCTGCAACACAACACAATATTCTGCAGAAATTGTGCTATAGATGAATACTGAAGATTTGATAGAATGCTGAATATGTGGAATGATAGATCAATAATCTCCCAAGAGGCCTCTCAAGTAAATAGGTGGGATTCCAGACCGGGAACACCCTGTGCTAAACGAGACCAGCAATCTTAGCTAAACAGCTGAAGAGAGAAAAATTCTAAACATACATATCAAAATAATAATCATAAGCTAACCCCATATTGTTGCCATCCTCTTCCTTATAGACAATGTGACCCTTCTCACCTTGGGTCCCACTCATTAGGGTTTCCACCATCATACAATTAATCTCCCTCCAAAACTACGCTCTGCCATAATTAATGCCACTCCTCCATAACAATGATGTTTGATTTGGTCAAAGTTGATATATTCCACTTGCTCCAACACCTTTTCAAACCTAAGGGTCTTCAATCCATATTTTATATGAATGCCTAAACTAATCCACATTCACACTGAGTTGTCTCTATTTTTGATTCATTCCCTCCATACTAGTGTTGTTGACTTGGTCAAACTTGACCTTGTTCACATGAATTAGCCCCTATTCACACATGAAGGTGCTTTATCCAGCTATGAATATGACCCCTTTTCACATTAAGAGGGATTTTATTCCTACTAAATATATTTATGGGCCTCCTTACCCATTTATTCTTCTAACAACATGTCAAGAGAAAAATTAATATTCCAATTAGTTGCATGCTAATTTAGGAATATTACATAGAAATTGCACAAAGCAATGCTTCCACCTCTTCATCCTTTCTTGAGAGTGCATCTACAACAAAATTCATCTTCCATTTTTTGTAGATGATTTCAAAGTCATAACCCAACATCTTTGTGACCCATTTTTTCTACTCTTCTGAAGATACTCTCTGTTCCAAAAAGTGTTTAAGAATATCATGATCAATTTTTACCTTAAAGTGCCTTCCCATTAGGTAAGGTCTCCATTTCTTTAGTGCATGTAGTGGTGTTGTGTGCATGTTGTTCATGTGGTTCTATGAAAATATGGTTTTGTGTGCATTAATATCGATGTGGTGTTGTGTGCATGTGGTGATGTGTAAATTTTTTACATTTGGTGTTGTGTGTAGGTGGTACTATGTACATGTCGCGCATGTGGTGCTATGTACATGTGGTGTCGTGTACATGTCATGCATGTGGTATTGTGCACACATTGTATACGTGGTGTAGTGTACATGTATAATTATGTACACATTGTGGAGATGGTGCCATATACATGTGGCATTGTGTACACCTTCTATATATGGTGTTGTGTACAGGTGGTATTGTGTACATGTTGTACCTATGGTATTGTCTGCATGTCGTACATGTTGTGTTGTGTACATGCGGTACTACATATGTGCATTGTGTAGTCATGGTATTGTGACATGCATATTCATTGTGTTCTACTATGTGTATGTGTTGGTTTGAGGGGTCTTGACCCAGGTTTAGATTTGAGGTTAACCAAAAAACCCCTATACTACTGGCCCTTTCGGCAATGGCCTGCTTAGGCAGGTCAAGGTCTCACCCGAAGTAGTATGGGAGGGTACTGGAACCAAGTTTTTGCACCCTGAGAGACAGAGATTTATTGAAGTGGGCACCTTTAGATCTAAGCAGGCTTGTGTTGAGAAATACCTAACCATAAAACCTTATTCATATACGTACAAAATAACTTGTGCACAACCCGTAACTTACAACGTAATCAGTTAAGAGGAGTAATATGACTAACATCACCAAATCTATGCATTCATTACTCTTAAAATCATCACATACATACAGAAATAAAAAGGAAATAACATGCAGTGTAACAACGGATATCAAAAAACGTTCCTCTGTTTATTAATACTTCATATTCTTACAAATTCTTTTACCAGCTCGTGCACACAACCGTTGGGGTTTGCACACAATAGGACTTAGGGTCTCCATGCACATAACCAGCAGGAGCCGTTACCCAGACAAGTTCACATGAAATCCTCAGAACATATCTATCATTAACAACATGCCATCGACATAGAAAAATACTAACTCTTTGACTCATCCTAGACTCTTATACTTTTATCCTGTGCTATACTAGGGTCTGCAAATCATGGTTTGAGACCCCTAGATATACCCTTTTTTCCCATTACAATGCATGAGGGACTTTGAAACACCCCAAATTCCCTTAAATTTTTCTACGCATGACTAAAATACTCAAAATATTACAAAATTATATCAAAATTGCATTCAGGGGACCCCGCTCCAATGGACCCCCAACACAATCTTGTGACTTGTCCTGAGTCACAATGACAGTGGGGTCTTCATCTTGGTCTGTAGTTGTTCAATGGAAGTGGAAAATTGTGGTAGGATGCCCTCACTCTTCACATCTATATTTTTTTCTATCTCGACCAACTCTTGGGAAGTCGGCCCCTTAGTAGCTGAAGTGACATTTTCCAATTATTGATTTAGCTGCTTGACTGCCGTGTCTAGGTCCTACAAAATTTTCAGCACTTCATTTGCCCAGGGCTTCAGATAATCATTGAGAAATTATTTCTTATGATAGATAACCTCAATTTTTTCCCTTAGAGCATGACTGGTGTGAAGGCGCGCTAGTCACTGGGCGGCAACAAGGGTTGGCATGGTGACTTCCAGCTAATCAAATTTATGTTATTTTTCATGCAGCTCTTGATTGAATTGTCAGAGAAGGGGGTCTCATTTCATGGTTGACCACAACTCCATAGTGGTGTCTAGCAACTTGGATCCCTTGGAGATACTTGCAAAAATACTTCTGGTCGCTTCCTTCACTAGCGCGGCTTGCACCTCCAGAGGGGTCTCAGGCTGTAGCTTGGCCTGCAGCACAACAATATGTTACTCGAGGTATGATTTAACAGTTTACACTTCAGTCCTGGACGACTTCAACGTAGCCACCAAGCTCTAAATTTTCGCCTGGGGCACAAAAGAGGCAGGCATGACTTGAGGCACTTCTCCACATAATTAGTCAATTAGGTTTTATAGCTCTGCTTGTTGCATGACTGTCATGTGCTATACTGCCTGTGCTTGGGCACCTTCTGTTTTTGTTGTCACGATAGTTTTTTCTTCCTTGCTTAGTTGTTGTTGTGCCTGTGCTTCTCTGCTTTGTAGATCAAAAAAGATGAACGAGTGGAGAGCATGTAGCTGCCCACTCCTTATCCATGCAAGGTCAAGGCCAACCACTGATCATGCTTGGAGCTATGCACACAAAGCTAGTGGCTTTATGGTCATCACCATGCCCGGGAAGGGGAAAATCTTACTATCAGTTGTTGCGATCAGGGCAGTTACTCGAAGGCTTGCTTAAATCAACTTCACCTGGTTCACGCTCGCTTACAATGTGTCTTATTTTAGCTATAATACCTGCAAACTGGACTACAAGGCCTCCACTGCAGCCCTGTGTTGATCTTGCAGGGTGTTCTATATGTCTTCTGATGTGGTGGTGACTGCGTCTGCTATCTTCTCCAAGCCCTCCTCCATTAAGGTAACCTCTGTGTCTCTACCAGACTTGTCACCTTTGCGCTTCTTGCGCTGACCTTTGGCAAGCTCATCAGTGCACTTTGTTCCTCGTGGGGGGTCTGCTCCCTCCCCACCAACTCCTCCGGTCTCAATATCATGCTATGATTCCCGCTTTGTGCCCTTGGTGGTGTCTTTGGGGGTCTCCTTGGTGTTTGCTTTCTCACTGTATCGCAGCTCAGTTTCCTTCACGGTACTCAGTGGAATGGTATCCTTTGGTGCTACATCTTTACCGAAGGTGCCTGCTGTGACAAGGGTGGTGGATTCGAGGACTATCTTCCACGCAAGCGGCCATGTTGCTATTACTTGGTCTAATTCTACCTCAGTGACCATGTACGGTAGATTGTACCATGCTGGGTCCTTATGCACCTGGATTTGCACATTGTGCATGGTAACATGGAAGTCTACGATGCACTTGTATTTTTCATATATTACAAGTGATAGTCGTGGCCTGGACTGTATCGACTCCGCTAACACACCTTCAAACATCACCTAGAATAATTTGTTTTCCTTGATGCGTTGTGGGTCCTTGGAGTCCCACATATTTGTGTAGCATGCTCCTTTGCATACGTAAGGCTCTAGGTCAGGGAGCACCGCATCCTTAGGCATCTCCCACAGGACTAAGGCAATCAACAGTAACAACCAATAGTAGGAGAAGGGCTTCCCATGGTCCTACACCTCACACACATTATCTAGGAACTCTTCACACAAGTGTTGTGACCAGTTATAACAAACACCCTTGTTGCACTTCCCTACCAGCTGGATGATGTACATAGGGAAAACTGATGGCCTACACTTCCTCATTAGCTTACAACAAGCAAAAGAGTGCCCATGCGCACCCTGGGGTCAATGATGGTTTCGACTAGGAACCCTCTTTGTAATGGTCCACCTTGTATTTTTCCCTAACATTGTCAGACACCTTTTGCTCATTCTTCTTACCAAACCCCTTCATGGGATGGGGCCCCTTCATCGGCAAGTCAGAGATCTTGTGGATTAGTGCAATGTCAAGAGGGATGCAACCTTGAATCCATAAGAAACCATCATGGATTAATGCAAGCAGTTGTCGAACGGCGAGACTAGTGATAGAATATCGCCCAAAGTATTGGATGCGTAGCAGATTCAAGATCCCCGAGGCCTGCAGCCCATGCGCCCAAGGCATCGACTCCACCTTTGGTATGTCATCATACAGAACCCGCTCTAGATATAACTCTAGGTCTAGATCCAAAAAGGTGTCTTCATTAGCCATATCTTGGTCATCAAATTTAATGGCCAAAATGCTGCAAAGAATTTCTCCAATCAGCGGGACATATTTTGAGACTAAGAGCATCTGGAGATACTCTTGGATGACATCTAAATTTTTAGCTATGTGCACCATTGGCTTGTGCAGCTTAACGTAAGCTACTAGCCATGAGAGCGGGGCTACTAGGAGGTCCTCCTCTTGGGCTGTCATGGGGCGCTTTGAGGGATTGGGTGAGCACGCCTGGGGTACCTGCTGGGGAGAGTGCACAATCCTGGGGGAGGTGAACGACTTAGGTAAAGCCCACTTCATGGCTTTTCCCTTTCCATTTTCCTTGCTGTCATATTTTCCTTTTCCATTACCCTTTCCTTTTCCTTTGGCCGGTGTGGACACGACCTCTTCGACTTCAGGGTTCACTTCAAAAACATATTCAGACCCCAACTCAGTGGAGGTCGTAATGGGTGGTGACTCGATGGGGTTAGTGGAAATCATCCTTGCCCAGAATACAAACTCAGGATTTCTGCTGTCAGAAGAGGTACCTCGCCCAGAGATACAAATTCTGCAGTCAGAAGAAACACTGAAATCACAGTAAGGCACAACGCATGAAATCCTTAGAGAGCAAAGGAACCGATTAAGACCTGAGACCCTCCTTTTATAGGCCATCATGAACAAAAATGGTCAGATTATCATTAAAGGTGACTTACCATCGAAGAAATGGTAAAATATCCTCCCGGATCGTTTCATTAATTGTCAAACACCTGCTCCATCTTTTGGTAAAACCATTTTTTAACTCAGTTTTAATGTTCCAACGACTAGTTTTTATAGCTACGTGCTACACCTGTGCCTGAGCCGCACCTTCCCGCACCTGTGCCTCTGCGCACCACCATTGTGCTTCCATCACACTTGCCTATGCCTTTTCCTCATAGAGTGTGCAGATCCTTCAATGTTGATACTCTGGCCATATTGTCATTTGGTAGGCACCGAGTTGTCCTTGTAGGGTTTCAAAGGAATTCTATTAATGTACCCAGGAAGGTAGTCTTAGCACAGTGTATCCAAGTGCATTGTACCACAATCTATAATTTATTTTACTGTATACGGTCCAACTAGTGCTTATGGAACTTTCCTGGGTGACGTGCAAATTGACTATCATAAAGAAAAACAAACTCTTCTTCCTTAAACACTTTCTGTCGAATGTGCAGGTCATGCCAAGCTTTTTCTCGTGCCTTTTGTACTTGCTGATGAAAGTTAGCAATAAACCAATATTCTTCCAAGGCAACCAGTTGTGCCAAGCATTCCTCCATGATGTCAGGTTCCTCCATATTTGTGAAATCTGCAATGCGCAGGCTGGGGAAAGTATATTCCATGGGCATGATGGCCTCCTATCCATAGACCATCCTGAAAGGAGTCTTCCCAGTCAAATTTTTGCATGTATTCCTATAGCCCCATTTCACCAAAGGGATGCACACATCCCAGTCATTCTGATTGGAATTATAGACCTTAGTAAGTGCATTCTCCAAAATTATGTTGAAAGTGTGTGATATGAGGTGCTTTCACATGATGGATCTGAAATTCTTCTGTCAAAGCTTCAATAGTTTCATTAATGAAATGTGTACCTATATCACTCATTAAGATCTTTGGGCAGCCAAACCTGGTCAGAATATTCTCAAATATGGAATGCACAGCAGTATTTGCAGTACAATCCTTAACAACCTTCGCCTCTTCCCATCTGGTCACATAATCAGTGGAAGTAATGATGTACCGTGCGCCAATCTTCTTTCCTGGGAGATTTATTGGTCCCACAAAATCTATAGCCAATTTATCGAATTCCTACAAGGCTATATGTGGTTGCAGGGGCATTTCATCTTTGCAGGAGGGCTTCCTGGTTCGCTGACATGCGTCACAGGCTCGGAAATATGCTTGTGCATTATTATGCAATGTGGACCACCATAACATTGCATGCAACATCTTCTGCGTATTGGCTTTCCCTACGTAGTGGCCTCCTGCCACTCCTCCATGAGTCTCAGCCAAGACAGCTTGTCGCTCATGTTCTAATACATACCTCCTCAATACCTCATTTGCGCCCAACTTATGTAATTCTCCTGCAATTATAGTGAAATCATTGCGCGAGCCAACAATTATCTCTTCTGTTGCATCGAATATTCTGTAGGGGTTCTCCCAGTTGTCAAGAAGTGAATAATGTCTACAAAGTGATCATTAACCATCTTGATAGTGAACATTTGTGCATTGGGTAATCCTTCTTCTAGACTACTTGTCTCTTCTCCATTCTCAATTCGAGGCAAGTGATCAGGTCCTGCCTTCAGTCTCCCAGGCTTCACAATAATCTCAAAATCATACTCCTGGAACAGTAGCAACCATATAAAAATATTCCCCCCCAACACAAGCTTATTGACCAGGTATTTTAAGGTTGAATGGTCAGTGAACATTTTAAGGTGTCCTCCCAATAGATAGTTCTTGTATTTCTACAAGGCATACACCATTTCTAGTCCTTCTTGTTTGGTAGTAGAATAGTTGTGCTCTATGCTAGAGATTTTCTTGCTAGCAAAAGCAACTGGATGATCAATGTCTCTGTCTCCTGGCTGCACTAAGACAACCCCAAGAGATATTCTTGATGCATCCACATCCATATGAAAGACCTCAACTTCAATGGTTTTTTAACATCTACTGTCTACAATAGGGGTCCTGCGACTGCACGCTCTCCTTCCGATTCTGGGACTGTGATATTCCTAGGATCCTCATCACAATCCTCTACTGAAAAATTTATACAGTTGACAATATCATGCATATGTGCATCACAAGCTGGCACAACACATCCCTTTCGAGGCAAAGACTCATCATTGACAAAAGCATCTATATCTTGCTAAGATTCATCACATTTTGCCGTCCCTCCAACTAAGCCGAAAGTTGCCATGAAATCCTATGTAATTGTATCCCATTGGAGAGTATGTTGGTGAAGCTCCACATCTAAATACCAGGTGGTGGGGACCGACCCTAATTCATGAATAAAAATATGGAACCAGTCATTCCAGGTCCTTTCATTCCATACCTCCATCGACATAGCCAAGTGCTTGTACGGATCCCCACGACCAGAAAAGAGCTCCATGGGTGGGTTAAATGGGGGTTCAAAGAGTAGGATCATCATATTTATACATTCCCCCCAGTCTTGGAAATCCCCCTTGTGTGTTTCCACCAATGCATAGGGGTCGCACGAATGGAAAAATCAATTGTCCATAATATCCTTTCCTTAGGGACATCTTTTTCTTGTGCTTTAAGAAATTCCTTAACACTACCAGAACCATCAAAGTAAGGTATTTCTCTTAATTCTAAGGAGATGCGCTGAAAGATCTTTCTTATCTTGAGGCACTACAATGTAGATACGTTATGCAGCCGGTTCTGCGAATTTTCCATCTCACCATACAAATATAAGAAACATGAGCTATCCTTTTCCCAATTTAACATGCCATCAGTGGTAGGTTTGACCCAATCATCTTCTCGCGTAGTTAGTTTGTAAATATGGTCAATTTCCTCCTCATCGCTCACCTCCTTTGTATATTTTTCACCTTCAGCTGGGTCTAGAGGGACTATTACCCGTGTACCATCGTTTTCAAAGATCATGCTCCTCCTTTTTAGGTTGATGATACCTCCCATGTCAATAGCCCAATCTAGTCCTAATAGCGTAGGGTAAGGGTCCTCATCATCCATAATCTGGATTACTTCGAAGTCTGCATATACTTTAACTCTCGTAATGTATACCACAACCTTAGGCAAACTTCCCAATGGAATGATCTAAATTTGCTAGTTAGTCATCCATAATTGAATGGTGGACCACTACAATTTGGGCTCTCCCATCCTTTTCCAGGTATTTTTGGGCAGGACATTGGCATCAGATCCTAGATTCAAGATAACCTGATCCATTTTGTATTCTCCAATCTGCATAGTTATCTGCATCTTCCAACTAGTCCTCTTCTTGTTCTTATAAATCGTGTTTACAACATTAGTCTCCACTTGAGGGGCTTCCTTTTCTGTGCGGCTATTTATCAATGCTTGGAGATTCTCTATCGCCTTTTAGTTGCACAGTAACTTCATATAGGGTTGAAGGAATGGCTTGACTACTTCATCAACCTTTGAATCCATGGCAGCTTTTGATGTTGATGCTTCCCATTAGGGGAATTTTGAGGCCTAAAATGGGCCTCATAAGAAAAATGTACAACAAAAATAAAATTTACAAAAACCAATAGGATTCAAGATGATGATGTCAACCATGGGGGATGATTCACCATTTTTTAAGTAAAAGGGTCAAAATATTAAAAAATAATAAAACAATAAAACTACTTTTTCAACTCATATTTTCAACTTATCTCCCAAAATTTTTACTCAAATTTCGAGCGGGAGTACTCGTTGGATGCGAAATTTAATTCCTCATCCAAGGAGTACCCATATTGCATAATTTTGATGAACTCTACTACACAAAAAATGAGAAATACATAAAAAACATGATTGTAATCGCATTTTTTTTATGTATTTCTCATTTTTCATGTAGTAGGACCCATCGAAAGTATGCAACATGGGTACTCCTTGGATGGGGAATTAAATTTCGCATCCAACAAATACTCCAGCTTGAAATTTGAGTAAACAATTTGGGAGATAAGTTGAAAATATGAGTTGAAAAAGTAGTTTTTCCATTTTTACCTCTAAAATTTGATGATGTCATCAAATCTTATTTGATTTTTTCCACTATTATTTTATAATTTCCTTAGGAGGCCCATTTTAGACCTCAAAATTCCCTTAATTCTCTATAGAAAAATCTCTTCTAGACTCTATAAAAGTTTCCTTCTCTTTGTTCAGGTCTAACCCTTACTTCTTTTCATATGCCTTTCTAATCCATGACTCTGCAGTTGCTTGCTCTGCAGGTCCTCTAGTGGCCATACCACTATAAATTATTGCATTTACACTAGGGCCATCATTGTGTGGCTCTGCTTTGACCATTTTGACATTCTTCGTAGGTGTCTTCTACTTTTCATGCATCTTAGCTAGCAGAATGGGACATTATTCTATTACGTGATCAGATTTCCTGTAGTAACTACAAGACTTCCATGCAGGGTTAGGTAAATTGCATACGTAGTGTCCTGAATCTCCACAGTTATAGCAGATGAATTTCCCTCTTCCTTGACCTATGCCTCCTCCTCTCCCCCCTCCCCTTCCTCTTGTTGGGGATCCTCCTTGTCCAGAGGGAGATGCTGGTGAAGAGGTCTCAGCCTGCACACTATACATGTTTGCATTATCTATCATCATCTCATACCTTCAGCAATGGTGCCCATCATGACCAACTGAGGAGAAGAATATGAAATATTGTTGCTTCAACTCTAGCACATAGGCTCCCAGTCTTGGGCAATGGTCAGTATCATGCTGGCCAGTTACCTGGAGATCAACCCACCATAGGATGGGGTTGTTGGGCCCCCCAAACTCCCTAGGGCACGACGGATTTGGTCCTCCGGCCCATAGGTAAACCATAAACACAGGGCACTGATCTTTGGTGTGGCCTGCTCCTTTGAAATGAATAAAACAGAACATCTGCGCTAGCTGCTTTACCCTGGTCTCTGTGTAAGTTCTTAATTTCTAAGTGCATTGCCTCTAATTGGCTCTGGATCTGTAGTGCCCTAATCTGGGTATCATCCCTCGGCACAACCTCTAGTTTCATAGAGATTTCCATGGCTTCTTCCTGCGAATCAATATTCTGTTGACCCATAGGTCCACGCAGATGCGATAATAGTATGGTGATGAGCCATTCCTTATGTTTCTTTTCATCATAAGAAAATCCCTCATCGCTGGTGACTTTCATCAGCCACTAGTCAGCCTCCCAAATGGACTCCGAGGGTTCTTGCTAGATTTCCTTTAGCTCTACTACACATTGAGAGTAAGACTTAGGTTTTCAGAACTGTTGTTTTATGGCATCATTTATATCCTGCAATGTAGGGTTCACATATTGAGTAATATATCCCATGAACCAATCTAGAGCTCATCCCTCAAAAGCTATTGCTATCTGCACTCTTTTCACCGCATCATTATTAACATTTTGCGTAGCCCACACTGCATTCACCACGAACCAAAATCAGTCCATATCCTCATCCCTCGCACCCTTAAACATAGGTAACTTCATCTGTGCATCCATATCATTTTCAAGTGGAGGTGGGGGTGGGGTAGGAGGATTTTCACCCTTTAATGAGTTTGATGGTGGCGTAGCTGGGAGATTGGTCTCTCTACCTTTATTTGGATCAGGTGAATTCCTTAAAGGACTGTATACTGATTTATCCCCTTCTTGATTGACCCGATAGAATTTACCACTTCGTGTCGTTCTTCCGCTCTGATCAGAGGTCATTCACTCAGTGTGGCTACAAAGAACACCTTTTTCACACAATATCATCTTAATCAACAAAGGTAACGTTTTCAAGAAATTACCTCTCAAACCATTGAAAAATATTCTCTCCGCTTCAGAATATGACACAAACTGATCTACTGCAAATTCTATTACAAATCCACCCAAGATACTATCAACCCAGTGATTTATGGTCCGGGTGATTTTTTTATCAGTTCTCTCCAATCGTTGGATTAATTCAGGGGTCAACTGCATAACCCTATTGTTCTTCCAAGAGGTTTGGAACTCTGCCAATCATGACAACCACTCTTGCAACCCATGTGCAAAGGTCACGAAGAAGATCTCATGTACCACTGTGAAGATATACTTATTCTTCCACTTTTTAGTAGACAACTTCCTACTCTTGTTTTCTTTTACAGAAAACTCCTAGACCTTTTTTTTGAACCAATCTTCAATTTCAAATTTTTCAAGATGCCACAAACCTTGACTCATCACCTAATGCTCCCTGTCCCGGCAACAGAACCATTCGTTGGTTTGAAGGGTCTTAAGCCAGGTTCAGATTTGAGGTTAACCAACAAACCCCTGTACTACTGGCCCTTTCGGCAATGGCATGCTTGTACAGGTCAAGGTCTCACCCGAAGTAGTATGGGAGGGTGTTGGAACCAGGTTTTTTCACCCCGATAGAGAGAGATTTAATGAAGTGGTCACCCTTAGATCTAAACAGGCCTGCACTGAGAAATCCCTAACCATAAACCCTTAGTCATATATGTATATAATAACTTGCGCACAGCTCGTAAATTACAACACAATCAGTCAATAGGAGCAATATGACTAACGTCGCAACATCTATGCATTCATTACTCTTAAAAGAATTGCATCCATGTGCACAATCAATTACCTATCAGTATTCAAAATTACACAAATAATAGGAAAATAAAATGCAGCGTAAAAATGGATATCAACAAACATCCCTATGTTTATTAATACTTCAGATTCTTATGGATTTTTTCACTAGCGTGCACACACATCCAACGGGGTCTACACACAGCAGGACTTAGAGTCTCCGTGCACATAGCCAGAAGCAGCCCTTACCCAGATAAGTTTGTACAAAATCCTCAGAATAGATATATCATTATCAACGTGCGCTCGACATATCAAAATACTAACTCTTCGACTCATCCTAGACTCTTACTTATACTGTTAGCCTTCTCTATAATAAGGTCCACAAACCATGGTTTGTGACCACTAGATCTACCCTTTTTTCCCATTACAACGAATGAGGGATTTTGACCTGCCCAAAAGTCCCTTTAATTGTGCTACGCACGACTAAAATACTCAAAATATTACAAAATTATATCAAAATTTCATTCAGGGGACCCCATTCCAACAATATGTATATGTATTGTGTTGTACACCATATGTAGGTGCATGTTGTGTTGTGCACCAGGTGTAGATGTATATGTTTTGTTGTATGCCATGTTTAGTTGTATGTATTATGATGTATACTATGTTTATGTGGATGTCGTTGAAGAGAATGAACTAGGTGTTTGTTGGGCGTGGCAACCGATCTGGTGTGTGTACAAAAAGGACAAAGGATAATGGTAGAAGCGTAGGAACAATTAAAGGATAAGCATCTGTATTTTATTTAGATTTTATTATGCATGTGATCTATGATTCTAATTTATGATGGTTACATGTGATCTATAATTATGGTCTATGATGATTTCATTTGATTCATGATCTTGATTTATGATGATTATGTTTTGAGCTAACTAGATGTGATATGTTTCTACATGATGATTTGATCAAATAGCTAGTTTGACTTGTTGTTACAGGAAGTGAACATAACTGAAAGTGTACCTTATTGATGAGCCCACAATGAGGTGTGATTTGGATTTATTTTAAATTTTTTAAATAAAATTATAGTTATGTGTTTGGTTCACATAAAGCAACCACATTCCACCATATGGAGTTGCCTTATGTGAACAAGAGTTTCATATTGAGTTAACTCGATATTTTTTCCTAGTGACTGAGTGAGAATTTGGTAACACAAGTTAGATGAAGAGACAAAGTGTTGTATATTAGGATAATGTTGTCCTCATGGTACATAACTTGCATTATAGTTTTAAATAGACTAAAAAAAGTTGTTTTTTTCAACCAAAATCATAGTGATCTCCTTTGGGTAGATGAGGAAGTATTTTCAATAATACCAATTAATTTTACCTAGCATGACCTCCATGGTCTCGTTATGGATTTGGGGTTAAAAAATTTCCTATATTCCCAAATTTAGTGTAATTAAAATTTATTTACACCATTCCATTCTACTCATCGAGATATTTCTTGCAATATAAGGTTTATCAAAATCCAAAACCTAGATCAAAATTTATGGCCATTTATAAATTTCCCCATATACCCCTTGAGATATCATCAAGGCTCTGAGCCATGTGGTTCCAATGTGGTGTAACGCCCTCTTCACACATTTATCTAAGCTAATGGGTCCACCAGGGTAAACATGTTATAAAGAGTTATAATGTTATGCTTCAACTCCTCATGTACAGTTATGGAAGTGGAATCAAGACACCAAATACCAAACTAACCTTCCTTAAGAGATACAAGATCCCCAGGGGCTAACTAACCACTCCAGGTGCTCAACTCCTATGTTAAATTTTTCTTTAACTAAACTATACCCCAGTTTCACCCATGAAAATCCCCCCATGTGACGGAAACCATACAATCACTCCCACAGAAAGGGAATCCATGTGACTGTAGACTTTTCCAGGAAGTGTTTTTCCAAAAACCTCGCAATTTGAGCGACTTTTTCAGGGCTAGGACTCATTCCTCTTCCCATAACTTGATGAAACTCTCATAAATGATAAATAACAAGATAAAAAGGCCTCAAATGAAAAACATGAACAAGGACCTCGCCTGTCGAGGAGTAACCATGACAAGAATTCCATCGAACACGTTGTGAACATGTTATCTAAAAATCATATAAATACATATGAACATAGGGACATTATACTTATCTGAGAACCATCAAGAAGGTCTAATGGCCTCTCATACTAGTTGCACTATCAACTATTAGGTCATACATTCATTATTAATTCATTTACTAATCAAAAAATAATGTGAGCCATGACTAAAATATGTCATAAAACCATTCTTATAACCACTAATCAAAAAATTAACAATTATAGAACAACCATTAAAACAACATATTAAAAAATAAAATTACTCATGAAATACAGGGGAAAGGTGATTCTATTAACATATGAGAAATGAAGCCAAGTCAGGGACTTCCACGTACCAACTGACCATAGATTAGGCTTAACCAAATCCTTCTTTCATCCAATCAGCCTTGTGCCATATTCAAAGGATGAATGTGGGACTAAAAAAAAAAAACCATGTCTTCCTTAGAATTATTATGTATCCCGTCATTATCAGTTAAGGGATTCGTAGGCCCGAAACCCTCATTTGTAGATCATGTCTTTATCATGTATCCCACCATCATTTAAGGGATTCCTATACCAAAAAATAAACATACACTACATGATTTAGCACAATTCTTCCATATACTATTCAAGGGATCAATAGGCCCTAAAAATCATGCATCCCTCCAGTTTTCTCCACATAATCCATGAGGAATTTTCTCGTCTCCACACTCATGCTTTACCACGTATCCCATCATTTACCGGTCAAGCGATTTCTAGGCCTTTGATAATTTTCCTGAGACCACCCTGTTAGCTCAGGTATCTCAGTGATCAAATGACTCTTTCACTTGTTTTCCATAAAGTCATAGGTCAAATTTTTTTATTTTTTCGAACCATTTCTCAGAGAAGTAATTTTGGTCACTGAATAGGTCTAAATCATGTATCATGCTCCTTAATTTCATTCATCACCACCATTTTCAAGGTCATCTTCATCATCAGTTTCAAGGTCATCATCTCCATAATCATCATTGAAGAGGTCTAGGGTTAGGTCTCTCCATCTCATATAGGTCAAAGTCTAGGTTCATTCCTCCCTTTGGAAAAATATCCAAATTTTCACTGAAAATAAGGCAGTAACCCTCCATTTCACCAATAAAACCCTAGTGAAGGAGAGATAATGTTTATTAAGTTCAAATAAAATCCATATCTCTTTTTTCAAATGGCTCAAGTTCCAAAATGTTCCAAACAACTCTAGTTTGTTTTGTTGTCTCATGAAAAATAACAATTATGTCTCATTGTTTTATGAAAGGATCCAAAAATTCATATTGATTGTCCGAGCTCCAAAAGAGGTAAATCTGACCTATTTTTCCATCCAAATGAAAAATGAGTCATCCTCAACTTTTCAGACACACCTCATCTCATTTGAAAGGTCATATCCAATGAGAAAGTTTCGAAGGTTTTTGAAAAACACCCTTACTGTTTCATGAAAAGAAGAAGTTTTTTTTATAATTTCATTCAAAATTCAATCAAGTCACTTATCATGTCAAAGGGTTAAAAAAAATAACTTTACTCTCCCTTATTACCTCATTTGAAAGAGCAACATTTCATTTTCCAAGTTGCACAAAGGCTCAAAAAGGTCATTTTCAGATGTGAAAAGGTAAGGAGTATTTCACAAATTTGAAAGGAAAACTGTGTTTTCAATGTATCATTTAAAAATACCAAGAAAAAGGTCACTTAAAAAGTCAATAAGAATGAAGGAGGTCAAATATTTTTTCTTATGTCATTTGAAGGGGAAGCATGTCACTTTCCAAGTTGCAAAACGGCTAAAAAGGGTCACTGTCAAATGTAAAAAAGAAAAATTGGTAAAGGAGCATCTCATAAGCTTATAAAAAGGTAGAAACCCTCATTTAAATTAGAGATCTACTCTTATATTTATTGGTCTTCCATAGCTCTAAAACTCCAAACCATAACCTTCAAATCCCATTCTAAAAACTTGCAATCCCTCAAAAATTTTCTTTGTTACATTTATGTGGCATTGTATTTCATTGTATTGTCGTTTTGTTACGCTAAAGTGGACACTGCGTAATGTTGTTAATATCCTAGAGTGTTGCACAAGTGCTACATGGTTACGCTCCTGTAACCTACAAAAATCCTTTTTTACACTCATGTAACATGCAAAAACTACCTTGTTATGCTCTTGTAGGTGCAAGTTATGGGGTTTTTGAGCTTGAAACACTCCAAACCTTAAAATTTCAACCTTTATTCTTTGGTGTAGCCTCTTCACAGGGTAAGTAATCATCTCTTTCTGGTTTTTGGTCGGATTTTGAACATTTTTATAATCATTTCATATCATTTACGTTGTGACCGTGTCTCCACTATGCATACATAAATTTTTTTAATTTTTTGTAAAAAACCTAACCCACCATTTAATTAAACCCTAAACTATAATATAAATCCTAAAAATACACCCCCCATGCTTCATCTACATATTCCTATCACCTACATCATCATCCATGACATGTTAAAAATCATATAAACCCTAAATTCTAAGCCGTTTTACAAACTAAACAATGAAAAGTATGGTTACTGTGTTTTAGGATTTTGAATGCCCTAAACGCCTCCATTTTCTTTCATTCCACCTTCACTGTGGAGGTAAGGTGTCATCTTATCCACTAAAATTTTATCAAAATTGTTACTTGGCTCTATCACCCTTAAACTTGAAAAACACATTTTACACTAGTTTTTCCCATAATCAAAATTGGGAATTGACTGTGTTTTGAAGTTTTTACCATCTTAGACCTATCCATTTCCCTTCATTCCACTTTCATTGTGGATACAAGACACTAACCTATGCATTTAATTTTTATCATTATTTTTATTCAACCCCATCACCTCTATTTCACCTCACAAACTTACCGTACTATTGCACAAGCTATTATCACAGTCAAAATTGTGAATTTCCTATGTTTTAGACATTTTTCCACCTTCCACACATCCATTTTCTCTCATTCCACTACAAATTGAACCTAACAAAGAACACTACCTACTCAATTTTTTGTAGAAATTTTCTCTACTTCAATACCCTCCATTTCATCCACCAAACTCACACCTTCCTACACTCTATTTTTCTAGATTTCCATTCATTCATTCATTTCATTAACACCCTAGGGTTTTCATCATTACAGTGACAAAAACCATGGAAAGTGATAAGAAGAGTTTCAAAGGAGGGTGACACATCAGGCTTGAACCATTCACCATGCATGAGATTAATGCTTTGCCTTTGGCCATAAGGTGTTTTGAAAGAGCTCAATGTTTGACATTTTGTGAAATGGTTATGGAAGGGGGATATAATCTTCAGTTTTAAATCCTATTTGAAACTAGATACAATATGGGACAAGTCAATCTTGTAGGTATGGAGATCAGCCTATCATCTGACCTTGTTGCTTCAGCTACAGGTATCCCCTCCCATGGAGAGCTGTGGTTCAAGGGTATGGACCTAGACATTGAAAACTACAAGCAATTCCTCAAGCCTCATGTTAGAGATTATCCAGAATTTATTTTTCCTTTCATACATATCATAAAAAAGTATGCTCCTCTCATTATGGTCATAATTAGGTAATTCACATGCGAAGGAAGATTCTCCAAGCTTTATAGGTATCACATCACACTTTTGATGCATTTTAACTCAGTCAAAACACTTGATTTTCCCCATTATTTATACAGGAGCTTGATTAAGATGGATGAGAAGGTTCAGATTAGAAGGCAAGATCATCATACTAGTATCTTTATTCATGCCCTAACTAAGCTCATTGTGTTTCATCACTTTTCCTCCATAAACATGACTTGGGAAGACTTCTTAGAGAGATTGTTGGCAACCCTTTCTGTCTTGCTTATTATATCATCAGCACAGCCAATGGATATTGGCTCTTTTAGCATGCCTATTAATATTTAAGATGTCCTTAGGGTTGTTTTATTTTTTCACACATATGAGAGATGGAAGAGACAATTTTTGTGCTTACGCCTACCAGCAGTTTTCTTACACTTGGCACCCATGTTGAGCATTGTCAGATAGAGGAGCAGCCTCCCTTGCATCAACATTATCAGTCTATGCCATTGGAGCCTGAGGAGTTAATATTATTTGAATACATCATTAAAGAGAAATGTAAAGAGATAGCAGAATTGAAATAGGAATTCTCCATTGCCCAATCCCGAATTACTTTCCTTGAGTGGGAAAATTTTCAATTGCAAGTGAATCGGCTCCTACAAAGCAAGTATAAATCATACATGGAGGCGAACATAGGTAAAGGAAATAAAATTGTTTTTTTTACCAAATGGAGGAGATGGAGGTTGAAACACACACAAAAGGACCAAGAATAAGATGCCTCAAAAGGATGTTGGATCGAGAAAGACAGCCAATTCATCAATCTGAATAATTGGCATTTCATGAGTTCATTTCCATGGAGATCAATGAGGACATAGAGATTTTTTTATCAAGAGTTAATGAGAATCTGGAGAATCTATTGAAAAATACTAAAAAGGATAACAAGCTGTAGAGGAACATGGCAAACCATTATCGCACGAGGGACACCATTTCTTAAATATGGTTGAAACAAGTGAAGAAAAGGCTTAAAGAGGCACAAATCAAGCTCAAGGAGAAGGATAGCTTGGATTTATTTGATGAATATTATTTAGCCATGTATCCTATCTCTTGCAGGTGCCAAAGAACCAATTTTAAGAGCTTTTGAGAAATTTTGGTATTTTACATGATTTTTTGTAGAATTCTGGAAATTCCTCATTGCAAAAGGGTAACAAACTGTTATGAATTTTGTTTTGGAGGCATCCAAATGTTGATTTATTTACATGGATGGATTGATTTTGATGATTACATCATAGATTAGGAACCCTCATGGCATGACAAGCTACAATTTGGGAGAAAATATCAAAAACCACCTACTCTTCATGTTTCTCCATCCCTTTTGGACCCTTTGTTTCACTTTTGAGTCACCCTAGGAGAATGGATTTTTGAAGGCCTTCCCGTGATTCATCTTCCAAAATTCAAGATGTTATAGAAACTAGACACATAGGGGTAGTTCACCAATATTTCAAAAGTGGATTTTGAGTTCTCTATGTGCCTCAAAAGTGCCTCCATATTTTTGTTATGGTTTTGCAAATTGTTTTTTAAAATCTCCAGTCAGAATTGTCACAGATCATCATTGGATTCAGGACACTTGTCAAGCTTATAAATGGTCACAAATTCGAGGAAATGATTTCCTATGAATTTTAATTAGAGTTATTAGGTTGTTTTTGGCTTCCTATCATGAATTAATTTTTAATTAATTTAAGGGACAAGCACTCTTAGTTTCTAGATAAAATTTAGGGAATGGTTTCTAACCTTCCTAGAAACTAGGAAATGACTCATATTTTTCATTTATGATTCATTTTGGATGGGATTTAAACCTTGTGATCTGTCATAGAATATATTTTCTATAATTAGACTCTCTTTTGTCCTTTGTTGGTTGGATAGTCTCATATTGCAGTGGAGCTCTTGTAATCATATTGTGGAATGAAATCAGAGACATATTTATAGGAATTGGGTTGAGATACTTGTGGTATTATTTGGAGAATCTGTGTTTATCATGTATGTTTATCATTTTATGCTTAATACCATGTCTACTTATTCATATATGTCTACCTTGTATGTTTAAGAGCATAATTCATGTCTATGCATGATCTGTTTTACACAAGATTCAACATATCATGTTTATTTCCTTCTAAATTGAATGAATTCACCTCAGTTCTCATTCATATTCTACTTAATTTTCATCCTATATGCAATGAATTATTAATATTATTTCAAACTACCTATCTTTAATCTCACATTATGTGCAGGTTCATCTTGAATTTTAGGCATAAAAACCTCATTTACAGTCCATTCACTAAATTTTATATTCAGCATTGAAAACATCAAACAAATTCTACTTATTAAGATTACATACCTAGCCTAAAATCATTACATACTCAGTCATTAATTTGATTGCTTAAAGTGATAAAGAGAGAGCCCTCTCTGGCCTATGTAGGTCTAGCTACCTGACCTAAAGTTTGTTCTATGGTTACATTTCTCCAATCCTATTGTCAGCCTTGGGAGTTGGGGAGAGTGATAAAATTCTTGGCGTCGTTGTCGGGGAGTGATTTATAAAAATTCATTAGGAGTATTTCTTTAATCCTCCGAAAGTTAGACTTGTTAGTGACAAGCTCTAGCATTCAAAATAGGTTGAATTCTAAAATATGAGAAAAAAACCAAAATTCCTATCTTAAGTTGGCTCCTAAAAGACATACTAAGTCAAATCCAGACCCAAATCCCTCACCAATTGTGTACGATCCTGAGCATATTTTTAGAAAACATAAAACCAAGTCTTGGAAGGTTGGAAGAGATTTTCCTCCACTTGTCAAATAAATTTCTCTGCCTATGAGATTTGTTCCAAAATTTTGTTCTATAGTTCAGAATCTGAGAAATATTTGTTTAGAACTAAGTTTGAAAATTTTCTTTCAGAAGCCACCTTTGATACTTTTGATTTCGAGTCCTTTGCACCATTTTTAGAATCTTTTGAATCCAAATTTGATAGTGAATTATGGTCTAATTTTTACAAACTCAAGGGCTTGGTAGATAAATTTCAAGAAACTTCAGAGAATGCTTATTTTCAATATCAACAACAGACTTTTTCTCCACCTATCATTTCACCTTCTCATATAGGTAGATCACCAATCCCTCCTTTCATTCCTTCATTACCTCTACAATTTTTCACTCCATCAGTACCTCCATCACCTCCTCCATTAGTCATGGCCAAATTTTCTCCGTTGATCCTACCGCTTCAACTCACTCAACTACCTTAGAGTTATGGTCAGAGGCTTCCTCTTTTTGATGGAACATCAGAGGGTACAACTTATCAACATGTTTCCAAAGTGATTGACTTCATATATCTTAAAGAAATCGACAATGATGATGCCAAGATATGCATCATTGTACAAAGTTTCTCCGGAGAGGTAAATAAATGGTTTTTCTCACTCACAACTAGTTCAATAGGTATGTCACAACAGCTGATTGATTTTTTTATGGTGAAATGGGAAGAGAAGAAAAATCCATTTCAGATTTTAGCTGAGTATAATGCCTTGAAAAGGAATCCCAATGAGCCTATCTAGGACTTTGCAACTAGATTCCAAAAAATATATGATTCAGTTCCTGAGAATATTAAGCCTCCTCTAGGCCTTTCTTTACTTCATTATCCTTATGGTTTCAATCTCTACATGGCCTATTATTTTATGGAAAGAAACCTGTCAACTCTTGTATAAATTCAGAGAAACACGGTGAGCATGGAAGTCAATTTGATCATCAAGAAGTCTAAAATCAAGATGGAAAAAAGAGTCACTATCAAAGAAGAAACATACACTTCATCAAAAGGAAAATTAGATACCTTGATCAATACCATGGAGTAGATGATGGATAAAATTTCCATCGCTAATCGACAAGCTGAACCCTCCATTAGAAATCCCAAATTTAGGGGTCAAAATCAGCAACCTCAATACATGATCAAGAAAAGGGAACAGAGGGGTCAAGATCCACAAAGTCAACATCAAATTTTCACTCCATTTCAGCAGAATTATACTAAAGGCCATGATGGATATGATGAAGAAGAAATTTATGGTGAGAACCATTTAGTTGAGGAAAATCAACAACCTATTTTCCTCACTGAAGAAGATCAATTTTTTTGTAGAAAATTGTGCACCGGATGATCACCAATTTGTATTGTCAAATGATGACATATTATCAATTTTCATTGAAGATTATCAGAGGGGATATTAGAATTCTCTTTCTCGAGTGCAAAGACAGTATGTATTGAGGAATAGGAATGTTCCTATAACCTCCAATAAAAAAAAACTGAATGCTCAAGTAGGTGCTCATCCTAAAGAAGTTATTTCCCCAAATCAAAGAAAAAACAAGGGACTTGTTGTTACTAATCATTTCAAAGGAAACAAAGCTCTTCTAGTAGAAAAATGAAATATAAATAAGTCCAAGAAGGAGGACAGAAGAAAGAGTCTTCACATAAAGATCAACTCGAGAAGAAAGATGCACCATTGAAAGAGGCAGAAAAACATTCTGCTTTTTTTCTATTGAAAATGTAATTTCCAAGTTGAAATTCTCCATTCCTCTAACTAAAATAGTTAAGAATGATTAGTACAAAATTAAATTTCTAAATTTCTTAGATTTGATCAAATTTCCGACATGGTTAATGTGATTGATGATCACCCTGAGCTTCTTTTGGTTCTATCGTTGATGCCGATTTTGAAGATAGTGAAGTCCCACCATTTTATATAAGCTTCAAAATCCATGACTTTATCCTCTCATAACCTCATTCCAAATTCCATTATGGACAAATTAGGACTGGACATCACAAGACCTTATGATGATCTTTACTCATTTGATTCAGGTAGGGTGGAATGTCTTAGCCTAATCAAGGACCTAGTGGTGTCATTAGAGTAGATCCCAGCCAAGAATGTCCTCATGGAAATTGTTGTGGCTGATATCCCACCCATATATGTAATTCTACATTCTTAGTCATGTGGAACGAAGCTTAGAGGTACCTTACAACTTTATTTTTCTTATGCTACCATTCTTGTCTTTGGACAACTTAGGAAAATTTACCAGGAAAGTAAGATGAAGTACATGATCAGTAGCAGAGAAAAGAAAAATAACCATCATATACATGTTTTTCATACACATTTAGAGTCCTTTATATTTTTCAATGATGAATGTTCAACGTCTTCTGAAGATTTGATTGAAGAAAATGCAGAAAATTCTGAATTTTCAAATTTTGTTTTAGAATTGGCAAATGCAGAAATTTGTAAAGAAGTTCCAAATGGTTTGGAATTGAGTGCATCACCTTAAAAATGTGTTGAAACAGTGAAATAAATAGAATTTTTTGGTGTAACAGAGGTCTATCAAACAGCAAGAATATTTCATCTATCTGATTTGCAAATTATTGATGAGGAAAGTAATTTGTGGACTATGGACTTTGATGGACCTTTGGGAAAAGAAGGGGCTGAGATTGGAGTGTGGATTCAAAACCCTGTAAATCGGTCATTAAAAATTCCTCCCAATGTTTGAATTTCGTCCTACAAACTGGAATTCAAATGTTCAAACAATGAAGCTGAGTATTAGGATTTTATAAATGGTCTAAAAATCCTCAAGAAACTAGGTGCAAAGAAGATTTATGTATATGGCAACTCTAAGTTAGTAATAAATAAAGTCAAAGGGGAATACCAGGCCAAGAATCCAAGGATGTGAGCTTACCGAAATGTAGTTCTATACATCCTCAAGACATTCTCTGAGTACACGTTATCATTGATTCCAAGGGACAACAATGTTAGTGCTGATTCTCTTGCCACTTTGGCCAACATGTTCAAAATTCCATTGTATCATAATAATAAGTATGAGATAAATGTAAAACACCTCCCTATTGTCCCAGATAATGTTCAATATTAGCAAGTATTTTGAGATGATAAACAAGTCAACAACTTCTTCCAGACAAAAGAGGAGTTCGTGTATTCTCAAATGGACAAATAGCACTATGAAGATGACTAAGAAATCCATGAAACATAGATACAAGTGCTTCAGCTAAAAGTAGCTCCATTCCAAGAGGTTTGATACCTTTGGAAGATATTTTTGATCCAGATGATGTTGCCCACAAACCAACCATGTTACCAACAAAAGTGGGAGTGGAAGATCTTAATCTTGGAACTCTAGAAAAGGCAAATATGGTAAAAATTTCAAATATTTGAGTGCAAAAATGAAAGATAAATGTGAAATGCTTATGCCTCAATTTTCTAATGTATTTTCTTGGGCATATTTTTATTGGAAAGTCTATGATAAGAGCATAATTCAACATACTGTTCCCTTGAATCGAGATCAGAAACCTTTCTTCCATAAACTAAGAAGAATGAATCACAAGTTGCTTCCCTCTATTCAGAAGGAGGTAAATAGATTATTCACTATTGGTATCATAGTGCCTCTTCGCTTTTAAAATTGGATGTTTAATATAGTTCCAATGAGGAAGAAGACAAGAGATATTAGCTTGTGCATTGATTTCAGAAATATGAACAAATTGCCATTGAAGGAAAATTACCCACTACCAAAGATGAACCATATTATGCAAAAGGGTTTTTGGATCTTCTATACTTTTCTTGCGAGACGAATACTTTGGCTAGAATCAGATTCTTGTTCATTCACATGATCAAGAAAAGACAACCTTCACAACACCTTGAGGTATCTTCATGTACGCCAAACTTCCTTTCGGATTGAAGAATGCAGGGGATACTTTTTGTAATGTCCCATAATAATTATAAAATAATAAATAATATATAAATAATTATAAAATAATAAATAATTATAAAATAATAAATAATATATAAATAATATAATATAATAAATAAGTTAGCAAATAATAATTCAAGAGAATAATAAATAAATAATAAATAAAACATTAAATAATAACTGGAGTTTAAATAAAATAGTAAATAATAAACTGGAGTCCTAAAACAATAAACAATAAGTAAAGTTAAAGAAATTATCAATTAACAAAAGTAAATATATTAACAAAGAGTTAAACTAAGAAACTAATAAAAAGTAAGTTAAACTAAGAGAACACTAAATTAAGTAAAACTAACAAAAGTAAGTTAAACTAAGATAACACTAAATTAAGTAAAACTAACAAAAGTAAAGTTAAACTAAGATAACACTAAATTAAGAAAAACTTAAGTTGCATGTTGACACAGTGAATGTGTGCATGTGGTTCCCATTCCATTGGTTGGTCTATTTAATAGACATTGAGGAAGATTGAAGGAGCATTCATTCTTAGATCTATTCTCTAGATAGAAAGGCATTGTGAGGCAAAGGATACCTTGGCAGTAGTACGTTGATTGAGGGCTCGGGGGTGGCCAGCTGTGGAAAGGTTACATACAGCTGAGCCTACGGTTGGGTGGAGAGTTGTCCCCAAAAATTTGTTGTGGTCAATAGGATTCAGCTAGCATTCAACCTTGGAGTCTCAAGTAAGGAAAAGCGCCATTTCAGGTAAGTCATCTTGCTCATGTTTCTGAAAATTTCATGATGATTATTTAAACAGTTTTTGAGTTGATTATTCATTGTTTATGTGATATAGTTAATTGCATGATTAAATTTATGTTTTTACACTTTTGAGTGAGAAATGGACACTAATTTCGCCAATTAAAATGATGTGTTTTTGGTCATTTATCTTGACAATATCACTATTTTTTCCAAGAAAGATGAGCAACATTTGCAGCACTTGAAAATATTTTTTCATAGATGTAAAAGGCTTGGCATATCACTGAACCCAAAGAAGAGTCTTTTTGCTATTGAGGAAGGTAAATTTTTGGGCCATATCATATCAAAAGATGTAATTAGGATAGATCCTGCAATGATTGAAGAAATTCAGACCTTAGAATGTCCTAGGAGAAAAATGGGAATTCAGTCATTCAATGGAAAAATCAATTTTTTGAGAATGTTTGTTCCCAATCTTATTGAACATTTAAGGGGGAAGGATAATGAAGTAAAATGTTCTGAAGAGGTGAAAAAATCATTGAATCAAGTTAAGCTGGCTTTATCTCAAGATCCTATCCTTATTAGTCTCGATTATACACCTGATTTTATCATTTTTTAATTTGCCTTGGAACATACTCTTGTTGTTGTCCTCATGTAGAAGAAAAATCAGAATACGGATAAGCCCATCGCCTTCTTCTGTAGAACCATAAGAGATGCGACCTTGAAGTACAACATCATTAAGAAACAGGCCTTGGCGTTAGTCAAAGAACTGACTGACTTTTGGGTCTACATTCTACATTCTCATGCCATTGCATATGTTCCAAACGCTGCTGTCAAATATGTCCTTACACAGAATGATCCGGAATGGCGTCAAGGTAAATGGATCACTGCCATGTTAGAGTATGACTTGGAGATCAATCCCACAAATCTGATCAAAGGATAGGGCCTGGCAAAGCTCATGGCGGATTCAAATCTTCATGCCTTGGACATTAATTTTATTGCTGCATTATTTGAAGAACAAGATGTTGAAACAATACCTAAGGTAGCTGAAATGTTCTCTCTATCGCCTTAGTATCCTGATATAGTACATGTTTTGCAATGCTTGAATCCTCCTCCCGACTTACCAAGTAGTAAGGCTAGATCTTTGAAATTAAAAGCTCTTGATTACTGCATTCTTAATGGTGTATTATATTGGAAACATTTGGGTGGAGTATTGATGAATTGTTTGGCTGAAGAAGAAGTTGAAAAATTCATGACAAATTTTCATAAAGGTGAATGTGGTGGTCATCTCTATTGGAAGACTATAGCTAACAAGATATTAAGGGAAAAATTCTATTGGGAAAGTTTATTTTCTGATGTTTATAAAATAGTCATGAGTTGTCATGAATTCCATATATTTTAGGGAAAGACGAAGCTCTTGCCTATGTGTTTAAAACCAATTGAAGTGCAAGAACAATTATAGCAGTGGGAACTTGACTTAATTGGCGCAATTCATCCTCCATCATCAGCTCAGAACAATTGCCATATATTATTTCACCAAATGGATTGAATCCATCCCCACGAAGAAAGCTATCGATATTGTTATCATTATGTTTCTTGAGAATAATATTTTGTCTCATTTTGTTTGTCCACACAATATCATCATTGACAATGAAACTTCCTTCAAGTCCAAGAATATGATTGACTTTTGTGACAAGTATCACATTAGGCTTGGTCATTGAACAACATACTATCCTTAGGGTAACGGTATTGCTGAATCATCAAATAAATCTTTAGTGAACATAATAAAAAATATGATGCAATAAAACAAGAGGAATTGGCACAAAAGACTCACCAATTCTCTATGGGTGGATAGAGTTAGCATGAAGAGATCAATCAGTATGTCACCTTTCCACCTTGTGTATGGTGTTGACATGGTGTTCCATTCTTCTCTAGTTGTACTGGTGATGAAAATTCTGCAAGAGTTTGACAGTGAGCCTAATGACATTCAATGAAGAATCAGCCAAATGATACATCTACAGCAGTCAAGAGATGAAGTATTCAACTATACTTAAAAGCTTCATGAGAAAATAAAAAATATTTATGATAGGAATACCAAAGCCGATGATTTCAAGCTTAGGGATGTTGTTCTTCGATGGTATGCTCGAAATGAAGACAAGAGTAAGCATGGAAAGTTCAACAATCTATGGAAAGGACCTTACAAGATCATTGCATTAAGAGGAAACAAAGAATTTATACTAGAGGATCTTGAAGGGAAAGAAGTGTTGGGAGGACCAATCAATGGTAGGTTCCTCAACAACTATCTAACTTGATTATTGAAGAATAAAATTCATTGTCATTATACATATCATTTTAAATTTGATGTCCCAACAAATAAGGAAGTTGTTAAAAAATTTTGAAGCCTGAGGAAAAGGCCTTTTGACTTCAACATATAGGTCATATTTTCATTCAAAAATTTAAAAAGTTTCATTCAGTTGTCAAATCTGAGTCAAGTAAATTTTTTCTAGTCAAATTCATTTCCAGAATTGGTTCATCATTTAAAATTTGTCAAATTTTTTCAAAGTCTAGTTTGACTCCATCACCCAATGGTAAGGCCACCTAATCCACAGTGTTCTTGACACCGCCTGAAGGAGCTACAGTCCCCAGCTGGAGCCAATGTTAGCTTAGGTATGACATTGATCAAATGACTCTTTCATTTTTTTTTCCATAAATTCATAGGTCAAATTTTTTACTTTTTAGAACCAGTTCTTAGAAAATAATTTTGGTCACTAAAGAGGTCTAAATCATGTATCTTGCTCCTTCATTTCATTCATCGCCACCATTTTCAAGGTCATCACCATCATTAGTTTCAAGGTCATCTTCTCCATCATCATCACTAAAGAGGTGTAGGGTTAGGTCTCTCCATCTCATATAGTTCAGAGTCTAGGTTCTTTCCTGCCTTTGGAAAAATCTTGAAATTTTCACTAAAAATAAGGTAATAACCCTCCATTTCATCCATAAAGACCTATTGTAGGAGAAATCATGTTTATGAAGTTCAAATAAAATCCATCTCTCTTGTTTCATATGGATCAAGTTCCAAAATGTTCCAAACAACTCCAGTTTGTTTCGCTGTCTCATGAAAAATAACAATTCTGTCTCAATGTTTTATGAAAGGATCAAAAAAGTCATATTGACTGTCAGAGCTCCCAAAGAGGTCAATGTGACATATTTTTCCAGCCAAATGCAAAAGGAATCATCCTCACGTTTTCATACACACCTCATCTCGTTTGAAAGGTCATATCCAATGAGATTTTTTCAAAGGTTTTTGAAAAGCACCCTTACTATTTCATGAAAAGTAGAAGTATGTTTTATAATTTCATTCAAAAGTCAATCAAGTCACTTCTCATGTCAAAGGGTTAAAAAATAAAAAAAATTACTCTGCCTTCTTACATCATTTGAAAGAGCGGCGTGTCATTTTCCAACTTGCACAAAGGCTCTAAAAGGTCATTTGCAATTGTCGAAAGGTAAGGACTATTTCACAAATTTGAAAGGCAAACTATGTTTTCAATGTCTAATTTAAAACACTAAGAAAAATGTCACTTCAAAAGTCAAGAATAATGAAGGAGGTGAAATATATATTCTTATGTCATTTGAAGGGGAATCATGTCATTTTCCAAGTTGAAAAAGGGTTAAAAGGTGGTACTATCAAGTGTAAAAAAGAAAAAGTGGTAAAGGAGCATCTCACAAGCTTATAAAAGGCAGAAACCATCATTTAATTTATATTTTCCCTTTCATGTGAATGAGAGAGCTACTCTTATCTTTATTTTTCTTCCATAGCTTCAAAACTCCAAACCATAACCTTCAAATCCCATTTAAAACACTTGGAATCCCTCAAAACGTTTCTTTGTTACATTTATGTGGCATTGTATTTCAATGTCTAGTGGTTTTGTTATGCTTCTATGGATGTTGCATAATATTGTTATGCTCATATAATGCTGCACAGGTGTTACGCAGCGTTGTTACGCTCTTGTAACCTGAAAAAAATCCCTTTTTACACTCCTGTAACATGCAAAAACTACCTTGTTACGCTCTTGTACGTGCAAGTTCCAGGGTTTTAGAGCTTGAAGCCCTCCAAACCTTCAAAGTTAGACCTTTATTCTCTGGTGTAGCCTCTTCACAAGGTAAGCAAACATATCTTGCTAGTTTTTGGTTGGATTTTGAACATTTTTATAATCATTTCATATCATTTACATTGTCACCATGTCTTCACTGTCCATACATACATTTTTCTTTTTTGTTGCAAAAAACCTAACCTACCATTTAATTAAACCCTAACATATCACATAAATCCTAAACCTACACCCCCCATGCTCCATCTACATATTCCTATCACATACATCAACATCTATGACATGCTTCAAATCATCAAAACCCTAAATTCTAAGCTATTTTACATAGTAAATAAGGAAAACTAAGGTGACTGTGTTTTAGGGTTTTGAACGCCCTAAGCCCCTCCATTTTCTTCCATTCCACCTTCACTGTGGAGCTAATGTGTTATCTTATCCACTGAAATTTTATCAGAATTCTTACTTGCCTCTATGACCCTTAAACTTCAAAATCACATTTTACACTAGTTTTTCCCATAGTCAAAATTGGGAATTGACTTTGTTTTGAGGTTTTCACCATCATAAACCTATCTATTTCCCTTCATTCAACTTTCATTATGGAGGCAAGACAATACCGTATCCAATAAATGTTTATCATAACTTTTACTCAACCCCATCACCCCTATTTCACCTCACAAATTTATAGTACTATTGCACAAGCTATTCTCACAGTCAAATTTGGGAATTTCCTGTGTTTTAGACATTTTTCCACCTTCCAGACATCCATTTTCTCTCATTCCACCTACAACTTGAAGCTAACACACAACACTACCTACTCAAATTTTTATATAATTTTTTTCAACTTCAAGGCCCTCCATTTCATCTAGCAAACTCACACCTTCCTACACTATGTTTTTCCATATTTCCATTCATTCATTCATTTCATTGAAACCCTAGGGTTTTCATCATTCCAGTGACAAACACCATGGAAAGTGACAAGAATAGTTTCAAAGGAGGGAGACATATCAAGCTTGAACCATTCACCATGCACGAGATTAATTCTTCTCCATTGGCGAGAAGGTGTTTTGAAAGAGCTCAATGATTGACATTTTGTGAAAATCTTATGGAAGGGGGATATCATCTTCAATTTTCCAGCCTATTTTCAATTAACTACAATATGGGAAAGGTCACTCTTGCAGGTATGGATATCAGCCTATTATCTGACCTAATTTCTTCATCTACAGGTATCCCCTCTCATGGAGAGCAGGTTTAAGGGTATGGACCTAGACATTGAAAACTAAAAGAAATTCCTCAAGCCTCCTGCTAGAGATGATCCAAAATTTCCTTTTCCTTTTCAGACATCGCAAAAACAAATATGCTCCTCTGATGATTTTGATAATGAAATACTTCACATGTGAAGGAAGATTCTCCAGGTTATATGGGTATCACATCAGGCTTTTGATGCATTTTAACTCAGTCAAAACACTTTATTTACCTCATTATTTATATAGGATATTGATTAACATGGTTGAGAAGGTTTAGACCAAAAGGGAAGAGTATCATACTAGTCTCTTTCATCATGGCCTAATTAAGATCATTTTGTTGTGTTATCACTCCACTGAATCTCTGAGGCTGAGGAAGAGACCAGCAAAGGTAACCACAAACCAATATTTTCCCAAGTAGCTAGCCCTACTAGGCAGGAGGGCTCTCTCTCCATGAGATCACAACCAATATGACTAGCACAATGATATTTTAGGCTAGTTATAGTAGCACTAGGGTTTGGTTGATTGATTTTGAGTGTTGGATAGTGAATAGGTCAGGGAAGAACTAAGTTAGGGAAAAAAGGATCAAAATTGCAGAGATCTGATGGGGAAAGG
Source organism: Pinus albicaulis (assembly GCA_034641835.2). Lineage (NCBI taxonomy): Eukaryota > Viridiplantae > Streptophyta > Pinopsida > Pinales > Pinaceae > Pinus > Pinus albicaulis. Next base: position 650,171,485 of record CM076577.1, on the reverse strand, counting down.
TAGGCATGTAATTTAACACACTTAGGTATCTTTATGGAGTGGTTTATACTGCTAGGGTTTGAGAAGAGAGCATGGAAATAATGAATTCTTTTCAATTAGAATAAAGTGAACATGAAACTGTAATAATTTCTCCAAAACATAACACCACCTAATGAATTTTGTCTATCTGACTTAGGAATCAATTACATTCATATATGGAATGAATATGGAAATAATAATACATTAAAACATTTGAAAACATAATAGGAAACAATGCTAAAACACATTACCACATGAATCCCACCAAAATATTTGCAACTCTGTTTATTAGTTCCTGCCAAAAAGTTTGATTACACTAGTGTTCAATGATCAATTACACAACATCCAACCCTTGAAATTACAAAGGAAATGAAAGATGTAGACCAAAACAAAAAATTTCCACCCTTACGGGTCGAATCCATGACTTGTGGAGTTGTTCCCCAAAGTCCTCAACTAGAATCCTAATGACTAGGGAGGTCAACACACTCATCCCTATATTTGATGAAACTGACTCACTTGACCGAAAAATACAATTTTACTTCATGTGTCTAAATATAGTAACTATAAAAGACATAATTAGATTTTATTTTCACATTTACATCAGTAAAACCCCATGAAATTCATCAACCAATTGATAAAAAATAAAATTTCTGAAGATGACATGAAATCTGGAAAAAGCATAGCGTGAGTGCAAAACGTGCAACGTGCCCTTCAAGTTTAACTATGACTGCCTTGCTGAAGTCCAAATTGAGATCAAGATAGATCATTGGAGAAATGTTCCTATATAGTTGTTAAAATGTTCGTAAGGACTGAAAAGGATGGAGTTAAGCTCCTGAAAAACCAATTTCCCCAAAATCGGTCAAAAAGTGCAGCGTGCCCCTGAGAAAAGTGCAGCGTGAGATTGCAAACCACTTTTGGAGGCTGTCATGAACTCCAAATTGATCTAATGATAGCTAATTGTAAATATATTTCTATCTTCTACACAAAGGACCCCTCAAGAACAAAAAAATGATCAAGTACAACCCCTCAAAAATCAATTCTCCCAAAATTGGTCAAAAAGCACAGTGTGTCCTGAGAAAAGTGCAATGTGAAGTCGTAGGTCATGTTTGGAGGCCTTCCTGAAGTCAAAATTGGGCTCAGGATAGCTCATTGGAAAGCTATATCTATCTAGTTAGCATGTGATGTATCAAGAAAGTCATTGGGAAACTCCATGATAGATAAAAAATAATTTTCCCATGAGTACACTAGAAGTACAACAACTCTCCTATAGCAACTATAGTTTCGAGATTTATCCCAAATCATAACACCTGTGTATAAAATGAAGGATTTTTTTGTTCCTTGTTCTATTATTGAAAAAAACCTCTTTCCGTTTTGTCAAATCCATCTTCATTTGGTTAGAAACATACTTTGAAGAATAATTGTTCCTATGTGTGCCAAAATTTTCAAAACTGCACCAACTTGCAGCAAAATACAAAAAATCGTCCCAATCGTCTCAAATTGGTCCAAATATGCCTAATTAGGTATGTTATGCAACCATGGATGCATCATCAAGAAATCCAACTTACCCTTCTCCTTTTGGTTGATTAGGGTTTCTTTGACTTTGATCTTAAATATCAAATTCCTTGTGTAGTGATGAGTGGCCATGTGCCTTTGCAACTTGTTATATATATTAGCCCTCTCAAGGAGCTATTGATGCCTGACCTCCCTTGTTATAGGGCTTCTTCTCTTCCTCCATAGGTGCTTTGCAAGGGGAAAACCCTAGTGGTGCAAAATAGGGGATGGCAGGAAAGGAGTAGGATGGAGGGTTTAGGAGAAGGAAAAGGGGATGGGAAAAAATTGGGAGGTAGGGAAGGGTGATAAGGAGGTATGGGAGGTGTAAAGGGAGGTAGGGAGGGTAGGATTAGACCTAGGGAATTTAATTACAGGTATAGGTCTAGAAGTCTGCCACAAACACAATGTAGGGTAGTGATGATGGTGTAGGGACTAGGGTTTTAGGGAATATGATTTAGAAATGGGGAATGAAGGCATGTGAAGGTTGTGGGGGATGATTAAGATTTTTAGCTTGAAAACTTGAAAAATAGGGTTTAGCCACTAAAACATAGTATGGAGGTCAATGGGGGTTCTCACACCAAAATTATGAAAATGAGCTACAAGGAGGGGTTTGTAGGATGTAACTTACTTGAAAATAGATTCTTGACCACTCACAACCTTCATAAAAAATCCAGAACTTGTTTTATGCCTCCAAGTGAGAAAGGGTAGATTCACTGAAAAAAGTGCAGTGAGCTAAGGAAAAGTGCAGCGAGCTCTGGAAAAAGCATAGCATATTTGGAAAAAACACATCGTGCTCACTTGAAAGGTGTAACGCCTTGAGGAAAAGCACAACGATGGGCCAGAAACACAATTTGTCAGAGAAAAAAATGGTTTTTTAACTTGGGCAAGTTGAGAGCTCGATGCTGAAGAGTGAGAATGAATGTATTTTGGTTTTTTAGGGCCCTTTAAACTTGGAAAAAGATCATTAAATGAACATGGACCCACATTTCCTTTTTCCAAAATCAACTTTTCATTTTCTTTTTTCCTTTAACCTTGAACTTAATCTTTGAACTTTGAACCTTTGGTGGATTTGAAACACTGAATTTATTCATGGAACCTTGAAGATTTGTTGGTGGAACTCTAAAGTACTTATTACAGCTTAGGATTATAAAATTACATTTTTTTTCGAAATAAAATTTATTGATGAAATTACTTTATTGACACTCCTTCACTTGCTAGATTTTATGCATGGAATAATGATTTTATGACCTTGGAACCCTAAATACCTAATCGAGACTCTGGACTGAATGAAAACATGATGAAAATGAATGTAATGAAGATGAAAACTTATAAATGATGGTACACTCAGCTGAGAGGTGAAATTAGTCAACAACTAGTAAAATTTTGGAGGGAGTAAAATCGGACCTAGACCTATATCTAGTGACCAAATTTTTTCATGATGACCTAATGAAATGATTTTTTTTTACTTAAATACCCTATTAGAACATGATAATAGTCCATTTGATCATTGGTGACAGGATGCAAAAACTGACACTAACATTGGCTCCAATTGGGGATGGCAGCTCCTTAGAGGTGTCAAGAACACCATAGACCAAGTAGCCTAACCATTGGGCATGGAGTCAAAAAGCTAAAAACTAGATTGAATACTAAAAACTCGATATAATAAACTGACTCAAAACTGGACTGAATTGACTGAAATAAAAACTACAAAACTTATTGATGGAAGCAGAGACTTGAGGGCTTCAAATCCTGATGACAACCACCTGCCTACTGAAGACATATGTACAATCATGTGAAGTGATCCTTCCAGTGTAACCAATCCAACAGATGGATATTTACTTTATTTTTTCTCTCACTTTCCTCAAGTAGGCAAAAAAACAAAAACTAGGCCACTCCAAGTGTCTACTGAACATGTCCTCATGATCCATAAATTTAAGAAAATATATCATCCCTATTGGCTATAGAAAAATTGCCACAGGATCCTGAAAAACATGAAAATTTACCTCTTCTTGATCTAGAAGAAATAAGGTACCTTTTTCTCTTGAATCTGATCTCTCTTCATGATGTACCTCAATGAGAGTGTGTTATATTTCTTCTTGAAACAAAAATTCAAGACATGAAACACGAGAAGAAAAATATGAATGAAAGTCCTCAATTTCCTGTTCCTCTGCAATTTGAATACATTGTTGATAATCTTCATATGTTGAAGTGGAAACAACTTGCTCTTTACCAAATGATGGTTGATTGGAATTCTCTTTTGTCAGGCAAAGTCAGTTTGTTGGAAATTTTCATGAACTGAATGATAGCTAAGATATGATTCTTTCTCATGTTGTTGGAAGGGAATTTAAAGCAAGGCCTCTTAAATTTCCTCATCCATCAATTCTTCATCACCATAAACACTTTCCAAATGGTGAATAAAACCTTGAAAATTGTTGCAACAATATTTTACTAGCATTAAATATGGATGTTCTTATTTAAAATTTTCATAAGACATCATATGAAAATCATCAAGTGAATAAATAAAACCAGGTGGCAAAACTTCATACCATGATCTTTATTGTTCCTCCAAGGTGTCCATGAACATATTTATCATACAATATTTAGGAAATTTAAGGAGATGTAGAGCAGCATCATCTCCTTTCTCATCTTTTAATTTTGGGAGATAATTCTGCCAATATACACAAGGCATGTGGTTCATAAAACTAGCAATATGAGCTCAATGAATGGGAGAATGCCTTTGAGCAGTTTAATCCATATTGAAAACAATGAGGTAACCAAGAATTTCTTCAGACTACCAGTTCTTGAAAAGTGGAGTCGCCATGAAATTTTTCAATCTTTGGATTTTTTGACACTAGAGTCACCAGGTGAAAGATGCACAACCTTCTTTGTGTATGACCATTTTTCACCATCAACAATCAAATTTTATCATTTTTGTTCTTTACCTAGGAATATATGTCATCTCGCTACCTAGTATGGTTGCCAACATGTTATCACTCCATCGGATCTCCAAGGCTAAGGAAGAGACCAACAAAGGTAACCACAGACCAATATTTAGCCAAGTAGTTAGCCCTACTAGGAAGGAGAGGGATCTCTCCATAATATCACAGCCAAGAGGTCTGGATCAATGATATTTTAGTCTCAATATAGTAGCACTAGGATTTGTTTGATTGATTTTGAGTGTTGGATGGTGAATAGGCCAGGGAAGAACTAGGTCAGTGCAAAAAGGATCATAACTGCAGAGATATGATGGGTCAAGGTTGGCATGTACATTAACACACTTAGGTATCTTGATGGAGTGGTTTAGAATGCTATGGTTTTAGAAAAGAGCATGGACATCATGAATTATTTTCAATTAGAGGAAAGTGAACATGAAACTCTAATAATTCCTCCAAAACATGGCATCAACTAATGAATTCTATATATTTGACTTAGGATTCAATTAAATTCAAATATGGAATGTATATGGAAATCATAATACATTCAAACATTCGCAAACATAAGAGGAAACAATGCTAAAACACATTATCACGGGAATCCTACCAAAATAGCTGCAACTCTGTCCAGTAGTTCCTGCCAAAAAGTCGGATTACACTAGTGTTCAATGATAAATTACAGAACATAAAACCCTTGAAATGATAAAGAAAATGAGATATATAGACCAAGACAAACTTCTCCCACTCTTAGGGGTCAGATCAATGACTTGTGGAGTTGTTCCCCAAAGTCCTCAACTGGAATCCTAATGACTAGGGAGGTCAAAAATCTCATCCCTTGTAATATTCCCAAATGGGGAATGCAACAATAGAAAGCGGATTTGCAGGAAAATAATACAGATCATCAAAGTCAGAGTAGCAGTACAAAATGGAAACCTTTCAAATGTATTTACAGCAGAAAATTATATAATAAAGATGGCCCATAATATGCATAACTGGAAATACAAGACTCTAATAGAAGAAAATCCTCAAAAGAGGTGTTGTAACCATGTATTAAGACTAAAAAAGACTTGACAGTGTTATTGTGATGAGCTGCAACAACTGTTGATTACAATTTATATCTAGAGAAAATCAGTGCATGAAAATTTAGATCTGTAACAGATCCATACACTATATAGGCTCCTCTTCAAAATCTGGGGGTTTTCAGCATTACACCATATATAAGGAGTAGATATAAGATCTAAATATGCAGATATACAAAAATATTCAGATATTCAGGAATATTTAGATATGATCTCATATGTACAATGAAATAATCCTCTTCAATGGATCTCAAAGGTGAAGGGAACATCCCCAACACTTGAAAACTCCTCCTCCAAAATATGTGCCAAAAGACCCTACAACAACACCTACAGGAGTAACGCAGTTCTGGAAGCAATACTATGCTTTAGGGTTTAGAACATGATTGGCCAGATGCCAAGATCTGAAAATTTTGCTCCAATCATCCAATACTCTCTTTCCAATGGGATAGAAGCCTTCCCCACTAAAAAGGAGCACTAGAATGGTCTAGATCTGAGTAGATCTAGCCTCAACTTGCTACAGCTTTCAAAGACAACCAAACCCTCAACAGGATCTGCGTTGAAGTGGGAAGAAGAAGCTTGGCCTCAAGCCAAATAGTGGACTATGCAATACAAACTCCTCCAAGAGGCCTCTCAAGGAAAGAGGTGGGATTCTTGATCAGGAACACCCGATGCTAAACAACATTTTCAATCTAGGCTAAAAAACCAAAGAAAGTTGTATGTCTAAATAGACAATAAACCAAAATTCAATATCATTCAACAACCTTGTCATGCTGCCATCCTCTTCCTTTTATAAGTTGAGAGCTTGCAAACCCTAAACCACCTTCAATGGAATAACTTCTTTCACACAAGCCATCTCCATCTAAAACTGCGTTGTGCCTCATTGATGGCCACTCCTCCAAGACAACGTTGTAGATTTCGTCATGGTTGACCCAGTCAAAACATCCAGCCCCTTTCACAGCTAATGGTGCTTGCTTACATAGCCAAGATTTAGCCTTTTTCACATTTGGCATTCATTTATTCATTGTTTAGGAGTATTATGGACCTCCTTTACATTTTTATTCTTGAAACAGAAAAATTAAACAAAATTGAATATTCCAATTAGCTTAGGACTAATTAGAAATATTATAGTCCTCCCCTCCAAAATATTTCTTGTCCTCAAGCAACGAATAAGGTGAGTGCTGTAGCTCTTCTCCACCTCCATTGGTGACACCATCATGTGATAAGATTCCTCCATAATCTAAGTATTCACCAATCTAGCCCTCCACGTTGCTCCTCCAAATTTCTTATGAGATGTAAATAGTGCATCCCATAAGGAGACAATAGCTCAAATGAAACAAACATGGCTTGCCCAATGTCCTCCCTGAAACATGTAGCATAAGATACATGGAGAACCTTCATCCCATAGGGCACATACATACCTCCCATCCTCCCTCCATACATTCCCATAAAAAGTACAAATACATCATCAATGTATGGGAGTAAAACTATGTACAAAAAAATAGAAATTTGTGCATATGGAGGTGGGTCATAGTCCCACATGTGGAACCAGCGTAGTGCATCTCCTTCCTACATCAAATCAAGAAGTGGTAAGTGGTTTTTCCACCACTTACTTGCTTCCCATGTTATGTCACTATGGCTGAAAGTGTGAGATATATTTGGTGCCTTAGGAATGCACCCATCATGAAACACAATCTCCCTTTGTCCATCAAGGGAGTGGCCAAGTTCAGAAATTTTTGTGGCCCAAGGTTGGCCATGAAGTTTACAAGATACAATACTCCTCCTTGGAGTCACGTCCTACATAAACATGGTGAAAGAATACATGCAATCAGAAAATAAAATATGATTTACATGAGTATGTTCTTCACCAAAAATCCTCCTCATACAAATGGATTGGTGCATAGATCTATCTCCTCTCTCAAAAGAAGGAAGAGATGGCTGAAATAACTCTTTCATAGAGGCATGTTTCTGTCCCAACTCTACATGGTTCATGCATTCTTGAAAATGCTGATGTAGTTCTCCTTTCAAGCCTTCCCAATTAAAGCTCCTCATGATGATGTTGTAGATCTTCATGGAACATATGTGGCTGAAACAGAACTCTTCATGAGATCTTTGTAGAAACTTCTCCTTGAGCTTGGAGGCTCTAGACAAGAATATCATACCATGATGATAGATGAATCCTCCTTGGACTAAATAACCCTCTTCATGCAGCTAGTCATCAAGTATCATACAAGTGTGAAGATCCTTGGAATAATCCACCAGAAGTTGGGATTTCCAATATGGATCTAAACTGCCCAACAATGACAACGCTAATAATCTATCAACTGAAATGTCTATCATGTGGCTGCTATCCTCCTTGACATCTCCCATGCCAAAGGTATATGTCAGAATGTCATTCCTTCCCTTATTCTCCTCCCACAACGCAGAATCATAGACGAGAGTAGGTGATGATGATAAGGGGAGAATATCTCCCTCCTCCTTGAGCCTACCCAAGACTCCCAGCACTGTATCATTGTCTTCCAATGCTCCCATCCCTCCTGGATTTGAATCTGGAGCATCATGTGGTAAGATATCTCCCACAAAAATTGAATCAGGTGGCCTCCCAAGTGGTTTTCCACTAGATAAGAGTGTCCCATGCAGCAACCTCATTAGCATGATAGATGGGACTGTAAGGTCCTTGCTTCCAATGCGCAAATCCATATTTTTTATCTATGTGGAAGTGGTATGTGAGGGATATGTATGCATGGATTTGATCATCTGGGTTTCACCACTCTTATTGTCCACCCATTCCATTTTCAAATCCTCCCAACCAGTGGTGACTTTCCCCAATGTAATCAGCCATTGAACACCCGAAATCACATTGGTGTCGAGTATGTCAACCACAAAGAAGTGATCAACCAATGTATAAGTCCCCATGGTCACTGAAAGTGATGGGAATATGCATGCATTGCATTTTTCTATCTCTTGGGACCAAAATAGAGAATCCCTCAAAAGTATCAGTGGGTATTGCCCTCCTTTGCACTAGATGGGAATCAATGAAATTGTGGGTTGCCCTACTATCAATAAAAATAGAGACCCTCTGATTCAAGATGGAACCTTGAAATCTTAAGGTCAAGTACTTAGGTAATCCTCTCAAAGATGCAAGAGCCCATCCAATAGGTGAAAATGCTCCATCCCCATCTCCTGATGGTGTTGGCTCTCCTCCTGTAGTGTCAACCTCGTGACCTCTTCTTGGTTCATCTTATTATTCCTCCTCAACATCTAAGAAGACCTCTATGTAATGTGCTTTTCTAGAAGCAAATCTATGTCCAGGTGCCCATGATTCCTAGCAAGTGAAGCATAGCTTCCTTTTTCTTAGATCTCTCCAGATTTCATCATCAAGAGGCTTCTTGTATGAGCTCTCCTTGGAAGGGGCAATTTTTTATTCTTTTCCATTTGAAGGAAAAGAGGGCTTATACTGAAAGCTTTCCTTTTATTTTGGCAAGGCATCTTGAAGATCTCTAGCCCTTTCAATAGCATCATGTAGGTTGGTCGGCTTGATAGATTTAACCAACCCATGAAGAGGTTCATCTAAACCATCAATGAACATGTACACCCTTCTTGTTGCAAACAAATCAGGAACCATAATGGATAATATTAAAAATTTAGAAATGTAAGACTCTGTATTATCTGATTGTTTCAAATTTACAAGGCTCATGAATGGTGCCTTTGGATCTCTTCTATCAAATCTTTCCACCATCCTTCTAATGAACTTTGAAAGTAGTCACATTGGAATGACCCTATGCAGACAAGCCATGGAACCACCAATTATGTGCTTTACCTTCAAATTGTAGTGCTACAATCTTGATAGCCTCCATCTGCGGGACCTTGTTCAACTGAAAGTAGATGTCAAGCTTTTCCACCCATGAATTGGCAGAACACTTGGATGACCCATCAAAGTTGGGTAAGAAGAATTTTCCCATAGAGTGATGTCGATCATGATTCTGAATGAATCTGCCACCTCTATGATGATTCCCTGGTCTTATTTTGTCCTTGATGTGATAAAAATTCTAAAAAATCAAGTAATATTTGAATCTTTGATTTTGAGACTCATATTTTTCTAAATAGTCTTCAAGGGATTATTGCTCTTGAAACCCTTCATTTCCCACAACCAAAAAGGTAGGCATGGTAGAGCGTTGGGAAACTTGTGGCTGATGCACTTGTTGATCATTCCAGTGGTGATACATGGCAGAGATTTCTCCAAGATGAAATCCTTTAGGGGATTCTTTGATTCTTTCCAATCTCATCTCTTTGATCTCTCTAGAAAGATCTCGTATGGCTTTCAAAAGGATCTTAGGAAAATTATTTTCTTCTTCTTCACTTCCAGATACAGGGGCTTTACCCTTGTCTTCATTGTCATTGGTGTAATCAAATTTATTCTTCTTTCTTCTCTTTAGATACCTCTTATATTTGTTGGTAAGAGGTTATTCTTCTTTAGAAGACATATTGGTTTCTTAGAAAACACAGGTTGTGCCAAGATTATTCTCTAATACTACTGTAATATTCCCAGATGGGGAATGCAACAATAAAAATCAGATTTGCAGGAAAATAATGTAGATCATCAAAGTCATAGCAGGAGGCCAATATGGAGACCTTTCAAATGGATTTATAGCAAACAATCAGATATAAAATATGGCCCATAAGATGCATAACTGGAAATACAAGACTCTAATAGAATAAAATCCTAAAAAGATGTGTTGCAACCATGTATTGAGACTGAAAAATACTTGACAACATTATTTTGATGAGATACAACAGCTTTTTATTACACTTTAGATTTAGAGAAAATCAGTGCATGAAAATTCAGATCCGTAACAAATCCATACACTAGATAGGCTCCTCTTCAAAATCCCCTTGGGGTTTTCAGCATTACACCATGTACAAGGAGTAGATCTAAGATCTAAATTTGCAGATCTACAGAAATATTTATATATTCAGGAATACTTAGATCTGATCTGATATGTACAGTAAAATGATCCTCTTCAATGGATCTCAAAGGTGAAGGGAAGATCCCCAACACTTGAAAACCACTCCTCCAAAAGATGTGCCAAAAGACCGTACAACAGTACCTACAAAAATAACGCATTTCTGAAAGTAATACTGCGTTGTAGGGTTTAGAACATGATTGGCCACATGCCAAGATCTAAAAAATGTGCTCCAATCATCCAATACTCTCTTTCCAATGGGATAGAAGCCTTCCCCACTAAAAAGGAGTAGTAGAATGGTCTAGATCTGAGTAGATCTAGCCAAAACTTGTTGTAGCTTTCAAAGACAACCAAACCCTCAATAGGATCTACATTGTAGTTGGAAGAAGAAGCTTGGCCTCAAGCCAGATAGTGGATTATGCAATACAATATCCTCCAAGAGGCCTCTCAAGGAAAGAGGTGGGATTCTCGATCAAGAACACCTAATGCTAAACAACATTTGCAATCTAGGCTGAATAGCCAAAGAAATTTGTATGTCTAAACAGACAATACACCAAAATTCAATATCTTTCAACAACCTTCTCATGCTTCCATCCTCTTCCTTTTATAAGTTGAGAGCTTGCAAACCCTAAACCACCTTCAATGAAATAACTTTTTTCACACAAGCCATCTCCATCTAAAACTGCGTTGTGCCTCATTGATGGCCACTCCTCTAAGATAACGATGTAGATTTGGTCATGGTTGACCCAGTCAAAACATCCAACCCCTTTCACACCTAAGGGTGCTTGATTACATAGCCAATATTTAGCCTTTTTCACATTTGGCATTGATTTATTCACTGTTTAGGAGTATTGTGGACCTCCTTTACATTTTTATTCTTGAAACAGAAAAATAAAACAAAATTGAATATTCCAATTAGCTTAGGACTAATTTGGAATATTACATCCCTATCTTTGATGAAATTGATTCACTTGACCAAAAATTAAATTTTACTTGATGTATCTACCTCTAGTAACTATAAAATACATAATTATATTTTATTTTCACATTTACATCATTAAAACTTCATGAAATTCATCAACCGACTGAGAAGAAGTCAAATTTCTGAAGATGATAGTTTTGGAATATATTATATTCTTTGGAAGGTAATAATGTCTTTTTATTATGTCGAAAGTTGAATACAATATTATGTAAGATAGTAACATATCATATCCCATATTCATTATGGCATAATATACTCTTGTACCCAATTATTATATAATGAGGTGTTATTTTAGAGAATTATATTATCCCACATTCAATATGTGAGAGTAATTCCTCCACATCTCTAGGTATATAATAGGGTCAAGGGATCTTTGTTTTAAATCATCACATCTCATATTATGCTCATAATGTCATTTGTATTGGGTTATTTGTAGTTGCTCTCTTTGTAAGATTGCAGGAAATTTCTGGAGATAATAGAAGACAACCTTCCTGTGGATGTAGCCCAAGACAACCTTCCTGTGGACATAGCCCAATTGGGTGAACCACATATATCTGTTATATTATTTTTCCTTCTTCTCTTTATGTTCTTATTTTGATGTTGATATGTTGTTGGTTTCTTAGATAAATAGCTAGTTTAGTATATCTAATATTCTAACATGGTATTCGTCTATCTGCTAACCATTAGGCTTCACTTCATATATGGGCATTATTCTACATATTTGAGATTTGTTTTTCTCGTAACCCTAACTTTGTTGTGTAGTTTTTTTTGCAGTTTTTTTTCAAGGGGCTCATGATTTTTTTTCTATAAGATCTATATATTTTTTGGATTTTCAAGGGGTTATTGATTTTTTTTCTATAATATCCATTTGTTTTTTGAATCCTCCTCAAGGAGATCTATCTTATGGTTGTAATATTCAGTTACAACAGTTTTTTACAGGGCGGAAGATTGGCAGATTGAGGGTTCAGATCAAAATTTCAGCCGCATAGGTGGATGCAGAGTGGCTAAGCCATTTCCGAAAATTGGTTATAATAAGAATTTGGAACATTATTGAGTGTTTTTTTTCCACTTGAAGTTTTTTGTCATATCTGTTACCTTTTGTGTAGAATTTCCTAAAAAAGAGTAGATATTTGGGTTCCTCTCACCGAGCTACCCAATTTCAAAAACAAATCAGCTCAAATGGAGTCCTGGAAGAAAATTTAACGTTGAATTAAGATTGGTAGTTTTTTCAAGTTTTTTGGTGACGACAAATGAACTGCATAAATTTAAAGTTCTATCCACTTTTTCTCTTGTCATTTCTTTCATTTGGGTTTATATTTATTGTCAAAAATTCTATCATTATGACTTCGGAAGTAGCTTCTATTCTTGAACTTATCGGCTCTAACTATCCTTAATGGAAAATCAAAATGATTGATGTTCTCATGAGTAAGAACCTATGGAGGTTGGTTAATGGTGAACACAAGAAACCTACATATGCTCAAGCCTTGATTAAATGGGAAGAAAAGTTTGATCAAGCAAGAGGGCTCATTGGGAAAATGGTTTTAGATAGTCTTCAATTAAGTATTGAGGCAAAAGACAGCCCAATCGAGGTATGAGAAATTCTTGCTTCTTTATTTTATAAATCTGATGATGTTTCTGCTTATTACCTTGAAAAGCAGATTCATGAGCTAGATCCTACAAATTTGATCGATTAGAATTATATCTTATTGAAAACCTTAAATGAAAAATTAAATAATTGTGGTAAAGATTACAAGAAGAAAAACTCTGCTCTTATCATTCTTGTAGGTCAAAAATTGCCATCTTGTTTTGACATGTTCATCCAAACTAGGAATAGAGCTCTTGAATGTCTCAAAGTACCATGAAACCTACTTTTGATGATTTTTGTAAAGTTTTGATAAATTATAAAGAAATTTTGACTGCTTTAGGACAAGTCTCGCCTAATAAAGCTCTTATGGCGCATAATAAAAATCCTAAGAAAAGTTTTAATAATGCCAAAGGTTCTTGTTCACATACTTCTAATAATACTAATAATAATGGTCATGCTTCTCATGCACATCATGAAACTAGTAAGAAGAAAAAAGTGTATGATCCTTGTAAGCATTGTGGTAAAACTAACCATCTTGAGAAGAATATCTTTAAAGTGAAATATTTTATGACTAAAACAAACAAGAAAAATTCTAATGAATCTCAAGTAGCTTTATGTGTATCTATTGTTTCTTCTAATAATTCTTCTTCTAATGTGAAATGGATAATGGATTCTGGTGCTTCTAAACATATGAATGGTAATGCTTCTTTATTTACATCTAATGACACTAAAAAGAACTCATCTCATAAAGTTTCTATTAGTGATGGTAAAAAAATTTCCGTAATTGCTTCTAGTAATATTAATGTCGCTAATGGTCAATTGGAAGATGTTTTTCATGTTAAAAACATTCCCATCAACTTACTTTCTATTTATTGGGCATGTCAGAAAGGTTTTAAATTTGAATCTTGGCCCGATAAATATGTTCTTAAAGATATCAACCTAAATTACAAAGTAGTTTCTTTTGGCCATGTTGATCATACAGCTAGTTTATATAAATTTACACGTTTTAATTCAACTAAGAGACAACCATTTTATTTCTATGTTTCTCATGCTGATGAACTAAGTAAATTATGGCATGAAATGGGTCACTTGAATTATGGTAAAATGCAAATACTAACTAAAATGGTTCATGGTTTGCCTAAAATTTCTTCTACTACTGGTGTTTGTGAAGGATGTGTTATTGGTAAACATCATAGAGAAATTTTTGACAAAGGTAAATCCTAGTGTGCTAAAGAACCTTTGTAATTAATTGATAGTGATATCTGTGGTCCTCTTGAAGTTCCTTCAATATCTAATGCAGTTTATTTTCTTACCTTTATTGATGACTTTAGTATAAAATCTTGGGTTTATTTTTTGAAAAATAAAAGTGAAACATTTGTAAACTTTCAAGAATTTAAATCCATGGTTGAAAATGCATCTGGTAAGAGTATTAAAAATTTCTAATATAATAATGGGGGAGAATTTGTTAAGAAAAAATTTCATACATATATATCTAAGCATGGTATTCAACATCAAAATATTGTTCCTTACACACCTTAAAAAAGTGGTATTTCTGAAAGGAAAAACATAAATTTAGTTAAAATGGCTAGATGTATTCTTTATTCTAAAGGAATATATAAGAAATTTTGGGTTGAAGCCATATGTTGTGATAATTTATTTTAAATAGATTTCCTACTAAAGTTGTTAGGCATGTTACCCCTGAGGAAAAATGGAATGGACATAAACCAAATATTATTAATTTTAAGGTGTTTTGTTTTGAATGTTGGACTCATATTCCTAATGAAAAACGGAAAAAGTTAGAACTCAAATCCCACAACTGTATCTTCATTAGTTTCGATGAGAATTCCAAGGCTTACATGTTTTTTGATTCTTCTAATAAAAGTATCATAATCAGAAGGGATGTTCAATTTCATGAAGTCTCCTCCCCGACTGAGTCTGTAGAAACTCATATTACCTCGAATTTACCAATACCATCTGTTACTACTATTCCTGTGACTCCTTCTTCCAGTTATGTGCCTCTTATTGATATTTATTCTTCCTCTCCCTCAAGTATTCTACCTGAAACTCATGAAGCTCCTGAAGTGACTCATGTTCCTTCTATTCTTCCTGTTTGGGCTCGAAAACCCTTCAATCTGTAGGTAGTGAGGTCTAAAATCCTTTCGACACTTGTCGAACTAGATCTAATTTTTCTCTTCTGAACAAAGTTTTGGCCACAGATGATCTTGCTACTTATCCTCAAGCTAAGGGTAATCCTCATTGGGAAAAAGTTATGTTTGCTGAATATGAATCTCTTTTGAGAAACAAGACTTGGTCTCTTGTTCCTCTTCCTCTAGGAAATAATTTAGTTGGTTGTAAATGGGTTTATAAAACTAAGTTCACTGCAAAAGGACAGATTGAAAAGTATAAAGCTATATTAGTTGCCAAAGTCTTTAATCAACTTGAAGGTATTGATTATAATGAAACTTTTTCTCCTGTTTCTAAAATGAACACAATAAGAACCATTTTATCACTTGCTGCATATTTTAAGTGGGAAATTCATCAAATGGATGTTAAAGTGCATTTTTAAATGGTGATATTACTGAAGAAATTTATATGCAACAACCTCCTGGTTTTATTTCTACTGAATCGTCAAGTTTAGTATGAAAATTACACAAATCCTTATATTGTCTCAAACAAGCCTCTAGGGATGATAAAATTGATGCATATTTCTTGAATAATGGTTTTAAGCATCATATATCTGATCCAAATCTGTATGTTAAGAACTATGGTGATAGAGTCCTCATTATTTTTTTACATGTAGATGATTTAATTATGACTGGAAGCCAGCTTGTATTAATTCAGATATGAAAATTTCCCTTTAAAAGTAGTTTGAGATGATAGATCTCGGTACATTTCACTATTTCTTGGGTCTTCAGATCTAGCATATGATTGATGGTATTTTTATCTCTCAACCTAAGTATGTGACAGATCTATTGACTCGTTTCCATATGATTAATTGTAAACCTGCTCCTACACCATTTCAATCCGGTGTAAAGTTAACTATTGAGTCTACCATTCCACTAGTTGATGCTACTCTTTATTGTCAGCTCATTGGAATTTTAATATATTTATCTCACAGTAGACCAGATCTCTCTTTGGTCATCAGTATGATTTCTCAGTTCATGCAGAAACCTCATGAAAGTCATTGGAAGGAAGCCAAGAGAATTATACGATATTTATAAGTGACATTGCACTTTGGTGTATTTTATTCGAGTAGTGATACAATTATGCTCTTTGGTTATACAAGGCAGGTGACAGTTTTGATCGACGGTCAAATTTTGGTTACATATTTCAACTTGGTTCAGGCCCAATCTCTTGGTCCAACAAGAAGTTGAAGACTCTTTCTTTATCTTCATGTGAAGTAGAGTATAGAGTAGCCAAAGAAGCAACTAAAGAATCTATTTGGTTATGACATGTTCTTACCAAGCTTGGTCTGGTTCCGAAATCGCCCACCATGTTGAAATGTGACAATCAGGGTGCAATTCAACTTGTTTACAATCCGATATATCACTCCAAAACAAAGCATATCGGCCTTGATGCTCATTATATTCGAGGTCTTGTTGTCGATGGTATTATTTCTCTAGAGTATTGTCCTACTGAGAAACATGCATCTGATATCTTCAGCAAATCCTTGATAGAAGCGAAGTATGTGTATCTTCATTCTTTGCTTGGGATGAGGGAAGTTGCAATCAAGGGGGAGTAGTAATGACTCATTCCTTCCTTAGTGTTGGGTAGTTTTAGGATGGCCCCTTCTCTCAGCCATTATTAAGCAGGAGTGTTGGAATATATTATATTACTTGGAAGGTAATAATGTCTTTGTATTTTGTTAGAAGTTGAATACAATCTTATGGAAAAGAGTAACACATTATATCCCATCTTCACTATGGCATAGTATACTCTTGTACCCATTTATTATATAAGGAGGTGTTATTTTGGAGAATTATATTATCCCACATTCAATATGTGAGAGTAATTCCTCCACATATATGGGTATATAATAGGGTCGAGGGAGATTTTTGGAAAATAATCTTGTCTCATCTTGTGCTCATACTATCATTTGTATTGGGTTATTTGTAGTTACTCTCTTTGTAAGATTGTAGGATATTTTTGGAGATAATAGAGGACAACCTCCCCATGGGTGTAGCCCAATTGGCTGAACCACCTATATCTATTGTATTATTTTTCCTTAGTTCTCTTTATTTTCTTATTTATATGTTGATATGTTGTTGGTTTCTTAGATAGATAGCTATTTTAGTAGATCTAATATTCTCACAGATAGGAAATCTGGAAAAAGTGCATCATGCCATTCAAGTTGATTTTGTATTGCTTTGCTGAAGTAAAAATTGAGCTCAAGATAGATCATTGGAAAAATATTCATGTATAGTTGCTATATATGTCGTTAAGCACTAAAAATTACGGATGTAAGCTCCTGAAAAATCATTTTTCCCAAAACTGGTCAAAAAGCGCAGCGCCAGAAGGAAAAGTGTAGTGTGCCCCTAAGAAAAGCGTAGCGTGAGATTGTAGACCAATTTTGGAGGCCTTCCTACTCCAAATTGAGCTCATGATAGCTCATTGGAAATATATTTATGGCTGCTACACAATGGACCCCTCAATCACTTAAAATGATCAAGTATATCCCCTCAAAAATTAATTCTCCCAAGCCTGGTAAAAAAGCATAGCGTGTCCCTAAGAAAAGCACAGCGTGAAGCTTCAGGTCACGTTTGGAGGCCTTTGTAAAGTCAATATTGGGCTCATGATAGTGCATTGGGAATAATTTTCTGTCTAGTTATCATTTTACACATCAACAAAGTCATTTGGACACTCCATGACAGAGAAAAATGCATTTTCTCAAGAGTACTCCAGAAGTACATCAACTCTCCTGTAGCAACTATATTTTGGGCATTTATCCCAAATAATAGCAGACATGTGTATAAAATGAAGGAGGTTTATGTTCCTTCTTCTATTATTTACAAAAAAATCTTTCATATTTTTCAAATTCATCTCCATTTGGTCAGAAAAATACTTTGAAGCATAATTGTTCCTATGAGTGCGAAAATTTTCAAAAGTGCACCAACTTGCACCAAGATACAAAATTGCTCCAAATCTTCTCGAAATTGGTCTAGAGATGCTTGATGAGGTATTTTATGAAACCATGGCTGCATCAACAAGAAAATCCAACTTACCCTTCTCCTTTTGGTTGATTAGGGTTTCTTTGATTTTTTCCCTCAATTGTCTGACTTTCACCTTGGAGATAAAATTCATGGTGTAGTGATGAGTGGCCATGTACCTTCTCAGATTGTTATCTCTATTATCCCTCTCAAGGAGCTGCTGACACCTAACCTCCCTTATTATATATCTTCTTCTCTTCCTCCATAGGTTCATTGCGAGGGGAAAACCATAGCGGTGCAAAATAGGGGATGGTGGGAAAGGAGTAGGATGGATGGTTTAGGAGAAGGAAAATGGGATGGGAAAATTTTAGGAGGTATGGAAGGGTGTTAGGGAGGTATGAGAGGTGAAAAGGGAGGCAGGGAAGGTAGGAGTAGATCTAGGGAATTTAATTACAGGTCTAGGGATAGAAGGCTGCCACAAACACAACGTAGGGTAGTGATGATGGTGTAGGGACTAGGGTTTTAGGGAATATGATATAGGAATGGGGAATGAAGGGATGTGATGGTTGTGGGGGATGGTTAAGAGTGTGAGAGAGGTAAAAGGGTCTAAGGGAAAACAATTTTATCTTGCAAACTTGAAAAATAGTGTTTAGTCACTAAAACATAGTATGGAGGTCAATGGGGGGTTTTCACACCAAAATTATGAAAATGAGCTGCAAGGATGGGTTTGTAGGATGTAGATTACATGAAAATAAATGAATGACCACTAACAACCTTCAGAAAACCTCAAGAAATTATTTTATGCCTCCAAGTGATAAAGGGAAGCGTCACTGAGAAAAGCTCAACGAGCTGAGGAAAAGCATAGCGAGTTTTGCAAAAGGTGCAACGTCTTTGGAAAAAGTGCAGCGTGCTCACCTGAAAAGTGCAATGATGGGCCAGAAACTCAATTTATTGGATAAAAAATTGGTTTTTTGACTTGGTAAAGTTGAGAGCTCAATGCTGAAGAGTAAGAATGAATTTATTTTAGTATTTTAGGTCCCTTTAAACTTGGAGAAAAATCATTAAATGAACATGGACCCACATTTCCTTTTTTCAAAATCAACTTTTCATTTTCTTTTTTCCTTTTACCTTGAAATTGATCTTTGAAATTTGAAATTTTGGTGGCTTTGGAAAACTAAATTTTTTCTTGAAACCTTGAACATTTGCTGGTGGAACTCTGAAGTACTTATTACAAATTAGGAACATAAAATTACATTTTTCTTTGAAATCAAATCAAATACTTTATTTTACCTCCTTCACTTGTTGGACTTTATGCATGGAATGATGATTTGATGACCTTGTAACCCTAAAGACATAATGGAGACTCTAGAATAAACGAAACCATGATGAAAATGAATGTAATGAAGATGACAACTTACAAATGATGGTACACTCAGCTGAGAGGTGAAATGAGCTAGAAACTAGTAAAATTTTGGAAGGAGTAAAATCAGACCTAGATCTACATCTAGTGACCAAATTTTTGCATGAGGACTTAATGAAATGACAAAAATTTTACTTAAAGACCCTATTAGAACATGATAAGATTCCATTTGATCACTAGTGACAGGATGAAAAAACAAAAACTAACATGTTGCATCACTTGTCCTCCATAAACATGACCTGGGAAGACTTCTTAGAGATATTGTCAGTAGCACTTTCTCTCTTTACTATTACATCATCACCGCAACCAATCATGAGATTGGTTCTTCTAGAATTCCTATTCAGCTTTTAGATGTACCTAGGGTTGTGGGATTTCTCACATATGAGAGAGGGAAGACACAATTTTTTATGCCTAAGTCTACCAGTAGTTTTCTTACACTTGGCTCCCATGTTGAGCAATGTTATCAAAGAATGAGGAGGTCAAATCAGTTGAAGACATCATCAAGGAGAAAGATAAAGAGATAGCAGAATTGAAAGAGGCCTTCAATATTGCACAATCCTGAATTACTTTCCTTGAGCGAGAAAAAATTCAATTGCAAGTGAATCAGCTCCTACAAGCCAAGTACAAATCATACATGGAGGTGAACAGAGGTAAAGGAATTTTTTTTATTTTTTTATTTTTTTTATTTTTTTTTCTGTTAACCGAATGAAGGAGATGGAGGTTGAAACACACGCAAAAAAATACGAAGAACAAGAGGCCTCAAAAGGGCCTTGAAGAGAGAAAGACAATCAATTCATCAATATGAAGAATTGAGATTTGATGAGCTCATTTCCATGGAGATCAATGAGTACTGAGAGCTTTGGTTATCAAGAGCTAAAGAGCATCTGTAGAATCTATTGAAATTTTTTAGAAAGGATAAAACGTTGCAGAGGCACATGGCAAACCATTATCGCACCAGGGGCACCATTTCTCAAATAAGGTTGAAAAAAGTGAAGAAAAGGCTGAAAGAGGCACAATAAAGCTCAAGGAGGAGGATATATTGGATTTATTGGTTGGAGCTTCTTTAGTCATGTAGACTATCTCTTGTAGGTGCCAAAGAACCAATTTTGAGATATTTTGAGCAATTTTGGTATTTTACATGATTTTTTGCAAAATTCTGGAAATTCCTCATTGCAGAAGGGTAACAGACTGTTATGAATTTTATTTTGGAGGCATAGAAATGGTTATTTATTTACATAGATGAATGTATTTTTACAAGTACATCATATATCGGGAACCCTCATGGCATGAAAAGATACAATTTGGGAGAAAAATCTCAAAAGCCACCCATTTTTCTTGTTTATGCCTCCTTTTTGGTTAATGAGCATCTGAAGAAGCTATTGAAAAAGGTTAAAAAGGATAACAAGATGCAGAGGCACATAGCAAACCATTAGCACACCAGGGAGACCATTTCTCAAATAAGGCTGAAACAAGTGAAGAAAAGGCTTAAAGAGGTACAAATCAAGCTCATGGATAAGGATAAATTGGATTTATTAGCAGAAGCTTCTTTAGCCATGTAGCCTATCTATGGTAGGTTCCAAGGAACAAATTTTGAGAGATTTTGAAAAATGTTGGTATTTTACATGATTTTTTGTAGAATTATGGAAATTCCTCATTGCAGAAGGGTAACAGACTTGTATGAATTTTGTTTTGGAGGCATACAAATGGTGATTTATTTACATGGATGGATGTATTTTGATGAGTACATCATATATCAGGAACCCTCATGGCATTACAAGCTATAATTTGGGAGAAAAAACTCAAAAACCACATATTTTTCATGTTTCTGCCTCCTTTTTGGACCCCCCGTTGTGCTTTTAAGTGACCCTAGGAGAATGGATTGTTGAAGGCCTTCCCGTGATCCATTTTTCAAAATTCAAGATATTATGGAAGCTAGACACATAGGGCTAGTTGCTTGATCTCTTAGAAGTGGATTTTGACTTTTCAAAGTGCCTCAAATGTTCCTCCAAAGATTTGTTATGATTATGTAAATATGCTCCTGTCATGATGTTCATAATGAAATACTTCACATGCGAAGGAATATTCTCTGGGACATATGGGTATCGCATTAGGATTTTGATGCATTTTACCTCAGTCAAAAAAATTTATTTCCCTCATTATTTATAAAAGAGCTTGATTAATATGGATGAGAAGGTTTAGACCAGAAGGGAAGATCATCATACTAGTCTCTTTCATCATGGCCTAATTAAGCTCATTGTGTTGCATCACTTTTCCTCCATAAACATGACTTGGGTAGACATCTTAGAGAGATTGTCAACATCACTTTCTGTTTTTCCTATTACATCATCAACACAATCAATGGATATTGGCTCTTCTAGCATGCCTATTCAGCTTTCACATGTCCCTAGGGTCGTGATATTTTCTCACACATTTGAGAGAGGGAAGAGACAAGATGTTGTGCCTAATTCTACCATTATTTTTCTTAAACTTGGAACCCATTTTCAACAATGTTAGATAGAGGAGCATCCTCTCTTGCATCAACATTATGAGTCAGTGCCATTGGATCCTAAGGTATCAGAGCATGAAGAGTTTAGATCAGTTGAATACATCATCAAAGGGAAATATAAGGAGATAGCATAATTGAAAGAGGCCTTCTCCATTTCCCAATCACGAATTACTTTCCTTGAGCAGGAAAAATTTCAATTCCAAGTGAATGAGATCCTACAAAGCAAGTACGAATCAAACATGGAGGCCAACAGAGTTAAAGGCAAGAAAATTTTTGTTGTTGATGAAATGAAGGAAATGGAGGCTGAAACAGACACAAAAATACCAAGAATAAGAGGTCTCAAAAGGGCATTGGAGCGAGAAAGACAGTCAATTCATCAATCTAAAGAATTGACATTTGATGAGCTCATTTCCATGGAGATCAATGATAGAAAACTTTGTTTATAAAAAGTTAATGAGCATATGTATAAGCTATTGAAAAAGGTTAAAAAGGATAATAAGGTGAATACGCACATGGCAAACCATTATCACACGAGTGACAACATTTCTCAAATAAGGTTGAAACAAGTGAAGAAAAGGCTTAAAGAGGAAAAAATAAAGCTCATGGAGAAGGATAGATTGGATTTATTGGCTGAAGCTTTTTTATCCATGTAGCCTATGTCTTGTAGGTTCCAAAGAACCAATTTTCAGATTTTTTGAGAAATTTTGGCATTTTACATGACTTTTTGTAGAATTCTGGAAATTCCTCATTGTAGAAGGGTAATATACTGTTATGACATTTGCTTTGGAGGCATCTAAATTGTGATTTATTTACATGGATGGATGTATTTTGATGAGTACATCATATATCAGGAACACTCATGGCATGAAAAGCTACAATTTCGGAGAAAAAGTTCAAAAACCACCTTTTTTCATGTTTTTGCCTACTTTTTGAAGCCTCTATTACACTTTTGAGTGACCTTGGGAGAATGGATTTTTGCAAGACTTCCTATGATCCATTTTTAAAAATTCAAGATGTTATGGAACATAGACACATAGGTCTAGTTGTCCGATCTTTTAGAAGTGGAATTTGAATTCTAAAAGTGCCTCAAAAGTTCCTCCAAATTTCTATTACACTTATGTAAATTGTTTTTTAAAATATTCAATCAGAATTGTCACAAATTAGCATTAGATTCCCTCAAGACACTTGTCAAGCTCAGAAATGGTCAAAAATTCGAGCAAGTATTGTCATATGAGTTTTCATTATATTTATTGGGTTTTTTTTTGGATTCCTATCATTAAGAAATTTGTAATTAATGTAAGGGACAAACGCTCTTAGTCTATAGCCAAAATTCAAGGAATGGTTTCTAACCTCCTTAGAAACTAGGAAATGACTCATATTTTGCATTTATGATCCATTTTGGATGGGATTTAGACCTGATGAGGTGTCATAGTCTATATTTTCTATAATTAGACTCGCTTTTGTCTTTTTTTGGCATGGATAGTCTCATATTGCTGTGGAGGTCTTGTAATCAACTTGTGGAATGAAATCAGAGACAAATTTGCAGGAATTGTGTTGAGATACTTGTGGTATGCTTTGGAGCATATGTGTTTCTCAAGTATGTTTATCATTTTATATTTAATAACATTTACTTATTCATATATTTCTATCTTGTAAGTTTGAGAGAATAATTCATGTTTATGCATGCTCTTTTTTAGACAAGATTCACCATATATTGTTTATTTTCTTCTAAATTGAATGAATTCACCTCAGTACTCATTCAAGGTATCCTTAATTTTCATCCTATTCTCAATGAATGATTAATATGTTGTCATACTACCTATCTTGCCTCTCACATGTTGATCAATGGTTGTCATTGATTTCAACCCAAGTAGAACCAGTGGCTACCTCAATCTTGCATGGGAATTTTGACCTACCAAATTACTATATTTTGGGTCAAGAATAGTTTTTTATGGTTTCTACTTGTCGAGATGGTTTTGTTTATATATGGCACGCCATGTAACTCTTCACGGTTTGAGAGATATTTATGTTTGAAGTTTGTAACCCCCGTTAGTGGGCTAAAACCCCATGGGGTTGTGGCATGAATCATTGAAAAGTCAATAATTAATAATTTTTAAGCTCCTAAAATCCCTCCCACGTTCACTTGTTGAATTCCCTCTCAACTTAAGCATTTATATAAATTTTCATCCTCATCTCCTCCTCTTGTAGGGATTTTGCTACCTCGAACAGGTAATCGTGGCATTTGCGCTATAAAAAAATTTCTACGAAGTTTCAAAAGCTGAAATTTTTATGAGACAAAGCTGAAATCCTGAGAAGCTCCTATAAAACTTTCAGATCAAAATGCACAATAGTTTCAGAGATATGATCTGTGGAATTCAATGGTTTTGCAGGCTCTTGAACCTCATATCAAAGAATTAACCTTGGGAAAATCGTTATAACTCTCTATTTGAGTATCGGATTAGAATTCTGTAAAAAGTGACAGATAGTGCATGGAATGTAGCTTTCTTTGTATCCATTTTAAAGCTGAATGAAGAAGAAATGACACATGGAAAACCATACAAGTTCTCTCTACTGAACTAGTCCATAATTAGGGCATTGTGAGAGATTGGGCATAAATCTCACTTGAAGAATGAAAATTGGTTCAGACATGTGGAATTGGAAAAAAGACTTAGAGGGCTACTACAGGATCAAAAATCACATATTGGGGATCTGAAATATTAGATATACACCAGATTTAATATCGAGCTCCTAGAAGGCAAGAAAAAGCTAGATCATGTGTTGCCAAGGGTCGCAAAGGACTAGACTTTCTAGGGCAGAAAATAAAATCAAGGTACAATAGAGGGTAGCATGACAAGAAAATAAATCAATGTGCATAATAGTAGCAATAATTTCACCACATGAAGTCTTCAAGTTGGTAGCACTGCATATAGTCATTGTAAAGGTATCATTGTACTAAGTCATTCTAAATGCATCATTGTAAAAATTGTACAAGTGTCTATCTACCAAGAGTTGAAGAGGTAGTGTCGGGAGGTCTAGGATCATCATTATGTGGTTGTGTCATAGTTTGGGTTATGGTCTAGTGTGTCTTCTTCTTCTACATCATTCTATATCATTGTAAAGTGGACCATTTTCCTTGGTACGAGAGTCCATTCTTGTTTTATTCTTCTATAGGGTGGTAAGGTGGTGCTAGGGCGAGTTGTAGCTCATTTGGTGTCAGGGCGTCCGTTCATTTGACTACTGAAGAATCTTGAGCATTGGAGCGTCCATCCAGTGGCAGTTGGAGAAGAATGCTTTTCTAGATTCTAGGAAGTTGGAGCTTTATTTTCAATTGGAGTTGAATATTAAAGAATTATTAGAAAAGCATTCAGGTGGTTTTTGTCTCAGAGTGGGTTTCCACCTTAAAAAATGTGTGCATTTGTGTTCCTTTTGTTTACTGATATCATTTTACAAACACTGATAATAATTTAAGATTAACTAATTCTCTGAATGATTAATAATAATACTAATTGAAAGGAATACTGATTCACCCCCCCTCTCAGTATTTCCAACAATTGGTATCAGAGCTTGGTTCCTTCAATAATAGTTTAATAGCTAGAAGGAGGTCATGGATCATACCAAGAATGGTGTACCTCTGTTCAATGAAAATAATTATGCACTCTAGAAAGGAAGAATGGAGGTCTATCTCTTGGTGCAAGGTTACGAAGTATGGGACACTATTCAAAATGGCTTTACACCAACCATGGATGAACAAGGTAAGAAGAATTTAGTGAATGATGTAAAATCAAAGAATATTATTATCAGTGGACTTATTGAATCTACTTATCATAAGGTGTTGGGTTGTAAAATTGCCAAAAATGTATGGGAAAAGCTTGAGAATATATATGCAGATGATTCAAATGTGAAAGAAGAAAAGCTTCAAATTTATAGAGAAAAATTTGAGCAACTTAGAATGAAAGAATATGGCAACATTGCTGCATAATTCCAATACGTTGATGAAATAGCCAACACTCTGGAAGGATTGGGAGAGCTAGTTGATGAGAAGACTATTATACAAAAGATTCTTAGAATGTTACCAGGGAAATTGAACCCGAAGGTATTGGTCTTAGAATACAGTGCAAATTTGGAAAAAATCAGCAAAGAGGATGGAGTTCTCATAGCATATGAAATGATACTTGATGAAGAAGAGGGTACTTCGCATCTAGAAACTGCGTTCATTGCATCTAAGAAAACCAATAAGGACAAACAACCTTCAATTGAAAATACATGCACCTGCAAGTGTGAAGAAAAGGGAGATGATGAAGAAGGTCTTTCAGATGAATAATATGCTTACTTTAAGAGAAAAATAAAAATTGGTCAGGGAAAATTCAAAGTTAAACATCCATTGATATGTTTCAGCTGTGGTGAGGTTCAACATTTCGCAAAAAAATGTCCGAACAGAAGTGATGGAAACTCAAAATGAAAGAAAGGCTTTAATAAATTCAACAATAAAGGGAAAATGAAAGGATCCAAAAGGAACTTTCTCTCTAAAGAAGATAGCTCATCATCCTATGAAGATAGTGACAGCGAAGAAGAAGCCAATGAGAGTATTTTTTATGGCCAAGCACAATAAACAAGAGGTATCAAACACTGAAGAAGAAGGGTTGACCATAGAAGAATTTTCTAAGCAGGAAATCACACTTATAAAAGAGCTCAAGGCAGGGAAGGTCCGTTCCAATACTCTTGAAGAACAAGTTCAAGGTCTAAAAATTGAATTTGAAGAACAAAAATGTATTGAAGAGTCACTTCAAAAGAAGTTGGAAGAAAGTAACCAAGAAAGGGAAGCATTAGAAGCCGAAGTAGTCTCGCTGCATAAGGAAGTGAAGAAGGGAAAAAATATACAAAACTATGGAAACAGCTCAAGGGAATTGGAAGAACTCATCAACAATCAACGATCTTACAATGATAGAACTTTCCTCAGTTAAAAAGAAGAAGAAGCAGAACCTTCTACAACAAAATACAATAAACCTATGAGATCTGACATGCATGTAGACTTCATTGGACAAGTTTCATAAGAACACCCTTGGAAGACCATTCCTCGATGAATATTTCCATCCAGGTACCAACATATTTTTCATGGCTATTGTTATTCATGTGGAAAATTTGGCCATATAGTTGTATAATGTCACACGTACCCTAGGAACCAATATAATTCCAAGAGATACTTCAAATATGAAACTCCCAGGGCTCAAAGAAACATAAATATATTTGAGCATTTAAGAAATATTATGGAATGTTACAAATGTCAAAACTTTGGACACATGGACAGAGACTGCAGACCTGAAAATCCTCCAAAATAATCCTCGAAGCCACAGAACGAACGAACATGGAAGAAGAAGAAGATTGATAATTGTGCTCTCGCTCTCAAGGCTTAAAACAACAAAGATGTGTGGTATGTTGATAGTGGTTGCTCAACGCATATGACTGGAGATAGAAAGAAATTTGTATCCATGAAAGAGAAGAAGGATGGAACTGTGTCCTCTGGAAATGATGGATCTTCAAATGTTATAGTATCAAGTACCGTGACTCTTGGAAGAAAATATGTTCTAGCCAAGAATGTTCTATTGGTTGAAAACATGAATCACAATCTGATCAGTGTTGGAAAAATGTGTGATCAAGGACACATAATTCTATTCAACTCCACAAAATGTGAAATTAGGAAAGGCAGGTATGGTAAAATTCTGGCTACAGCAAGTCGAGCTCCAAACGACATATATGTTCTAGATGAAGAAACTAAAGCATGTATACTAGCTAAAGAAGATGAAAGATGGTTATGGAACAAATGTATGGGTCACATAAACTTTGGCAATATTGTTAGGATAAGAAAAAAAGAAGAAGTACAAGAAATGCCGAAAATCTCAAAACCTTCCAACACACTATGTGAGGCCTGTCGGCATGGAAAGTAGACAAAAGTCCAATTTAAAACAAAAGAAAAAATTGCATCACATCCATTGGAATTGATACATACTGATCTATGTGGTCCTATGAGAACAAAAGGCTTTGATGGAGAATTATATTTCATGTTAATGATTTATGAATATACCAGGATGACAGTCGTCAGTTTCCTAAATAAAAAATCTGAAGCATTTGAGTGCTTTAAGATCTACAAGGAGTTGGTCGAAAATGAAACTAATTTGAAAATAAAGTGTCTAAGATCAGATAATGGCGGAGAATTCACTTCCAAATTATTTCAGCAATACTGTGACAAAAATGGAATAAAAATACATTTTTCAACAACACCAACACCTCAACAAAATGGAGTTGTTGAAAGAAAGAACAAAACCATACAGGAAAAGGGTAGAAAAATGTCGAAGGACTCAAAATTGGATGAAAATTTCTGGGTTCAAGCAATTGATACGGCAGTCGTCATTATCAACCGAAGTATTCTCAGAAATAATTGCAACAAGACCCCATATGAATTATGGAAATGAAAACCCGCTAATGTAAAATATTTTAGAATCTTTAGAAGAAAATTTTATATCAAAAGAGAAGATCAAAATTTGGGTAAGTTTGAATCACGTTTTGATGAAGGTATCTTTTTGGTTACTCACGCAAAAGAAAGGCCTATAAATGCTATAATCTAAGACGAAAACAGATAGTGGAGAGCATAAATTTTACATTTGATGAAGATGGTTTTCTAATGAATAATGATGAGGATCTAGAATCTTTGAAACTTGAGACAGAGGCTGAAAAAGCCACAGAGAAAATTTTAGAACAAGAACCAACTATCAACCATGAAAAAGTAAATAATGATCATCAAGATATACCAGAAAAACAACAAGAAGCTCCTCCAAAGAGGATAAAGAATGGATTAAAAAGAACCATCCATAAAATCAAATCATTGGTGACATAAATGAAGGTCGACAGCTTTGTTCATTACAAGAAGCTCAAATTTCTTTTCTAGCAACCTTTGAGCCTAGCAGTTTGGAGGAAGCCAACAAGAATGAACATTGGGTAGTAGCTATGAATGAAGAATTGGATCAAATCGAGAAGAATAACACCTGGGAATTAGTTCCATGACCAAAAGATAAAAATGTCATTGAGACTAAATGGGTGTTCAAGAACAAATTGAATGAAGATGGACAGGTTACCAGAAAAAAGGAAATATTGGTTTGCAAAGGCTATGCACAAGTGGAAGGAATTGATTTCAATGAAACATTTGCACCAGTTGCTAGAATGGAAGCCTTTTGAATGTTTCTCACCTATGCATGTTCAAGAAAAATCAAAGTTTCCCCAATGGATGTTAAGTCAACATTTCTAAATGGAGAATTAGAAGAAGAAATTTAATCGAACAACCTAAAAGTTTTCTACTATCAGAAAAAAGAAAACTATGTTTTCAGGTTAAAGAAGGCTCTATATAGTCTCAACCAGGCTCCCAGAGCATGGTATGCTTGTCTTAATGGATATCTACATCAACAAGGGTTCAAGAAATGTACTGTTGATATCAATATTTATGTACAAATAGATAAAGATAATTTAAAAATCGTTGAGGTATATGTAGATGATACAATATTTGGTAGTAATGATGATTGACTAAGTAAGACTTTTTCTACAAAGAGGCAAAGTGAGTTCGAGATGTCTTTACTAAGTGAGCCGACATACTTATTAGGGCTTCAAATATCTCAGCAAGAGAAAGGAATATTTACATTTCAAGTCAAGTACATCAAGGGAATGCTCAAGAAATTCAAAATGGAAGATTGCAAACCTGTCCTTACTCTGATGGTAACAGGTTTGAAATTGAACATAGACGACTCATCTAAGGATTTGGATCAGAGGTTGCATAGATCTATGATTGGTAGTCTTCTATATGTAATAGCCTCCCGGCCAGATGTTATGCAAGCAGCTGGACAAGTCGCAATACTCCAAGCAGCACCAAAATAATCACATATTATTGCCATCAAAATAATTCTTCGATATCTAAAGGGTAGAGAAGAATATGTCTTGTGGTATCCCAAGGGTAACAATCTCATTATTAAAGCCTTTACAGATGCAGATTGGGTAGGAAGTGTTGATGATCGTAAGAGTACTAGAGGAGAAACATTATATCTAGGTGGTTGTCTCGTATCATGGTTGAGAAAAAATCAAACCTCAATCTCGTTATCTACAGCATAAGAAGAATACATTGCAGCGGTAGCATGTTGTACTCAAGTCCTTTGGATGGAAAAAAAATTGCAAGATATTCAAGTACAATTCAGTAAGCCTATTCCCATATTCTTTGACAACACCAGTGCCATCAGCATCTCCAAGAACCCTATCATGCATTCAAAAACAAAACACATTCTGATTAAATATCATTTTGTTAGAGAACATGTCGCTGAAAAGAATATCAAACTTCAACATGTTGGTACAAAAGAACAAATTGTTGATATATTCATTAAACCTTTACCTCATGAAGCATTTGAATATATTCGCCAGAAGCTTGGGATTCTCCCAATTTCTCATTAGATTTTCCTTATTCGGAATATAAAGGGGGAGTGGAAGTGTGTACAGGTCCATAGAATGGTTGTGTGTCAGGGGGAGTTACCCTTTGCCATTGATGTCAAAGTGGGAGAGAATGTTGTAGGAAGAGGTGTCATGGTCACAGGGGGAGTACTTGTGTTTCCATCAATGACAAAGATGGAGATCGTTGATTAATGGTTGTCACTGATGTCAACCCAAGCATCACCAGGGGCTACCCTGATATTGCATGGGAATTTTTACCTATAAAATTACTATATTTTGGGTCAATAATACTTTTTATGGTTTCTACTTTTTGAGATGTTTCCATTGATATATGGAACACCATGTAATTCTTCGTGGTTTGAGAGATATTCATGTTTGAAGTTTGTGACCCCTTTTAGTGGGCTAAAACCCCATGGGGTTGTGGAATGTGTCATTGAAAATTCAATAATTAATAATTTTTAAGATCGTAAAACCCCTCCCACGTTCACTTGTTGAAGTCCCTCTCAACCTAAGAATTTATATAAATTGTGATCCTCATCTCTCCACTTGTAAGGATTTCGCTACCTGAAACCGATAATTGTGGAATTTTCACTATAAATTTGTTTCTATGAAGTTTTAGAAGCTAAAAGTTTTATCAAGCGAAGTTGAAATCCTCAGGAAGCTCTTGTCAAAAGTTTAGATCAAGGTGTGCAACAGTTTTGGATATATTCTATGTGGAAGTCAATGTTTTTGTAGGCTCCTGAACTTCATCTCAAAGAAGTGACCTTGGGAAAATAATCATACCACTTTATCTGAGATTTGGATTGGAATTCTGTAAAAAGTGGTATATAGTGCATGGAATTTAGTTTTCGCTGTATCAATTTCAGAGCCGAATGAAGAAATAGTGACACATGGAACACTATACAAGTTCGCTCTAATGAACCAGTCCATAATTAGGGCATAGTGAGAGATTGGGAATAACTCCCATTTGAAGAATCCAAATTGGGTCAAACCTATGTCATTAGAGATAAGGCTCAGTGGAATACTACAAGATCAAAAATCACATATTGGGAATCTGGAATAGAATAGATACACCAGATTCAACATCGAGCTCCTAGAAAGAAAGAAAATGCTAGATCATGTGTTCTCAAGGGCTGCAAAGGACCAACATTTCTTGGGTAGAAAAGCAAAGAAAGGTGTAGTAGATGGTAGCATGAAAATAGCAGCAATCAAGGTGCAGAACATCAGCAAGAAGTTCACCACATGAAGTCTTCAACTAGGCAACACTGTATACAGTCATTGTAAAGTTATCATTGTACTAAGTCATTGCAAATGCATCATTGTAAAAATTGTACAAGTGTCTATCTACCAAGTGTTCAAGAGGTAGTGCCAGGAGGTCTAGGATCATCATTAGGTGGTTTTTTCATAGTTGGGGTTATGGTCTAGTGTGTCTTATTCTTCTACATCATTCTATATCATTGTAAAGTGGGCCATTTTCCCTCATACGGGAGTCCATTCTTGTTTTATTATTCTATAAGGTGGTAGGGTGGTGCTAGGGTGAGTTGTAGCTCATTAGGTGTTGGGGAATCTGTTCAATTGACTACTGAAGAATCTCATACATTAGAGCGTCCATCTAGTGGGAGTTGGAGAAGAATGCTTTTCTAGATTCTAGGAAGCTGTAGCTTTATTTTCAATTTAAGTTGAATATTAAAGAATTATTAGAAAATCATTCAGGTGGTTTTTCTCTTGGAGTGGGTTTCCACCTTAAAAATTGTGTGCATGTATGTTCCTTTTGTTCACTACTATCATTGTACAAAAACTGATAATAATTTAATGCTCTAAAATATTAATAATAATACTAATTGAAAGGAATATTGATTGACCCCCCCTCTCAGTATTTCCAACATCACATTCTCTGTAGGTTCATCCTGAAGTTCGGACCTAAACACCTCATTTATAGTCCATTCATTAAATTTTCTATTCAACATTCAAAACATCAAACAAATTCTACTTATTAAGCTTACACACCTAGCCTAAAATCATTACATACTCAATTGTGCATTTCACTGCTTAAAGTGACAAAGGGAGAGCCCTCTCTGGACTGGGTAGGGCTAGCTACTTGACCTAAATTTTGGTCTGTGGTTACCTTTCTCCAGTACTACTGCCAGCCTTGGGAAGTTAGGGTGAGTGACAACACACCCTAATCATTTTGAAACCATTTTTAAATCCATCTCAATCACTTAAAACAACCCCATCACACCATGGTTATCCGAATATGGAAAGGAAAGGATGAAAACCACTGTCACACCTGGAAAAACCCATGTCATAACAACAAGAGAACCAAATACACATATGCGTATACCATGCATGCCAAAAATAGCAAGGAAATCATAAATGAATCTTGATACCTATAACTAATCCCACTGTATACCCTTGATCCAACTCTTCCTTTCTTGATCTCCCTTTGCATTCTTGCCGTTCCTTTGCCTTCCTTTCTCCAATGATAGAGTTATCCAAGAATACTGTAACTATGAAAGAGTATGTGAGAGAGAATAGAGAGAGATATCGAAGCTAAAACTGACAAAAGGCTACTCTGAAAAAATATGTGAACTAATCCTCAGAATCAGTTTTATTTATGAGGCCTCTATTTTCTTCAATTTTCGTTATTTTCCTTCATTTTCCTCCTCACATGCAGCCTATGACCTTTCACCTTCCTTTTCTCCTAATTTCCTTTATTTTCATAAATAAACGCCAAACAAATGCCTCGTTCCTCATCAAAGCCTTTTCCATTTCATTTTCCAATTTCCTTTAGCCATAATAACAAAATGAAGACCCACATTAGGATGTTTTTCCCAACATTCAACTTGGAATATGTGTCCCATGACTTTGGTCTTATTTTTCCTTTATTAAATTTATTACATGAAATTTTAACCTAGGGATATTAGAGATCCCTCCCCCTTAGGGGAAGATCATCCCTAGTGTTCAATGACACCTAAAGCCAACAAAAACATTGAAAACCAAAACATATTTCCCATGGAGCTTTATAACTTAGATCTATGAAATATTTATAATGAACAACCAACTAAAAATCAACCAACATTGCAAATAGAACAACATGCACATATATCGGTGAGCTTTATAACACAACTCATTACAATATTTACGTATGTATACTACTTTTTGTCAACCATAAAATAATGAAGGATACATAGCCCACATCTAATCATCCATATCCCACATAGCTTTATCATGCCCAAAGTGCTTCCACTACAATTTAACTTTCTCAATTGCTCAATTATGTAGCATGAGCATATTTCTTTGTGAAATACACTCAGGTTTTAACTGGAATTCTCCTTCTAGTTCAACCTACAATATAGATGAAAAAATAACATGATCAACATCCTTTATATATTTTTTAAGTAATGAAACATGGAAAAAATCATAGACTTTCACTATCAGAGGTAGTGCAAGTCGATAGGCCATTGGTCCAATCCTCTTAAGGATCTCGAAAGACCCACAATACCAAGGTGTTAGCTTTGCACATGACCAAATCCCAAAGGAGTTATTCTTGCCATATTGATGTAGAAATATACATGCTACCCAACCTAAAACTCTTTAAACACCATGTGTTGATCTCCTTAAACATTATATTTACCCCATTTATTCAAACACTCAATATAATTCTCATAATAATCCACCTTAGTCCTATGAAGATACAATAAATCCATACCAAATAGAAAGTGATATGAACTAAACCAAAGTATATTAAAATCCGCTAATGTTTACATACCATTCAACTCAAATGTACAAGTTATTACTCAATGATGAACTCTTTTACTTGTACTTGTAGCCAACTGCGCTAGCCAATATTTTGCATGCACTTATTTTCTCAAACCATAGTTATAAACCAAGTAAGGATTAACATAAATGTAAATAGATCAAGGGTCAATCAAAGTAGAAACAACTTGATCAAAAAGCTTATTTTCCATCTAGACAATAGAAGCCTCGTGATTTTCCTTCCTTTTATTGAGTGCTACATAGATCCAAAGAATACTCTTTCCAACATCTCCAATTCTTTGTGCTTCCTATGCACTATAAACCTGAGTCCTACCACCTTGATATGATGGAAAATCCTTCTTGAAATGCTCCTTATCACATATCCAACACTAAAAATTTCCTTTACCATCACCTTTCTCCTGTTTCCCTCTAGGATGTGACCCATGTCCCTTTCTAGCTATATTGAAATTTTTATAAGGAATAAAATTCTATTTGTCACCTCCATTGTGAGGTCTTGTTTGCTTCAACTACAATTTCTCTTTAGTATTTTATTTCCCTTTCCAACCTTGTTGAGACACTCTCTTACACTTTGATTTCTCATAATAGTGTTTCAAATTTCTGATGGCTTCCTCCAACAATATAGACTCATCAAACTTGATCTTGTATATGAACTTTACCAACAACCCACTGATGAAACTCTGAGTTTTTTCTTTTCTCCTTTTTAAGATAAGGCACATACCTCAACACATCCAAGAATATTCTAGTATACTCATCATCAGTCATAGACCATATGTTCAAGTGATAAAACTCATTTTCCCTGCCATCATAGTATCTCTCTCAAAAATTCTTCTTCTTGAAAAGTATTTCAAACTCCCTCTAATTATGCCTCTAACATTATTCACATCTTCACACCGAATGTATTTTTTACATTAAAACTTGAGGTAGTTATTTTGGACTTCATGTTATTTGAATAATCATTCAATCTAAAGAAATTATTCATCCCGGGAAAGTAATATTTTGCATCTGTTGACTTCTTTATTTCTCCATCAAATGTAGGTGGATTGGATTTCTTGAACTCGTCGAGAAATATCCCCCCCCTCACTACTCGTGTAAGGATGATAGTGATGATGACCATGATACCTATCTAAACCAGAACTAGAATAATTCCCATGTCCACTACCTCCACTAGGAGGTGTATCCAATATTCTTCCATCCCTGACATGTATCATCCATACCAGACCTACGTGCATCATTATATTTTATACCTTGTGCTCCATTAGTAAAGTCCTCATGTCCATGACTGATCCTAAGTGGTCCCTGTCTCTACAAGTATGAAAAGCTCTAAAGCATGATTTCATTAACCTCTACTTGTTTC
This sequence comes from Pinus albicaulis, assembly GCA_034641835.2. Lineage (NCBI taxonomy): Eukaryota > Viridiplantae > Streptophyta > Pinopsida > Pinales > Pinaceae > Pinus > Pinus albicaulis. The sequence continues at coordinate 650,135,694 of CM076577.1, read as the reverse complement.
TTCTGTGCCCTATCAAGTCTCTCTTGTGATTGAATTATCCTATCATTATCTACTTTTCAATTCCTTATCTATGCCTTCAAACTTTTCAATTTATCTGCTATGTGAGGGGAGTACTCATATTGTGGCTACTCATCTGATCTATAGGGAGAATCTTGAGAACTATAATCCACCATTATTATATTCATCTTTGGCTTCTACCTCCTGTGAGTATATCATGTCATATAAACCAAAATATAAACATAATCAACATACCTTAGTATAGTTGAGGGGAGGATATCTCGTCTACAAGATCAAACAAATTAGCATGATACATGTATAATCATAATCAATATATCAACATAATCTCAATAATCATCCAGTAACCATGCATGACCATACCAATATGCATACCATGACCCTATTCATGAAAATCGCGACCATAACAACATATACACAAAAAATATAGACACAAACATGCATAATAAGTACACATGCAACTGGCATGAATTCATGACAACCACATTCCCATAACAACATCATCTACTTCCACATGGAAGAAAAACTTAAAAAATGGAAATCATCTTTTCTACTCAAAAAGAACATGTACAAAAAACATGCATGCATAAAAAACACATTTCGTGCATCTAGTCCAAATGATGAAGCATGCTCTAATACCATTATGTAACACCCTCCTCCCACATTTAGCAAAGCTAAGTGGTCCACTAGGGTAAAAATGTGACTAAGAGTTACTATGACATGATTCAAATCCCCATGTCTAGTTAAGGAAGTTGAATCGACACACCAAAGACTAAAATGACCTTTCACAGGAGCTGAACGACCCCCAGGGACTAACCAACCAATCTAGGTGCTTAAACCCCAAGTTAACCCGATCTTTGACTAAAATAGACCCCAGTCACACCCATGAAAATAATCCCATGTGAATAAAACCCTACAATCTCTACCACAACAAGGGCATCCATGTGAATGCATAGTTTTCCAAGAAGTTCTGTGCAAGTGACATGGAAATATGAGCCACGTTTTCAGGGCTAGGACTCGGGCCTTTGCCCAGAACTTGATGAAAACCTCACCAATTATAAATAGCAAGAAGACGAGGCCTATAATTCAAAAATTTAACAAGGAAATGACTTGACAAGGCCTAACCAAGACAAACATTCAGTCGAAAACATTGTGAAGATGTACTCTACAGGTCATATAGACACATATGAACATAGGTACTTCATACTTATCTGGGAATTGTTAAGAAGGTTTGATTCCCTATCATAATAGCTCAAATATCTTCTATTATTTTGTACATTCATTATTAATTCATTTACTAATTGAAACATGATGAGATCCATGACTAACATCTGTCATAAAACCACGTTTATAACCAACATATAACGAACATATTTACAATGATATAAAAACCATTAAAATCCTATAGTAACAAATAAATTTACTTAAGAAATACAGGAGGAAAAGAGCTCTTATTAACATATTCAAATTCCAATGAAGTCAGGGACTTCCATGTACCACCCGACCATAGATTGGGCTGAACCAATTCTATCTTTTAGCCAAACACACTTGTTCCATATTCCAAGCATGAATGTGGGACTCACAGAAAAAATAACCATGGCTTACTCAGGCTTTACCATGTATATCACTATTAACTGTCAAGGGATTCCTAGGACAAAAACCCTCATAGGTACATTCTGGTTGTACCATGTATCCCACCATTACTGGTCAAGGAATTCCTAGGCCAAACAATAAATATACACTAAAAGCTTTACCGCAATCTCACCATATACCAGTGAAGGGATCACTAGGCCCTAAACAAGCATGTATGACTCGTATTTTCTCCACCTAAACCATGAGGAATTTTCCCATCTCCACCCTTGAGCTTTACCATGTATCCTACCATTTATCGGTCAAGGGATTGCTAAGATTTGGGAATTTTGATGAGACCACCCTTCTCAGTTTTGAAACCATCCAACAATCGAGCTAATCCAAGTAAAATAACCACGTCGCACCATGGCTATCCAAAAATGGAAATGAAAGTCTGAAAAACACTATCACACCTAGAAAAACCCATGCTAATGACAACAAGAGAACCAAATACACACATGCATATACCAAGCATGCCAAAACTAGCAAGGAAATCATACATGCAACTCAATACTTGCAAGCAATCCCATTGTAACTGCTTAACCCAAATCTTCCTTGCTTGATATTTTCTTTCTTGTCCTTCCTTTGCCTTCCTTTATCCAATGCTACAATGCTCCAATAATACTCCAAGTGTGTAAGAGTATGTGAGAGATAATAGAGAGAGAAAGATCCAAGCTAAAACTGATAAAAGATTACTCTCACAAAAGTTGTGAACTCATCCTCATAAGAATTTGTATCAATGAGGCCTTTATTTTCTTCATTTTCCTCCTCACATGCAACTTATGACCTTTCACCTTCCATTTCTCCTAGTTTCCATTATTTTCATAATTAAATGCGTCTTTCCTTTTGAAACCGTTTGTCATTTCCTATGCCAATTTCCCTTAGCCATAATAACCAAATAAGCACCCACACTAGGTTATTTTCCCCAACATTAAAGTTGAACTAATTGCACATAAAAAATATTAGGATTAATTGTGTTTATTTAAGGATCAATCGCTTCATTAAGTGGTTAATTCTTTCTGTAATAAAAAACATGTAACTATTTTATCCTCAAGTCGCAACATGACAAACCTTTTCTGTCGTATGCACCATCCCCGGAGTAGATATCGACGTTCATCAATTTCCCCGGCCAGATCAATGGTGGGGAAGGAATTTCACACCACCTTTCTATTCTTCTTGTTAATAGCAAGGGTGGGGGGGGTCTGAAAATTGGTTTCAACTTTGGCGGGCACCTTGCAACGTGTCACCTCCACATCAATTCACACCCCCCCACTCTATACCACTTACCATCGCCTACTGCCTCTGAAAATAACTTATCCTCTGAACATTTATTTCTCTTCCTTCCAATGTCTATTACACTTCCCGCCAATGTTCATATCCCAATGCCCAATTACCTCCTACCACCTGTAACCTTTTCATTACATCCGCTCCCTTAAATGTATCTGCTCTCCTATTATCGATATACGCCCGTCATCAAACCTACATGGTTTTTTCTCCAATAGTCATTCAACATAATTGTAAACCATGCATTTATAAATAAACATATGCCATTCCTCACACCACTCTTTGATTTATTTATTGTTCTTTCAAATTGTAGGCTTTTAGAGAAACACAAATTAGTTTACCACTCAGTTATCTATTACTCTTATCAACAAAGTTATTTATAGGCCTATCAATATTTTCATAGACCACTCTCTGTAGATATCATTTTATCAGAGAATCATTTTTTCTTGTTCTACATTGAAAAAAGTGGCACCAAAAGGGAAGGGTCGGAAAACAGTGACAAAAGAATATCCAAATTTCTGCACACTGATAGATCTTGACCATATCTCATTAGTTGACCATATTTTTAAGATCACACACACGGAATGTGAATTTTAACTCTATGAATTAAATCTCTAGCTAAAAAAAACAAATATCTAGATAGGAAAGTCAAGATATGGGATACCTTCTTTCCCATGTTTACCTTTCCTCAAACCCATGAGTTTCGTAATTTAGTCACCTGGTGTCTATCTACATATAATCCCCTTAACAGAACCATAATAGCTTAGAATGGAGACATTCTGGTTTCCATTACACCTGATACCGTTAACCACATGCTGTTAATTCCATAGAATGATTCCTTTAGCCATTTTTCCCAAGCTTCCGTCATGGAATTATAACATAAACTTACCTTTCCCTAGAGAGCTCATATCTTTGAAACCTTTCTTCCAGATGATGCTGAAATTTTGAAAATAAATCCTCCTTATCCATCCACTATGTTCCCAGAAGAAACCATGCACATTATTTATTCAGTTTCGAGCTTTTTAGGCTACCAAAATGACAGAATGGTAGATGAATCTATTCTGGGTTACTTTTCCATTTCTTCCAAGGAAAATCAGCCAACATGCATGTATAATTATTGTCAGTTACTAGCTGATAATATGCATGAGCAGATGATGAATCTAACTACTCAAGGCATGTTCAAGTACACCTCTGTACTAGTTTATATGTTCCTTTTTCAGCAAGGAGATTTGTTACTAATAACTTTGCACAAACAAGATAATCAAGGCGTTAACTAATCAATCATACATTGTACTCAATTTGTTAGATCAATTTCAACTGATTTTTCATTTGTAGATTTTATTGACTATTTCATTCATCTAGTTGCTCAAATCTTAATCAGTTAGAATGAGCCTAGGATTGGTTCAGAAATCAAAAGTATTCTTCATTTGAGTGATCAAGTAAAAACAGGTGATTGGTATCTTTACCAAAATTGTACAGATATCAAGGTATATGGATGTGAATTGACATCTTACAAGATGCCCAAATATGTTCCAATGATAATTTTCTCTCTAGAATATATTAGGACAATTATTAACATGGATGAGTTATATTTTGTTTCAGGTAAAAGGAAATCTCAATTTAAAATCAAGACTAACGTGGGATATTTCATATGCAACACCAGGACAACACAAGTTGAAGCATATACTATCCTCAAGAGGATGAATTTCTAGACAAGTTTCACTTGGTCATATGATCCATTCAGTATCATTTATAATTTGAGGGTGGAGCTGAAGACAACGCCTTATAATCACAGTTCTAGGCCAGATATTGAAAAATACATGTACCAAGATTAGTGGGAAGAAAATACACTACAGGAAGAAGAGGAGAAAATTATTTCCACCTCCACTCTCCAAACTCCCATTTCTCAACACAAGAAGGAGAAGAGACCTAGAGAAGAACCATCACCCTCAACAAGCATTGCAAAGGAATTCATCATCTAGTAGAAGGATCTAAATATAGATTTCACCATCTCAATTGATCAAAGTTAGAAAGAGACATAAATTATTGATTTGGGTGATGCAAATGTTTCTACAACATTAGAGGGAAATTTTCATAACACTCCATCCTCCTCTTTAGTTTCATTGGAGCCAATGGGGATTATACAATCGATAGGAACAAGTGAATAGGGTAAGCCTAATATTTTCTCTAAATTCTTAGAGATTAAGAATAAAAAATAATCTCTAAAGGAAAATGTATACAGTCAGTTTTGGAAATAGACCTCCACTTCACAGCACATGTTGTTGAAAAAATTTGATAGTGAAAAGGGAAGGATGCAGATGGATTTCTTACAGACCCAAGTCCCTTTTTCAAAATCCCTTTCTGATTACAAAAAGACCATATTTTATTTTGATTCTGATCAGATTCATCCTATTGACCAAATAGATATGCACAGACAGTAAGGAGGAATTATTTCCTCTACAATGACTAACACTGCCATGGCACTGTCAAAATTGAGAATAACTCTTTCAAATGTCCAGCCAAAATTGGATATTGAGAAGCTTTCCTCTTTTTCCAATGATAATAAACTCAAATCATTAGAAGATATAGTGATTAATATTGGATATGATCCTAAATATGTCAAATATATAGAATAAATTCTCATGAATAAGAATGTAGTCATCGCAGCTCTTCGAAAGCAACTAAAATTACCTTCTACAAAGGATCCCCAAACCAAGGAGATAGAGGAAATTGAGAAAAACATAGGAGATGCTCAAGCTTATCATTAAGTAGAAAATTCAAATTAAGAAAATGGAAGAATGGATTGAAGGTCTACTGAGAGAGAAAGAACATTCTACTGAGATGGCTATTATTGCAATTTCAGTTGTACTCAGTTGTAGGAAGAACATTTAGTTCTTCATCAACATCAATAGAGTCTACATCAGCACCAAGTGACACCAACAAAATTATGCAAGATTTGTCTCTTTATAAGCAGGAAAAAGCAACACTTAAACAAAATCCAGCTGAAGCTTCACATATGATTAAGGTATTAAATTAAAGGAGTAGAGCTGAATTATAGGAGATTCATATTGTAGATAGAACAGAAACCATTTTAGAAATAAAAAAGGTTCTGCAGAAAAAGAATTTGTTAACCGAGTTGGAGACCAAGTGCCAAGCTTTAGAAACTGTTGTCCAGAGGCTTCATGTAAGGTTAAATTTGCTGAATCAAATATGATTGACAGGATTAGTAGCACAAAATGATAGGTTAATTAGTTTGTTCGAGTATTGCAAAAATATTTATACAATTGCAATTGATAAAGACAAATTTCTAGGGATTAAAGGTCATATGACATGAAAGGATTTTCTGGAGGCTTTAGAGTTTGATGTAATAATCCGACATGAAATCAAACATATTTTTAGCAATAAGCCTAATTTTGAATGATATACCGAAGTGGCTGAAGTTTTCAGAAGATTTATTAAACTAGAAATACCAAGTCAAGAAATATGGGATTACTTATGTGAAACTGTCGAGTAAATTCCATCTCCAAGAATATGGCAGCAAAGCCGCACATTTTAGGGCCACATCATCAACCATTTCCTTGAAGACAATGATAGCTCGACTCAACAGTTTTTTTATTCCTATGTTTTGACAGTATTTTTGTAATCTGTTTAGATAATTTTAAAAGATAGAATTTAGTATAAATAACTCTCCATTTGAGCTATCAAGGGTAATACCCTTAGATGAGAACTTGTAAAGAAGAATTGCATGAGCTAAGATCATTGATCATTAATGAAAGGATTCTATATTTTTTTCAAATAGTTTGTCTCCTTGTAATTATTTCCAATTTACATTCATTGTATTTTTTGCATATATTTAAGTTTTATGAAGATAACTAGGTACGAGAAAATGTAATAACAATATATCTTAAATCCTCTGAAGTTATAATATATTTTAGAGATTGATTTATTAGACTATATATCTGTATGAGTCCCTTCACATTAATTAGATTTCAGTCATATTCATAAGGTTAGATGTATATTTTTAAGATGTAAACATTGTTTGTCAGCCTTTCTTTCTTATGATAAACTAAGGGTTCAATATGAATATTTAGTAGATCAGAGTTTCTTACATTTTCTTCCTTTCACATATAAAAAATAAAATCATGGTTTTGAATTAAAACAACAACCCTTTCTTTATACTCAATACTATCAAAAGTTTAAAACATTTTCCTATTATTTTCTCATACCATTGGTCATCCAAAAAATCCTTTAAAACAAAAAAAAAAATTAGAGGCTCTGGCATAATTAATTAACCTATAATTATCTCAAAGGACAGCATCAAATTGGCGTTGTTCCTAGGGATACTAAAATTGATCTATTTTCCCTAGGAAAACTATATAGTTATTCCTTTAAGGGTGAATAAAGGACTAGTAAGGTTAAAATGTTTCAGTTGATGACTTCATAGAACCTAAAAGAGGCTCCTTCAAGACATACCAGGTCCCACTCTGATTCTGAAATTGTTTTAACTTTGTCAAATCCATAAAGGTTGGTAGGACAAGCCTATTTAAGAACAATAATTCAAACCCCTTCGTCTTCTTCTCTACCTCCTCAACCAGAAGATACTTCATACCCTGATCCATTTAGATCTGGACAAATTCCTTTAAATTCAGAAGATCTACCACCTAGGGTACATGAACTTATATCTAGAGGAGTTGATTTCCAGTGATCTCTTTTAGTTCATTCATTACAATCATATCAAATGCCTGAAGTACCTTTGAATCTCCCAAATCATAACAAGATTTGAATTTACACCTACATGAATTCAAACCTATTGTTTTCATTTCTCCAACTTCCTATTCTTTTCAATCTACTTCTTCTCAAACATAAGATATTTTCTCCTTATATTCAAATCCTTTATCTGAACCTAAAGAAGGAGAAACAAAGGTTCATAAATTTATTATTCAAACACTTTTGAAATCTTTAAGAAGATATTCAAATTCATTTCTTCATCCACCTTCTTTTATGCCTCCATCTTCACCTTCATCTTCAACTTCTACCCCATCATCTTCTACAACAACCGCTACAGATTCCTCTTCATCATCATCACAAGATATGGCTGCTTTTCAACTTATTGTTCAAGCAAGATATGCTACTTTACAACTTCCAAATATATAAAACAATCTTCCTGATGGATACCTAAAACACCTTCCAAGGTTTAATGGGGAAACTGGTTTATCTTCTGAAGATCATTTAGCATCTTACTTAGAATTTGCTGAAAATATGAATATCAAATATGAAAATGTATATATCAGGTTGTTTGTTCAATCCCTAGAAGGAAATAGTAGGATTTGGTTTAGGAAATTATGGCCTCACTCTATTTGAAGTTGGGATGAATTAACCACCATATTTAAGAACCAATGGGGAGTTAAAAAGGGTGTTGTCTATTTTCTAACAGAATTTGAAGAAATTAAAAGAAACTATGGTGAACTAGTGGCTGACTTCATAAAAATATTTAATAAAATCTAGCATAAAATGTTTGTTGATTGTAAACAACTAGTATCAGCAGCAAATGTTACGTTTTCCAAAGCTTTTGAATATTAATTTGAAGTCATGCTTAGAGAAAAAACATCTCATACTTCAGAAGACATGCAAATCAATTCCATTGAAGTTGAATCTAATAGATAAACTTCAGTTAACCATAAAGCTAAAGTTGAAAAGGCACAGAGGAAAATGAAAGCCAACCAAGAGGGTTCTTCTTCCAAGTCTAAAAACGAAGATCAAAATATTGATGAAATAAATTCATTACTTAGGAACCTTTCTAATAGTATTTCTGAAATTGAAACTCAACCAAGAAAATTTTAGCAAACTATTTCCAGAGCACAAACTCAAGCTCAATTTAAGAAAACCCCTCATCTTCAAATTCTTCAAAGGCCCAGTAATGATCATGAAATTCACCTACTTTTTTTATTGATGATCAGTAGCCTGATGACAGTACTCTTATGATCACTGAAGATATCAACAAACTTGACAATTCATATGTTCAAAATGCCATTGTCTCTTTTCCTAAAAAACAATCTTCTCAAGAAGATCAAGAAAATTCGCAAGTGTCTAATATAAAGTGTTCTTTGAATTCTTAATTGCATAACTAAATAAAAGGTATGATTTAAGACCAACAGTAGGGCCTGGAAGGCCTCCTAAAAATCCTTTTATAATTGAACAACAAATAAAATCTTTTGAAACCCAAGCAACAACCATTCAACCATTAAATCAAACAATTGATACAACTTCAATTGATAAAAATGTTTTAACTACTTTCACCATTGAAGGGGAATTAGAGCGAGTTAAGATTCCCATTCCATTATCAAAGCTTTCAAAGAAGCCTGGATATAAAATTCAACTTCAAAAATGGATTCAAAATTCAAGTGTGGATGATGAAGGGGATGTAATTAGCCTACAAGATGACAAGCCCTCGGTAGTGTTTGGTCCTAGTTCAAACATGATTGATGAAACAATGCCACCTTTGTATGTTAATTTGAAATAACATGATTCCTTATTATATAACTGCATGTTATATTTTGGAGCCTCTCATAATCTTATTCCGAAGGTTATTATGGATCAACTTAGTTTGGAAATTACTTGATCTTACCATGATCTATATGCCTTTGATTCCAAAAGGGCACCATATATAGGACTCATAAAAGACTTAGTGGTAACTTTAGCCCAAATACCTGTGAAGAGTGTGGTTTTAGAAATTGTGGTCACTTATATTCCTCCTAGGTTTAGAATGATTTTATCAAGGTCTTGTTGTGCCAAGCTAGGAGAAAGCCTTCAAATGGACATGTCTTTCAACATAATTCCTATATATGGGGATGAAAACCTTAGGTTATATAGGGAGGTTAAATTCATTAAGACTGTTTGCAAAGAAGATCAAGTTAGAAACCATCCTATTTATGCAGTTGACCAAGATTTTGGTTTTTTTAAACTATATTCAAATAATTTTCATAATTTTCAACTTAAAATTGAATATGTTGTAGAAAACCAAGAACTGTCAAAACTAATATTTGGAAACTATATTTTGATGGATCTTGTTCAAAAGAAGGAGTTGGAGTTGGTGTTGTTATAATTTCACTAGAAAAAGAAAATATAACTCAATCCTATAAAATTGAATTTAATGTTACCAATAGTGTAAAAGAGTATGCATCCTTTCTTCTAGGATTGGAGTTAGCTAGAAGTCTTAAACTGTAGAATTTAAGCGTGTTCAGTGACTCAGAACTCATAGCCAAACAAGGTAGCTAGAATATTTTTCAAACAAATCATCCTAAACTTAGATCTCACAGGAATGAGGTCTGGGATTCCATAGAAAAATTCTTTCATGCATTTAACATCACAAATATCCAAAGAAATGAGAATATTCAAGCAAACTCCCCATATGTTTCAACAAGTTCATTCAAAATCTCATATCAAAATATTTTGCAATATCGAATTCATGTCAAATATAGGCCTTCTACTCCAGACAATTTTAAATATTGGAAAATATTTGAGGATGGTGAAGAATTAAAAATATTTTCTACGGGTTATTGATGAATTTTTTGTTTTTCAAATTGAAGAATATCAGCGAGATATTAATGAACACAATAAGGAAAATCAAAACTATGAACTAAATTAAAAAATGGTTGACCACAATATCATTCAGTTTTCTAACAAATTTATTCCCAAAGGTCTGGTCCCTCTAGAAAATTTATTTGACCAAAATGATGTTCCAAAGAATCCAATATTAAATTCACCTTAGGAAGATATTGAAGAATCTAATATTGGAACACCTGAAGAAATCGAGAACATTGAAATATCTACATATCTACCTCAGGATGTAAAAAAAGAATATTTGAATCTTATTAAATCTTACAAGGATGTTTTTTCTTGGTATTTTGATGAATTAAAAACCTATGATACCACCATCATTGAGCATAGAATTCCTTTAAAACCTAAAGAAAAACCTTTTAAACAAAAATTAAGAAGAATTAATCTAGTCATGCTCACTACCATAGAGAAGGAACATAAGAAGTTACTTGATGCTGAGATCATAGTTCCATTAAGATATTCAGATTAGGTAGCTAATTCAGTTCCTATTAGAAAGAAGAACGGTGAAATCAGACAATGTGTAGATTTCAAGAACTTAAATAAATCATCGTTAAAGGACAACTATCAATTACCCAAAATGGATCAGTTGCTTAAAAAATTTTCAGGTGCAAATAGACTTTTGATGCTAGATGGCTTCCCTTGACACAACCATATAATGGTGAGCCAAAGGATAGGGAGAAGACTACCTTCTCCACTCCTTCGGGTGCGTTTATGTATGCCAGGATGCCCTTTGGATTAACTAATATTGGAGAAAAATTTCAGAGAGATATGGATTCAGCTTTTGTGGGTAAGACAACCAAATTTGTTGTTATATATCTCGATGATCTTACTGTATTTTCTAACTCAGATCAAAAGAATTTAAAACAGTTGATGAAATTTTTTGGCAGGTGTATAAAATTTGGGATATCACTCAATTCCAATAACTCTCTTTTTTCCATTAAAGAAGGGAAATTTCATGGCCACATCATTTCTAATGAAGGAGTGGTAATTTATCCCACAAGAGTTTAAGCTATCCAAGAACTTTCATTTCCAAGGAAAAAAATATATCCACGCTTTTCTTAGAAATAATAACTTCGTAAGGAGATTCATTCCTCACTATGCTGAAATAGTTAAGGATATCACTAATATGTTAAGGAAAAACCATGAAGTTAAATGGACAATACCAGCTAGATATGCTTCTGACCAAATTAAAAAGGCCATTTCTGAATCCCCAACTTTAGCTAACCCTAATTATTCTGGGCCCTTTAGCATAGTATCCTTTTCCTTTGAATCCACTTTAGCTGTTGTATTTTTGAAAAATAATGAAGATGGAGATGACCCACCTATTTAATTTTTCAGCAAGGTCATGAGAGACACTGAACTTAAATATGAAATCTTTTAAAAACATGCTTATTCTTTAGTTCAAGCTTTAAAGGCTTTCAAAATCTATGTGCTTATCTCAACCATTACATCTTATGCTCCCAAAATTGCTGTGAATATTGTCGTAACTCAACCTGGCACTGATGGAAGGAGATGAAGATGGATTTCCAAGATACTTGAATTTGATCTTAGTATCAAAACTACAAAATTGGTAAAAGGTCAAGGTTTTTCTAAACTTTTAGCTGAATCTAATTGTAAGTTTTTGGGGACACGTTATGTTTTTGAAATTTCAGCAGAGAAGAATCCAAAAGAACCTTCTCCAAACTCACAATATAAGAATCCACACGAACCTTCTCTAAATGTGGAAGGGGAGAATCCACAAGAACCCTCAGAGGACTCAGAAGGGAAGAATCCACAAGATCCTTCATATTCAACTCAGTCCGTTCTTGTTTATATTGATACAAAATTCTTGTTGTCAGAATGGCAGTCTAATATTGTACATTTTCTTATAAACTTTGAGTGTCCTTCTCAATTTTCAAAAAATCATTGTAAGACACTAAATCTAAAGCCCATAAATTATTGTATCATCAATGAAAATTTATACTGGAAGCATCCACTCAATATGATTTTTCTTTGCTTGAGAGAAAGTGAAACAAAAAGGGATTATTCAACAATACCACATAGGTATTTGTGGAGGACACTATTCCTAGAGAGCTACAACATATAAAATATTGAGAGTAGGATTCTATTAACCCACCATGTTTGCAGAAGTAGGAGCACATGTTATCAGCTATAATCAATGTGAAATGTTTACTGGAAAGGAAAAATTAGCAGCACTTCCTTTAGTTCCAGTACTATTTTTAGCACATGTCATACAATGGGGATTGGATTTCATTGGGGAAGTTCATCCAGCATCAAGCAACTAACATAGATGGATAATAATTGCAACATATTACTCTACAAAATGGGTAGAAGCCATTCCAGTTAGAAATTCCACAAAGACTGTAGTCATCAAGTTTATTGAAGAAAATATTTTGTCGAGGTTTGGATGTCCCCAAAAAATAGTTAGAGATAATGAAAAAATATTTAGAAATGTTAAAATGATTGAATTTTGTCAAAAATATCAATTTTTTTTACATCATTATGCTCCTTGCTATCCATGGGGAAATGGACTAGTAGAGTCTTCAAACACAATTTTGGTCAAAGTTATCAACAATACATTAGAAGATCATAAAAAGAGTTGGTACAATAATATCATTTATGCAATTTGGGCTAGTAGGATATCTCCAAAAAGATCAACAGGAAAATATCCATTTCAGTTGGTTTATGGTAACAAAGCAATTTTCCCTACAAATTTAGCTTTCCTTGTTTTGAAATTTTTGCATGAAGTAAATGAAGAACCTGATGATTTTTATAGGAGGATAAATCATATCCTTGAACTTAATGGAAATAGGAATGAAATCCACTACCAACTTAGGAAATACTGGAACAAAATCAAAAGTCTCTTTGATAGAAAAGCTAGAGAAAAAAATTTCGGAGAAGGAGATCTAGTGTTAAGATGGGATGTTATGAGGGAAGATAGAGGAAAACATGGAAAATTTGAAAACCTCTAGTTTGGACCTTTTAGCATTATAGAATTCAAGGGTAATAGAACTTTTATCTTGCAGAATTTGGAAGGAAAATTTTCTTCATTTCCAGTCAATGGAAGATATTTGAAGCACTACATTCAATATTGATGAGCATAAGAGTGTCTCACACATTCATCGTTGTATATTTATCGACTTGTTTCATTTTAAAAGTATCTTTGTTTTTCAACAAAGGCCTCATTTTATCGAGGAGAAGGCACTTGGATCTACTAGTTCTTTGCATCCTACAGGAGGAAGCCGTCCCCAGTTGGAGCTGATGTTGTAACATTTCTTGTTTTGATAAGTTATACATTTTAGAAGAAAAATGGAAAATTAAAAATGTTAGGATTGAATGTAAATAAATGAAAACCCAAAAAATGTTAGGACTCAATGTGAAAAAAAATAATCATATCAAAAAATGTTAGGATTAGATTCTTTAAAAAATTAAGGCAAAAATATTTGAAAATGCTAGGCATAGATAGAAGCAATAAATTAAATGAAATTTCTTTGTTTCAAATAAATAAAAATAAATTTTTGTGTAGTTGTTTGTAATGCCACAACCCAAAAACGATATGGTTTGAAAAATATTGTTTAAACATGACCAAATTTTTTAAAATTATGTATTTAAATTAGGAAATAAAGTTCACCAAATTGTTTAATCTTGGTTTAGCATAGACTTAGGAAAAATAAATTGGTAGCTAGATTAAATGTGCCTAAAAAAGATTAGGATTAACTGTGTTTATTTAAGGATTGATCGCTTCATTAAGTGGTTACTTATTTTTGTAATAAAAACCATCTAATTGTTTTATCCTAAAGTTGCAACATGACAAACATTTTTTTGTCGTTTGCGCTATCTCTAGAGTAGATCTTGATGGTCATCATTTCCTTTGCCCAAATCAATGATTGGGAAGGAATTTCATGCCCCCTTTCTCTTTTTCCTGTTAATGACAAGGGGGGGTGGGGGTTCCGTAAAGCGGTTACACATTTGGTAGGCCCCTTGCAACATGTCACCTCTATATCACTTCACACCCCCCCACTCTATAGCACTTACCATCTTCTACCCCCTCTAAAAACCGCCTATCCTACTAAAGTGCGTTTCTCTTCCCACTGATGTTCATATCCCGACGCCCGATTACCTCTTGCCACCTATAAACTTTCTGTTACATCTGCTCCCTTACCATTATCAGGTCTACTATTACCATTATCCACCCGTCATTAAATCTCTAGGGCTTGTTCTCCAATAGTCATTCAACATAATGATAACCCCTGTGTTTATAAATAAACATACGCCATTCCTCACACCACTCTTTGATTTGATTTTATTTTTTTCTGTCAAACAATAGGTTTTCATAGAAACAGAGTTTAGTTTACCACTCTACTATCTATTTCTCTTATCTAAATAGTTATTCAGAGGCCTATCAATATTTACAGAAACCACTCTTTGTAGGTATCATTTTATCAAAGAAGCTATTTTCTTGTTCTTTGTTGAAATAAATGGCACCAAAGGGAAGAGCCGGATAAAAGTGATAGAAGAAGATCCAAATGTTTCCACACACATAGATTTTGACCATATCTCATCATCCAACCATATTTTTAATATCACAGACATAGAATGTGAATTTGAACTCTATGAACTACACCTATGGCTAAAACAAAAATCTCTAGATAAGCAAGACGAAGTCAAGCTCTAGTAGACCTTGTTACCCATGTTTACCTTTCCTCAAACCCATGATTTTCATGAATTACTCACTTGGTGTCAATATCGATATGATCCCCTTAAGATAACCATAGTAGCTCAGAATGGAGACATTATAGTTTCCATTATACATGATACAATTAATAAGATGTTGTTAATTCCATAAAATGATTCCCTTAGCCATTTTTCCTATGTTTCCCTCATGGAATTATACCATAAAATTACCTTTTGCTAGAGAGCTCAGATCTTTGAAACCTTTCTTCCAGATGATGTTGAACTTCCAAAACGAAATCCTCCTTATCCATCCTTTATGTTCCCAAAACAAGCCAGACACATTATTTCCTTAATTTCCTACTTGTTAGGCTACCAAAATGATAGAATAGTAGATGAATCTATTTTGGGTAAATTTTCCATTTATTCCAAGGACATTCAACCAACATTCATGTATAATTATAGCCAGTTCTTAGCGGATAATATGCATGAGAAGATGATGAATATAAATACTCAAGGCATGTTCAATTACACCTCTATACTGGTTTATATGTTCCTCTTTTATCAGGTAGATTTTTACCAATAAATTTGCACAAACAATATTATCAAGGTATCAACCAATCAGTCATACATTGGACTCAATTGGTTAGATAATTTTTAATTGAATTTTCATTTGCAAAATTTATTGACTCTTTCATTCATCCAGATGCTAAGCTTTGAAGTAGACAAAATGAGTCTATGATTGGTTTATAAATCAAAAGGATTCTTCATTTGAGTGATAAAGTAAAAGCAGGTGATTGGTATCTTTACCAGAATTCTATAGAGATCAGGGTATATGGTTGTGAATTGGCATCTTACAAGCTACCCAAATATGTTCCAATGAGAACTTTCTCTCTGGAATATATTAGGAAAATGATTAACATGGATGAGTTACATTTTGTTTCAGGTAAAAGTAAATCTCAATTTAAAATATAGACTAAGGTGGGTTCTTTCATATGCAACACCACGAAAACAGGAGTTGAAGCAGATATTATCCTCAAGAGGATGAATTTTCAGCCAAGTTTCACTTGGTCATATGATCCATTCAGTATCATTTATAACTTGAGGGTGGAGCTAAAGACAACACCTTACAATCACACTCTTAAGCCAGAGATTGAAAAATACATGAACCAAGATTAGTGGGCAGAAAATAGACTACAGGAAGTAGAGGAGAAAATTATTTCCACCTTCACTCTCCAAACTCCCATTTCTCAGCTGAAGTGGAAGAATATGCCTAGAGAAGAACCATCATCTTTACAAAGAATTGTAAAGGAATTTATCGTCTAGTAGAAGAAGCATAACAACAATTTCACCATCTAAATTGAGCAAAGTTAGAAAGAGCCAAAAATTGTTGATTTGGGTGATGTAAAGGTTTCTAGTGCATCAGAGGGAAATGTTCCTAACACTCCATCCTCCTCTTCAGTTTCATAGGAGCTAATGGATATTATACAGTCAACTTGAACAAGTGACCATGGTGAGCCTAATATTTTCTCTAAATTCTTAGAGATTAAGTAGAAAAAAGAAGCTTTAAAGGAAAATGTATACAATTAGTTTTGGAAACAGACCTCCACTTCACAACAAAGGTTGTTGACAACAATTGACCATGAAAAGGGAAGGATGCAGATGGATTTCTTACAGGCCCAAGTCCCTTTTCCAAAATAAACTTCTGATTACAAAGGACCATATTTTCTTTTGATGCTAATCAGATTCATACTATTTACCAAATGGATATGTGGATATAGTTAGGAGAAATTCTTTTCTGTATAGTGACTAACACTGCCATGACACTATCAAAATTGAGAACACATATTTCAAATGTCCAGTCACAATTGAAGATTGAGAAGATTTCCTCTTTGGCCAAAGATAATAAACTCAAATCATTAGAATATATAGTGATTAAGATTGGATATGATCCTAAATATGTCAAAGTTGTAAAAGAAATTCTCAATAAGAATAATGCATATATTGCAGCTCTTCGAAATCAACTCAAATTACCTTCTATAGAGGATCCCAAAACCAAGGAGATAGAGGAGAGTGAGAAAAATAGAGAGGAGATGCTCAATCTTATAATTGAGAAGAACATTCAAATTAAGAAAATGGAAGAATAGATTGAAGTTCTAGTCAAAGAGAAAGACCAATCTACTCAGATGTTTATTCTTCCAATTTTAATTGTACCCATTTTAGTTGCAATAACAACACCAAGTTCGTCATCAACAGTAGCAAAGTCTACATCAGTAGTAGGTGACACAAATAAAATTATGCTGGACTTGTCTCTTCAAAAGTAGGAAAAAGCATCAGTTAAACAAAATCCAGCTGAAGTATGACTAAGGTATTAAATTCAAAGATTAGAGCTAAATTAGAGCATATCCATATGATAGATAGAACATAAACCATTTTATAAATAAAAAAGGTTATTTAGAAAAAGAATTTATTAACTTAGTTGGAGACCAAGTGCCAAGATTTGGATACTGTTGTCCAAAGGTTTAATATCAAGTTCAATTTATTGAATCAAAGATGATTGCCGAGATTACTAGCACGAAATGATAGGTTAATCACTTTGTTCGAGTATTGCAATAAGCTTTATACAATTGCAATTGATAAAACCAAATTTATAGGGACTAAAGGTAATATGATAGGAAAGGATTTTCTGGAGGCCTTAGAGTTTGATTTTATAATCATACATGAAATCAAACATATTTTTATCAATAAGCCTACGTTTGAAAGATATACCAAAATGGATGAAGTTTTCAGAAGATTAATTAAACTAGATATACCAAGTCAAGAAATATGAGATTACTTATGTGAAACTATCAAGTAAATTCCATCTCCAATAAGATTCCAGCAAAGAAACACATTTTGGGGCCACATCATCAACCACTTCCTTGAAGACAGTGACAACTAAAATCAACAATTTTTTTATTCCTATATTTTGATACTATTTTTTTAATCTGTTTAGATACTTCTGAAAGATAGAATCTAGTATAAATAACTATCCATTCGAGTTATCAAGTCTTGAAGCCTTGGATGAGCACTTGTAAAGCATAATTGTATGAGGTAAGATCATTGATCATTAATGAAAGGATTATGGATTTGTTTCAAATAATTTGTCTCCTTGTAAGTCTTTCCAGTTTACATTTCATTATGTTTTCTGCATATATTTAAGTTTTATGGAGATAAATAGGTAAGAGAAAAATGAATATCAGTCTATCTTAAATCCTCTGAAGTTATAATCTATTTTAGATATTGATTTATTAGACTATATGTCTGTATAAGTCCCTCTACATCAATTAATTGTCTGTCATCTTCATAAGATTACATCTATAATATTTTTAAGTTGTGAACATTGTTTCTCAGCCTTTCTTTCTTATGATAAACGAAGGACTCAATTTAAATATTTAGTAGATCATAGTTTCTTACATTTTTTTCCTTTCACATATGCAAAATTAAATCATTGTTTTGAAATAAAACAACAACTCTTTCTTAATAGTCAATAATATCAAAAGTTAAAAACATCTTCCTGTTATTTGCTCATAACATTGGTCATCCAAAAAATCTTTTAAAACAACAAAATATTTTATATTCTCTCGCATAATTAATTAACCTATAATTATCTCAGAGGACAATAGGAACACATGTCTTTACCTTTTACCCTTAAATATAATAGATTTGTAAATTTCTTCAAGAACTAACTTTTTTCAAAACATAGAGTTTGTAAAATTATTCTTTGTCTCTTGTAGTGAGATATCTTAAGGAGTGCATTCCATTTGTAGTTTTAAGAATTTTAAATGAGAAAAGTAAAAAAGTGATGCTCCTAGTTACAAACCACCCATTTTCTGGGATTCAAGAGAACAACTTCTTTGAGACCCATGGAATTGAAAATTGTTACCCTTACAACTAAAATCTCAACCCTTTATTCGAAAATAGGTGCTATCACCAACACCCCAAAGTATTTTAGGCTAAAAAATACAACCATTTTTAAACCATTGTATAAAAGGTCGAAGATGTTGAAAAAAAATCATAAAAAAATAAAGACAAAAAAATATCCAACATGGGAAAGAAAATAAAAATAGTGGAAATAAAAGGGAAAAAAAGTGAAAACATTTACTCTCAAAGTAAAATATCAAAGGATTTTACAATGAAGCAAATGTTATGCCCACACTATAACTAGGGATTCGTAGCTACTAGTACCCTGATTTAAGTGTTTATGTAACTCTTGGAGATCAGTGTGTTTCATTTCATATCTAAGGAGAGTATCCATAATCCTACCTTAAGATAAGACAATAGATCATAGTCCCTCAATGCATATTTTAGGATTCTTTGTCTCACAAATTGTAGTCACTCTATGAGAATTTAAGGTTTTTTTTCTCAATGGGAAACCCTTATTCTGGGAGAGATCCCATCTTTGAAAATAATAGATGTACCAAATTATAAGATGTAATTCCCAAGTTGGAGTTATCTTTTTTTGTCACTCGTATTATCAGTATCTTAAGGGAGAAAATATAAATAGGTAAATTTATAAGGATCTAACCCAGTCCCGGTGTTGTCTTTGAGGGGAATGCCAAGAATTTGGGTGATCATGACCACTTTTAAATTTTTTGTTATGGAAAAGTTTTATTTATTTATTTTAATTTAAAAATAAAATAATCAAGATATATTTTCTTCAAATTTGGTCCTTAATTCATGGGCTCCCGAGGAATGTTCCTATCGCCCTAAACCCTTGATTATGGTTCAAACATGGAAACCTCTTCAACCAATATTTTCCTTAGACTTGCACATCTCCTTATTTTCTTCTATGATGAGCATAACTTCAAAATAATAAAAGACAAGCTCAACTATCATATAACCCATGAAACTCGAAAGGTATTATTCTTACCTGTGCTATAAAATGCATGAAATTGATTTTGACAAGGGATTTCTTAATGTTATCCATGTTTAACTATAGGGTTGGATCCATATTAAATCCCTTTATTATGAGTAGGTTCCATTTAGATGTAACACTTTCCACAAGTGTGGGAAATTTCAAATAAAAAATCCAATCATCAAAGGTTATTCATAACTTTACAGGATGAACCCATCCTAGAATAATGTTGGGAAAGGATTTAAGTTTCCAGAAAGTGAAAAAATTCAAGTTCCAAGGTATTCTCATCCTTCCTTTGAGCCTTAACCTCCCTGCAAGCTTGAATATTTCTCCAATAACATGTTTGGAGCTTTATAATCTTAGGAGGAAAAATAATAGGCTTATGATCTCATGGTATCATTAATTTCAGTGCAAATAGATATTGCGAATTATTCAAAGAATTTGCAATTATTATTCATTGTTCCTCATACACTTATTAGGATAATTCATTTTAACTATTAAACGAATATTAGGGTACAAAAAATGAAAAATATAAGGATGATGATAATACCTCCTCCTCTCAATCCTCTTTATAAGTGTTAAGGAAAAACTCGCATCCCTCCCCTCCTCCGATATGTGGAAAGAAATACCACAAAGAAAAGGATTCCATATCTCAACGAACTTTAAACTCGCTTGGTTTAGTGGGCAATGTAGTTTGATCAATTCCCGATTGTGATAATTTTTTATATCATTTTGTGTAAGAAATTTGTAAGAATCTACTCTCGTATATAACATTTAATGATAATAAGTTTTGGAAGGTTTCAATTTTTATCCGTTCATTTTTTCATTTTGATTTGGGGAGGATTGTTTTTGGTTTTTTCCTCCATCTCTACCCTGAATATTTGAAGTAAACAATACCTATATCTTTCCTATGCACATTTTCCACAACGTTTTATAAGATATATATTTCTCAATTATTGGTTTAAAAGAAGAGAAAAAGACATCAAATTTGTTAAAATATATTTTAAATTACTAAATAAAAATATATATATATTGAAAAAATTAAACGAAAAAATAAATACCCCACCCTTTTTTAACTTTTGTATTTAAAAATTTATATTTTATAAATGAGAAAAAACGATATAAAAACACACTATTACTAATTTTTACTTATATATATATATATATATATATATATATATATATTATTATTTTAATTTATTTTTTAAATAAATACTTATAAATTTCATTTAATAAATATATTATTTTAGGTATATGCATTTACTTATAATTTATAATATTTATTTAGAAAAGTTAATTGGGATGGGAGGAAGTGATTGGTTTTCTTCCCACCGAGGTTCAATTCCCACAAGTGACATGGTGAGATCATATTGAGTATATTGTTGCAATGGCTTCAAATCTTGTGTGTAGAAAATTTTGAGCCCTATATAATATATTACCCTAGCCTATGGACTAGAGGGTGGGTGTCTTTAGAAAATAAATAAATAAATAATAATGAAATAAAGTAAAAAAGGAAATAAAAAATTGGAATTATATTTTCTTTTGCCTAGTTATGATGTTTGGAATCACCCTCTAACCACAATACCCATATCCAACCCCTTATTTCACCATCGCCCACAATATTGGCTCCAATACACCCCTTGTTTCTCCTCTAGTACCTCATCCCATCCCCAACGACTTGCTCCCCATTTATTTATTACCACCGTGAATATCCCTTATATTTGTATATTGCTTTTTTTATAACCACTCAGCATGTTTCCACCCCAAAATCTATGTCCACATAACACTCCTACCTAGTACATTCTAAATTCCCATCTGTGACTTATATTTTTGTCACCATTTTGCCTGATATCACCTCCTTTTCCCCATGGTAAATTAACCATGGTTTTATGGGAGTGGTAGGGTAATGAGGTCATAAGAAATGTGGGCCAACATGTGGGTAATGTGATTGGAAGGAAATAAAGGGTAGGAAAAAATCCAATAAGATGACTCAAATTCATAAGTTGAGAAACAATGTCATATATTATTCTCTGATACCCTATATATAACCAACTAGTAAATTTGGACCTCTTAAGTAAGAATGAACCAAACTTTGGTCATGTATATTTAACACTATATCTAAACATTTTCATGCACAAAACCTCTTTGAAGAGAATTCTAATAATGAAAGGCGCTTTGTTTTGAACAAAAATGATTTTATCTTTCTTTAAAAAAATTTAAATATATTGAATTGAATATTCTATCAACTAAGAATAATATTAGCTTTTTTTATCTTAATTTGATGAGAAACTTCTATTATTTCATTATTAAGTTCTTCATCAAGATGTTGTGTAAAAGGGAAATAAAATGATCAACCTTTAGTATGAAAAAATGTGTAATATTACTATAAAAACTACTATAAATTCTTCTAACGAGTCCTTAAAACATGAAAGGATACATACAATCCCTAATTTAAAAGAGAGAAAGGTACTATGTAAACAAAAAGAAATATAATCTATTTCACCTCTATAGACAACATCCTAAAAAATTATAGATGATTTTTTGAACATATAAAAACAAAGAGAAAGATATAATTTCGTTGATAGAAAACAAGTCACACATTAAAAATATTTGTAAAATCCCTTAATCAACAGTTAAACCAATTCTATATGGGAAGAATTTTTCTTAATAGAGGATATATACTTTGTTGATTTGGAAGCTCAGTCACAAATTCTAATCATGGGACTATATTCCTCTTTCGAGGAGGACCAATTTTGACCTTTGAAGCATTGGATAAGGACAAGTTAAAGTGTATTTTTCAAGTGAAACCCACAATGTCACATTTGATGAGGTTGGCCTTAAAGTTAAATTGGACATCGTTGGAAGCCTATAAATAAAATTCAAGTGACCGTCATTTGGACACCATCATCAATAATATTCTTCTTCTCTCTTCTTTGGATTGGTTTGCACACGTCTGAAATCAGTGTGCATATATTAGTTCGTACATGCTAGAAATTGCAGGGTTTCAAGCTCACACATGTGATTAGGGATTTTTTTTTCCAACCATAGGGTTTACATGGGAATTTTTTGTTTCCATTGCATGCATCGAGGACTGTGTGGTTGGAAATATTTAGCCACACACATGACTCTCATCCATGCAGTTGGGACTTACAGATTCATTTTTACTGGTGATCGTTGTTGATTGGGGATTGGAAAAGTTAATTGAGATCAATATTTTTGTTGGGATGATATTTATGGATATTATTTAGTTTATTTTGCTCAATAATTTTATATTGTCTCATTGTATTCTCTGCTAAACATTTTAAGAAAAACAAAGGGTTTTCCCCTTAAGGGGTTTCTCCCTCGGTTTTGACCAAATTTGTGTCTCTTGTTGATGTTGTTGATTGCCTCCTATTGTCATTGCATTATTTTTCTATCTTGATTTTTTACTAATTGATGAAAAAAAATTAATTTATATTGAAAGGTTTCTAATAGAATAATTCAATTGGGATAAAATAATTGAAGAGATATAGAAAAGTGGCAAAAATTAATATTTTATCAAAGCTAAGGTGAAGTATAAGCCCAAAGGAGAAGATATTTCGAAAATTTTAAGGAGCTGGTCTAATCAAGTGAACATGTCAACCTCTTACTTTAAGGAAAATAAAAATTTGGGTGAGTCATCTAACTTTGCTGCTTGGAAGATTGAGTTGGAAATCATAGGTGATGACAATGATGTTTGGGAATAAATACAAGGAAAAGTTTTTGGGCCTCTAGAGAATGCTTATCCTGCTGCTAAGAACAAGTACAAGAAAGGTGAGTTAAAAGAAAAGAAAATTATAGTTAATGATTTACAATATCCTGTACTTGAATATGTTGGAAATGTGAAAAAATCTAAGGATATGTATGATAAGGTAGATGACATGTATGAAGTCAACAATTTAAATGAAATCATCTCCTTAAAATATAAACTCAAAGATATGAAGATGAGTAAACAATAGTATGTGGAATCATACATTATGAGGATATCTCGTCTTATAGATAAATTTCAGAGAGTTTGGGAAACTATATTTGACATGGAATTGGTGATTGTAACCCTTGGAGGTCTCCCTCCTATTTCGGAAATTTTCATTACTACTATAATCAACGAAAATAGTTTTCTTTCATCTCATGATATTGTAGGAAATATCACGTAAGAAGAATCAAGGATGATTGCTAGAGGCAAGATACAAAAGCATGAAGAAGGAGAGCCTGCTACATTCATCACTCATAACAAGAAAAACGAAAAGGAGGTCCATCAAATTCAAGGAAGTCTCCTCCAAAAAATTGAAATAGAAGGAATGAAAGATGATGCATTACCATTCAACTTCCAATTCAAAATGTATTTTGAATAGACTTAGGGGTTTTTATTAACCAAGGGAGTTGTTTCCCTAACAAATTGTATTTAAATGTCTTTTCCCTATATTTTTATGATAATATATATATATATATAATAGATGAGAAAGAGGAATATTGTAAGTAGGAGAACTCTAGAGAATATTGAGAGAGTTATAAATAAGTAGGAATTAGTTAGATCTTTTGAGAAAAATATGAATCTAGAAGATCTAGTTTAGGTGAGGGAATAGTAGATTTGAACCAGAATTTAGTTCTAGATCCTTTTAGTATAAATATATTCAAATAGAAGAAAGGTGAGTGGATATATAGCAGAGACATTCGAGTGATTGGAGAGCCAAAATGTTCCATAATTCTGAGAGAGATATTTAATGTAAATCCATTGGGGAAGGATTTTGAGAGAGGCCATGTAACTATGATTAATGTTGAAATAGGTCATGAGAGGCTCGGGAGGGGTTTACATATGTAACTATGCAGGAATAGAGCGCAATAGAAACACGTTAATGAATGAAAATGAAGGCTATATTGGTCTTTGTATAAGAGTGGCACAATTATAGTGTAGAATGCGAGAGCATTTCTAATCATAAGCTCAGAGAAAAACCAAAACTTATGTAATCACTGTGTAGCGTTGCCACAAATGTATACACATATAATATTCCAGAAAAAATAATGTTGATAGAGATAATAATTGTTATCTTATTGCTATATGAGTGGAGGGGTTGTATGAGTGACAAATGAGTAGTGAAACATTGATGGAGCTAAATCCCAAATAAGCAGGCAGAAGGAACAAACACTTTGTCTTTTAAAGTCCCGACGAAGCCATCATTTGAAAATGCCAGGAGATGGAATTCGATAGAGTTGGGAGAGAGATTTTGACAGCACTAGGCCGAATGTTTCAACCCAGATGGACGAAAGAGGAATGTTGACTAGGCATCGGCCTGACATGGAAGTCGCCAAATAGGAAAGGGGAGGGAACATGGAAATGGAAGAATAAGTGGGGTGCCCCTAGTGGCTTCTATCACGATGATTTTTCTGAATTCCATTATCTTTTAGCCAGGATTTTGGTGCTGGCCTGGAGGATTTGTGAGCAGGTCACACCGAGGGGTTTTACCCCGACAATTTTTATAAACATTATTCCCATCACGCGGGGTTATAGAGAGTGGGACGGGGGCTATAGACAGTGGGACGAATTTTGTTTAAATTTGAGAAAGTTATGTGGGATTGGCGGTGCAACAGAAGCATGGTAAGTGTGCCCCCCACCTGGAAGTATTAACCCAATGATATTAATTAGCTATATTAACATCTGGGTAATATTTGGTCTCTATACTGATGTGGTATGTGTAGTAGCAACCTAGAGCTAAGTAGAGTAGTAGTGGGCTTGCCCTGAGGTGTACTGGAAGGTCATTGAATCATATTAAGTAAATATAAAGGGAAAGGTTGGAATTGGTAAAGGAAAGAATATTAGGGTTGACATATGTGTTGAAATGTCCATGTATGTATAATTTACTTAAAAAGGGCTAAGTTATTTGCATTATGAAGGGTATAACCTTTCGGCTTCCCCACTATATATTTAATCCGACCACTATAATTTTTTTTTATACGAGGTTTATTATCTCATAAGGAAATTGTGAACCGACCATGAAGGATGCGTTTTTTTGTTTTTTTATTTTCTTTCAATAAAGAGCTTTAGGCATTGTGTGAATTAAGCAAGTGTCAAACCAGACATGCATCAAGCAGTATCAGAACTGGAAATATCTTTAGCTTGAAAAATCTTATTGGAGTATACATGACACGTGACACGTGAAGAAAATAATAGAGAACAAAGGATTCTTGAAGACTAAAGATATCGCAAGGCTAGACTAGCACAGAATCTGAAAAATGCAAAATTTATTTGTTTTATAATATTGGAAAATTTTGATCATAAGGAAAGAATTGAAGATTGCGAGCGCAAAGTATTTCAAAGTGAACTTGTTGGAGAAGAATAAAATTAGTTTTGAAATTGTTTTATTGGATGAACCATGATGTTTGTAAGTATGGATAGATTTTTCTTGAAGGCATTTATTCGTAGGATTGTAATAAAAATTTTAATTTAACTGTATGTTGAAATGCATTAGAGTTTGCAAAGATTTTATTTGGAGAGGTTGGAACAAATAGAGATATTCTTACATTGCAAGTATATATATAGAAGATTGCATGAATAAAGGAAAAAGAAATGTGCAAAGAAATATCTAGAAATGAGGTCATAGAGAGGTAGCAACCATACAACAAGTGAAAGAGGTAGCTACGAAAGTCTTAAATGACAATATATGTTTGCGGGACGAAGTAGACATTAGCAGAAAGAAGTGATATGAGTAATAAAACCAACAAAATCTCGGGAAGAGAGAGGGAGAAAACAATATTTCTGTAACAGAAAGGATTGTGATAGGACCCATTAACAAGATTGATTGCTAAAGAAAGAGAGAGTAAAATAACATTTCTCTAAAGTGAAAGTGAGCAATTGAAATTGAAACAACCTAATAGCTTTGAAGTTGAAGAGTAGTTGTACTCTATACGAAATAGAGAAGGTTCTATTGCAAATAACGAGGAAGATAACAAATTCTAACAAGAAAATTTGGGTAGAAGTTGTTATTGGAAGTTCCACAGTGATTGTAGGTAGAATTTCCCAGAGATATAAACTTAAGGAGTCAAAGAACAACCTTGTTGTAGCTCACAGGTGAACAAGGAGAGTTCTCAAAAAATAAGAAGAGGAGGTAAAATGGCTATGGACGGTCACGTGATGGGTTCAAAGATAGGTTATGATTAGAGAAATAAGGATGTTGAAACAAATCACGAAAGGAGAATGAGTGATGAAGAAAGAGAGATGGAGTTTGTTGAGATGAAGGAGGAATTCAACTATCTAAAGAAACATATACAAAAATAGATGAAGAAGTTTCTAAAGGGACCGAGAAATGGAATTTATGTTGGAAAACTAGTCCAATGGTCAATCAATAAATTGCATGGAAGGAATCAGAGGAAGTAGATGAAGCATCTGATAAATAAACGGTTGAAGATGCTCAAAGTATATGAATTTGAGGAAGAGGAAGATTTCACTTGTGCATCAGAATGAGGATCAATCCTAGTATAGGATGAGAATAATGAAGATGATGCGATGATACTTTTTGAGAATCTCAGAAAATGTTTGGGCAATTAGTAGGTAATGGCTGAAATGTTGATAAAAGATTTAAGGACATATTGATTTTAATTTTAACCATTCATGTGTGAATGTAGGGGTTATTGTAGATGAAGGGAAGAATATTGGTTTGGTTATGTGCATAGAAGAAGAATAATCACTGGATATTGTTGAACATGTTGAAAAGAAGATAGAATTAACTTTGGAATTTAATCAAATGAAGATATGGAGGAACAACCTGAAAATGAGAAGCACATGTGTCTAGATACTGAGGACGATGAGGAGGTATTTGTTACTATGGAAGAGGAACATTTTATGAGAATCTTGGAATTTTTAGTGTTGCATGAGAAAAATATGTCGGAAGTAACAAAGGAGACATCAAATTGAAAAATTTGTTTGTGTTTGGTGGTAATGAAGATGTGCAGGAAATAGTGAGATAGCTTGGAAATACTTCAACTGATGAAATATAAAAATAATTAAAATAAGGCCTGTAGGATTTCAAAGAAGTGAACATGGAAAATATTCCAGCAGAGTTGAGATTTTTAGAAGATTGGTTGGAGAATCCAAGGACAGTAGATTGTAGAAATCTAATTGAGGATGAGGTCAGGTGAGGTCAGGTTTTCCATTTTGGAGATGCACCAATAGATGGAAAATAGTGATATAAATTTCTAGTGTAAATTTAAAGCAATGATGAGGAAAACCCCAATAAATTGGTATCTTGGTGTGTCAGTGGAGGACAACCACAAATTTTAGCAAGGAAGCAATGATTTGTACTATCTAGAGGATAAGTTGGACCTTGAAGTAGAAGAGATAAGGAATTTGATCTTGAAGAAGCCCCAACATAAGAGGTATTTAGGACAAAGGAAAATGAAGGACAACATATTATAGATGGTGGTGTGAGTTTACGTCAGCAAAGAAGGAGGAAGACTACAACACAAAGTATGGATGCATGGAAGGATGATGAAGAAAACAATGGAGAAAGAACATAGAAAAGAAAAGGACCAACTAGAAAACAAAATTTTGGATCTAGGAAGATCCAGTTCACTAACACATGGTCTCAAGACCATGATTATTTTTCACCTTGGGATTCTCATGTACGAGCATTCAACTTCCAAGTCAAAATTTATTCTGACTAGAACTAGGGGTTTTTATTTACTAAGGGAATTCGTTCCCTAAAAATTTATATTTAAAAGTATTTTCCCTATGCTTTTATGTTAAAAAATGTATAAACGAGATGAGAAGGAGGAATATTGTAAATAAGAGAAGTCTCCAGAGTATTGAGACTGTTAAAGAGAAGTAGGGATTAGTTAGATCTTTTGAGGAAAATATTGATCTAGAAGATCTGGTTTAGGTGAGGGAATAATTGATCTGAACAAAATTTTAGTTTTGGATCCTTTTAGTATAAATATGTAAACTAAATAGAAAAAAAATGTAGGACATATAGGGGAGAGATTCAAGAGATTTGAGGGCCAAACGGGGCCATAGGGCCGATAGGGCTATTTAATGTTAATCTAAGTAGGGAAGGATTTTTGAATCATATGTATATATTTATCAATAAAGGAAATGTTCTGTTGAGTGTTAAATGTATGAATTCGAATTTTGTTTATTGTTTGAAAACACTTTTATAATGTAGAGTAAATACCTATAACTATGCTTAATTTTGAAATGCAATAGTTAGTGAGAGGCCCAGGAGGGGTTTACATATGTAACTATGTAGAATTCGAGTGTTGCGGAAACACATTAATGAATGAAAAGGAAGTCGAGATCTAGATTTGTATTTGAGTGGTGTAATGTGAGTGTAGAATGTGAGAGGATTTCAAATCATAAGTTTAGAGAAAAATCAATCCTTCTGTAATAATTATTTAGTATTTCAGCATACGTCTACACATATAATATTGCAGACAAAATCATGTTGATAGAGCTACTAAGCATTAAATTATTACTATATGAGTGAAGGGGTTGTAGAAGTGAAAAATGAGCACTTAAAAATTAATGGATCCAAAGAAAAAATATATGAGTAGAAGCAACAAACACTTCATCTTTTGAAGTCTCGAAGAAGCTTCCATTTGACTATGAAAGGATATGGAATTTGATAGATTTGGGAGTGGGAGTTTGACAGCAACATGTTGTAGGTTTCAAACCAGAAGGATGAAATTGAAATTTTCATGGAAGTAAATGGGATGACTAGGCATTGACCTAACGTGGAATTCACCCAATAGGAAAGGTGCAGGGACATGAAACTGGCGGAATAAGCGGGGTCCTCCTAGTGGCTTCTATCTCTAAAATTTTTATAAAGTGCACTCTTTTTTCGAGCCCGGATTTTGGTGGTGGCATATAGGTTCTATGAGCGAGTATTGGCTAATGGTTTTTAAAAACCTTGTTAGGTCCCTATATTACTATTATAGTCCCTTATTGTTGTTAGTGTAACCCCATTATTGTTATTATTGTACCCCTGTAACCACCATATTGTTATTATTGTGCCCTTAAATTATTATTGTTAGGTCGGCTAGGATTACATTGTGGCCCCACTAGGATTACATTCTGGCCCCATGGACTCCTATATATAGAAAGGAGGTTTTGTAATTTGAATCATCCAATAATTGTTCATTTATGTAATGTATTGGAGGCTGCTCCCTAGAACTGGCTTATTTCTAAGGCATTGATATCTTTTTTCTTCTATTTTTGGAGCTAGTTTCACAACATTTGGTATCAGAGCTTTCGATTCTGCGGTTTCGCTGCTCCAAATAGGTCATCATGGCATTTTCGCTATAACTGTTTTTCTACGAAGGTTCAGAAGCTGAAATTTTACGGTGCGAAGCTGAAATCCTGAGGAACATTGTCGCAAAATTTCAGAGCTTTTTTCGTAATATTTTCAGAGATATGATCTGTGGAAGGTAGGGCTTTTTGTAGTCTCCTGAATTTCGCTTAAATAGGTCATTGCGGAATTTCCGCTATAACTATTTTTCTACAAATTTTCAAAAGCTAAAATTGTTAGCACACAAAGCTGAGATCCTGAGGAACATCTTCGCAAAATTTTAGAGATTAGTTCACAATATTTTCGAAGATATGATCTGTGGCAGTTAGGTCTTTTTTAGGCTCCCTAATTTCATCTCAAAGAGGTGATCGTGGGAAAATATTCATAACTCTCTCTCTAAGCATCGGATTGGAATTATGTAACAAGTGGCTAGAAGTACGCAGACTTTAGTTTCCTGTCTATAAATTTCAGAACCAAAGGAGCAAACAGTGACACGTGGCAAGTCGTACAAGTTCGCTCTACTGAACCAGTCCATAATTAGGTCATTATGGGACATTGGACATAACTTTGTCTTGAAGAATCCAAATCAAGTCAGACCTGTGGCATTTGAAAGAAGCTTCAAAGGACTACTAAAGGGCCAAATTTCGGATATTGAGGATCTTCAATTATATAGATAATTCAATTTCAATATAGAGCTTTACAAAAGCAAGTAAAAGGTGTGTATTTTTTTTTCCGAATTGCATAAGTCTTGTTTGAAGAATCAAGTTGAATTGATTCCAAGGGAATATTGTACAATAGATATCAGTATTGGTTTCTAAAATGGCCCCTAAAAAGAATTAAACACCCATTAAGCCTTTAGAAGGCTCTACTATGACTCATGAAGATGAAGAATGACAACATGACATATCAAAATTACAAGAGCAAGTGCAACAAATTTTTCTCTCACAAAAAGCAACAAAAAATGACACGAAAGTTTTGAAGAAAGGTGTCGAGACTAAGATGGATGGTTTGAAGAAAGGCGTGGAATCTAAGATAGATGGCATGGAAGCTCGCATGGAATCTAAGATGGATGACATGGAAGCTAAGATCGATGAAAAAATGGAAAACATGAAGAATGATCTAAAAGCATACATGGAAGGTTTGACAAAGTTAGTACAAGAAATGTTTCCTAATGGTGAAAAGATAGTAGAGGAAACGCATGATGAGAATAAAATAAATGTTAATCGTGATTTCATAAACTCTAATGTTGGCAGGAAAAACCACCATATTCCAAAAATGGATATGAGGAAGTTTGATGGAAAGGATCTTGTAACATGGATACTACAAATGGAGCAATATTTTGATCTTCATAATGTGAAAAACACACAAAAGGTACATATTGAAACTTTACATTTAGAAAAAAATACATTTGTATGGTATCGATGGCTTTGATCCCGTAAAAAAATTGTCACTTGGTCAATTTTTACAGAGGAAATGATAGCACATTATGAGGATACAAAGAGCAACACCTTCTTTAGCCAATTGATAAATCTCAAACAAAAGGGTTTAGTGGGGCAGCACATTGAGGACTTCCAAAAATTGAATATAAGGGTAACTGATCTTACAGAGGAACACAGGATTGATCTCTTCCTAGGCACTTTAAAGGATAACATCCAACATGAAGTTCGCGTTTTGGAACCTGATTCATTGGAGAAGGCATTCAGGTTGGCAAGAAAAGTTCAATGTAAAATTATGGCGATAAGGAAGCCTACCACTCAATTCTATAAAGAAGGAAGTGTTTCTACGCCTAGATTTCCACAACCTACAAGGTTGACACCGCAAAAATTGGAAGAAAAAAAAGAAAAAGGGCTTTGCTACAGTTGTGATAGAAAATACACTAAAGGTCATAAGTGTGCTGAGAAGAAATTATTTTACATAGATTGTGAAGAGGAAGAAGAAAATGAACAAGAAGAGGATATACACCAGGAACCAACCCTAGAAGATGAAGAAATGAATCCGACCATATCGTGTAATGCACTGGCAGGAATTACCACTCCTCAAACTCTCGAGATAGAAGGACATATAAAGAAGAAAAGGGTAATAGTGTTGATTGATTCAGGTAGCACCCATAATTTTATTCATTATAAGGTAGCCAAGGAATTAAATTTTTTCCTATACCTAGCACCAGAATGTCAAGTGATGGTTGCAAATGGAGGAACTATAAATTGCTCTGTAAAATGCCATAATATCAAGCTAACCATGGGGGAATATGTATTGTATTCAACATTAAATCATCTTTTGTAGATCTCCAAATAGTCTGTAGAAAATCGTTAAGATTTTGAAACTCCCAAAGGACTCCCACCTATTCGTGATCATGATCATGCTATTCATTTGATTCCAGTAAGTGTTCCTCCAAACATCAGGCCTTATAGATATCCTTATGTCCAAAAGAGCGAAATTGAACGTATGATTGCAGAAATGTTAGAGGCTGGTATAATTCAACCTAGTCAAAGTTCTTTCTCTGCTCCAGTAGTATTGGTGCACAAGAAGGATGGATCATGGTGCATGTGTACGGATTATAGGGAGCTCAATAAGCTCACCATTAAAGATAAATTTCCCATTCCTGTGATTGATGAATTATTGGATGAATTACATGGAGCAATTTATTTTACCAAGTTGGATCTTCGTTCAGGATATCATCAAATTAGAATGAAGACTGAAGATATTCTTAAAATAGCATTTCGAACTCATGAGGGTCATTATGAATTTTTGGTCATGCCTTTTGGCCTTACCAATGCACCTTCTACATTTCAAGGGTTGATGAATTCCATTTTCAAACCCTTCCTTAGAAAATTTGTGCTAATATTTTTTGATGATATACTAATCTACAACAGGTCTTGGAAGGATCATGTTGAACATGTTGACAGGGTGCTCAAACTATTGCGGGAGAAACAATTATATGCAAAAACATCCAAATGTTTCTTTGGAGTACAAGAGGTGGAAAATCTGGGTCATATTGTATCTCACGAGGGTGTTAAGGTAGACCCTAACAAAATTAAAGCCATTAAGGAATGGAAAGTCCCCACAACCATAAAGCAGTTGCAAGGATTTCTCGGGTTAACAGGGTATTATCGCAAGTTTGTTAAGAATTGTGGGAGAATAGCAGCACCTCTAACAACATTATTGAAGAAAGATGCATTTTCATGGACTCCTGAAGCAACTAAGGCCTTTGAACATCTTAAAGAGGCAATGTGCCTAGCACCAGTCTTAGCTACGCTAGACTTCACACAAACCTTTATTATAGAATGTGATGCCTCAGGAAATGGAATTGGTGTTGTTTTAATGTAAGAAGGAAGACCCACTGCTTTTGAAATTCATCCAATTAAAGGAAAGTATTTACAGAAACCTATTTATGAGAAGGAAATGTTAGCAATACTGCATGCACTAAAGAAATGGCTAACTTACCTAATGGGAAGACACTTCAAGGTAAAAAATGATCATGATAGTCTCAAACACTTTTTGGAACAAAGATTATCTTCAGAAGAGTAGCAAAAATGGATCACAAAAATGTTGGGTTATGACTTTGAAATAATCTACAAAAAAGGGAAGCTAAATGTTGTTGCAGATGCACTCTCAAGAAAGAATGAAGAGGTCGAAGCATTTATTTGTGCCATTTCTATTATCCAACCAGATTGGATAACCGAAGCAAGAGATGAATGGAAGAAGGACGAAGAAGTGTGGACACTCATTCAAAAGTTTCAGCAAGATCCTAGTACATTTGATACATTTAGTTGGAAAAATGATTCCTTATGGTACAAAGATAGCTTATATCTTTGTAAGAATTCCCAACTAAAACAAAATATTCTTTTGGAATTACACACTTCTCCTTTAGGAGGACACCCAGGATTTTTAAAAACTTATCACAGGGTGAAGAAAGAAGTTTTTTGGGATGGACTTAAATCTGATATTCAAAATTTTGTTGCGGAATGTTTGGTTTTCCAGCAGAATAAAGTTGAGACAATTAAGACCCCGGGTCTTCTACAACCTTTATCCATTCCAAGTCAACGTTGGGAGGAGATTTCAATGGATTTTATCATAGGTTTACCTAAGTCCAAAGGAAAGAGTTTCATCATGGTGGTAGTTGATAGACTTACCATGTTTGAAAACTAGCTCCTAAAATAGAAGAAAAGAGATATCAACGCCTTAGAAATAAGCCACTTCGAGGGGGAAACCTCCAATACATTACATGAATGAACAATTCTTGGATGATAAAAATTACAAAACCTCCTTTCTATATATAGGAGTCCATGGGGCCACAATGTAATCCTATTGGGGCCACAATGTAATCCTAGCCGACCTAATAATAATAATTTAAGGGCACAATAATAACAATATGGGGGTCACAGGTGTTACACAACAATTTTTCACCATCCCTACAATCCCTCGCCCCTCATATTGGAGGGTATTTCCCGTGACCTGTGAGCAATTTCATAGTCTGGAAACACCTTCTTTGCATCCTTCTGCATAAGAACATCATTTCTCCTGTTGAACATTTCCTCAAAAAGCCCACAAAAACCTATGTTTTGGCCTTGGCACGGGTAGCCAGTTCATCCCTCGCGCCAATGTGGAGGATGTACACTAGAGCCTACGCCAGCTGGTGCTCTGTCTCTTTGTTGTTCCCGCGCCAGCCTTTTTGGGAATGTTTTTTAACAAATTAGAGGTGGAAGTTTCCTTTAACCACCTCAGGGATGAGTCACAGGAAGTGGTTAATCTGATGAGCCATGGATCTCCCTCTTTAGGTAGTGGTTTCCTCCTCCCATGGAACACTCCAAGAAGATAGGTCTCCCTTACATGATTATATGGATCCTTACCTCTCCCTCTCCCTCTATATAAACAGGCTTTCCCCCTTTATGAAAGCTAGCTAAACAAAGAGAATTATACAGTTCAAATAATGAACTTGGAGAGCTAAGCTTTAGTTGAATAACTGAGAAGGTAGATCAAGAAGGAAATCCATAGAGAGGAAATCAGAGCATGGTTGTATCTCTTCTTTCTGCCTATTAATATAAGTGACTGTTGTCTGGTTCCCGTCTTGTGTTTTGTATTTATCGAATGCAATATGCTAGTCTTCTCTGAATGACTAGTAGTTTTTGGATGGAATTAGTGTGTGGTATGTGGTTATCGTTTTCTGATCTCTGTGCAGGTGTCCAAACATGATAGGTGGAGGGGTTGTGACTTGTCTTTGATCAAGAGCGAGAGGTTCTCATCATCACTATGGGTGTTGACGATAACTTTGGACCACAGGTAGGTCATCTTATCACATCCTGTTTCATTAAAATATCTAGGAGCCTACACTCTAGCATGATTCCTTGTTTCTAGACCCACCCTAGGTCTAGAGGGATCGTCTCTTTCCGCAAAGAGGATTTACCTATGTAAAAAGTTGGTGACTCCACTGGGGACTCATTGCGAGTTTGCCTTTCGTCCGTTAGGTCTTATTATTGGTATTTTCATGCTTAGATTTCCTTTTCTGATTATTTTTACTGAAGTCTAAGACCCCTGTTCAACCCTAGAGGATCACATCTGACCTATGTTTTTCAAAAAATTTCCTTTTTCTAGGGTTGGCTTTATTGGCACAATTTCCAGTCTGACAGTTGCACCCACTAGCACTTATTTCCAGTACATCCCCTGCGCCATCCCCTGTCTGGCACTGATTACAACCAGACAGTTGCGCCATTTCCTATAGGTGTTAGGGTTTTCCACGTTTTGGAGTTTTTGGTCAGTACTTATGTCTCTGGGTGTTTTCTTGACTTGTTTTGAGTTATTTGGGATTGTTTATGACTATGAACAGCCTTCTTCCTTCGATTTTTGTCCTTTTTCTGTCAGCATCATGACCCTAGGGTTTTCTAGTGCTTTGGGACGCTGAGCCCCCTCTAAGGAGTTTGGGTTTTTTGTTTCACAAACACCTTCATTCCTTGTTTGATTGCATTCAGCTCTCTTGATCCGTTTGAGTGATTGCATTTGGTGGAATGAGTATTGAATGAGTCTTGTCTCCTTCATTCAGTTGTCACTCCAAGAATAGATTACATTGCATGTATGGGTCTGTTTTGACATCTTTCTTCGGTTTGAGAGATTGTGACATTGGTTTGAGTTTTTGTTTTGTTTGCTTTTGAGTTGATTGAATTGTTTTGTTTCGAATCTCACATCGATATTCTCGAACTAGTGTGAAGGTTCATTTTTCATGTCATGTAGTGCATTGTTTGCTCTATTACATTGAAAATTCAAAAAAAAAAAAATTGTGCTTGCATTCTTGTTTGCATTGTGGAATTGAAAACTCTTTTGCATAACTAGCATTGGGCTTTCTAGGAAATATTTCTCATTTTCATTAGCTTGCATTAGATTCTGTAGTGGATGCTTCCGTGTGTTCTCATTATTTTCTATCACTTGAAAACTCCTAAACTTTCTTGTAGATAGATTTTCATCGAATGAAATGGTATTTTATGGCATGTAGCTTGCATTTAGGGATTTGTGAGATCCAACATTTTGTAGGACCTTGGAATTGAAACATAAATACAAGATCAACTTAAAATTTATTCAATTAACCTAAGGGAACATTGAAACTTAATGAAACATTTAGTGATCTAAGTTAGAGACGTGTTCTGGCGTCTTTAAACCTAGCAGCTGTCGCTCGCCATCTGGCTTCAGACAGCGCTAGTACAGACTTGTGCTCGCCGTATCGTCGAGTATATAAAGGGAGACCCCTCTAGGTTACAATCCTTTTATCTGTAGGAAGCCGAGTCTGCCACCTTGTAACCGTGATACACCGAACACAACATTCGGGGAGACTACTCGCATGTACGTCAAGTCCTTGGTTGATTCTTATTTCATTTTATAACCAAGGTGTATATGGCAGTTCACGGGAACCTGGTACACCCTTTTACCTAGACTACCTAACCAGTCATTTTTTATCTTTACTGACTCCATAAATTTGAAAATATCATCAAGCACTTGTCCTTTCATGCTCATTTCAACCTGAAAGTGATAGAGTCACCTTTTGCCTATTTCTCGACTCTTAAAATATGAAAGGATAGAGTTTTGTTTCAATGTCTTAAAAATTAACTTTCCATGAAATATTCCTAGTTAAAGTTAGTTTCCTTAAGGTGTTTTTTTAAATTTGTTTTTGATGGCAATGTTTCCAGAGTTCACTAATCCAGGAATCCCTTCCGAAGGCATCCTGGTCCTTTTCCTGCTTTTGGGAATGTGGGTGCTCTTTATATGGAAACATTGTCCTTGCTTGGGTTAACTGTTGGGTTGCCAGTATGGTTATTTTCAACCTCAGTAGTCCCGAGTGTTCCATCCACCGTACAACCATCTCCTCCACCAGAACAACATCATCTTGCTTCTAAGGTGGACCTCTCCCCTTCTTCGCCTATTTATTCATCCTCCTCTTCTATTTCACCTAGTGAAAGTCTGGATTCTAGTAAGCAGGTGGCTAAGAAGAAGAAGAAGAAGGAGACGAAAAAGAAGAAGTCAGATAAGTAAGAGGCTAATACTGCAGCTATTACCCTTAAGAAACCTTCCCTTACAAAACCATCCAAGCTTCCACGGAAATTCAAATTCCCTTGCATGCTCTGCAAAGGTAACCATCTGCTTCGAGACTGCCCTGGCATTACCAAGGTACTTGACGCATGGTCTAACGGCCGTCCGCCATTGCCTTTGGCTTCCGGAAGTCATATTGGTAGCACATGTTCGACTAGTTCTGATAAGACTCGTAAGAAATAGGGTACAATTACCAATCCCTGTAAGTTGTGTCAAGGGAATCATCCCATTCACCTTTGTCCGTACATTGATGAAGCCAAGAGAGTGTTGGACAACTCCACTGTTGTTGCACCCTGCCTTGCGATTAGATTCTTCAGACTTGGAGAAAGATTCGTCCATCCCTATAGTTCAAGAATTTTCTCCTCCTACTCCCGTGATGGAAGTCTAGGAGAGTGCTCCTCTTGCTCTGGTAACACCAGTGGAAAACCATCTCAGTTTAATGGTATCCCCTCCAAGTAGCTTGGCCACTTCCTTTGATTTGAGTCGATTTGTCGGATACCGCCTTCCGTCTTATGTGCCTTTCGAGATAATGGTACAAAATTTTGATCTAGTCATACCTAGCACTATTATATATGAAGGCGCGTGTGTTATTATTCTGTCTTCAACTACCTGGCAAGATTTGGGTTCTCCCCCGCTTATGCCTATTACCCAGAATCTGTTGGCTTTTAACAGAGGAACCAGTCACCCGTCAGGGATCCTTCCAAAGTTGCCCATTACTTTGGGAAGGAAAACCGTCCATATAGACGTGATCGTTGTTCCAGGCCCCTTATATTTCAATTTACTCTTGGGGCATGACTATACTTACATCATGGGGGCAGTTGTATCTTCCCTTTTTCGTGTGATCTATTTTCCACACAAAGCTTGGATCGTGACCATTGATCACATTTCATTCATTGGTCCTAACATGAAATCTGGTCCACCATCATCCCTTCCGAGTCTTTATCCACTGGTTTTATCGTTGCCACAGGTTAATTATGTGGCTACCTGTCATGTGCCCGCATTCAGTGATAGTACTGTTGTGCATCGTGTGCTGGGGGCATTGGGTCCTGATTTCCGAGATGTGGTTCTCCCATCCAGTGTGGAACTCTTGGAAGCCATGACTTCTTATTCATCATGATGAAAGGTCATGGATCATGGTTTGTTTTTCTTGTGTCAAGCTCTTTAAAAAATGAAACAAGGTTGTCGGAGCACAGTTTGTTTTCTTATGTCAAGCTCCTTAAAAAATGAAACAAGGTTTTCGGAGCACAGTTTGTTTTCTTGTTTCAAGCTTCT
Organism: Pinus albicaulis; assembly: GCA_034641835.2. Classification (NCBI taxonomy): domain Eukaryota; kingdom Viridiplantae; phylum Streptophyta; class Pinopsida; order Pinales; family Pinaceae; genus Pinus; species Pinus albicaulis. The sequence goes on along the minus strand of CM076577.1, from coordinate 650,096,445 downwards.
TAAAAAATGAAACAAGCTCTTTGGAGCACAGTTTGTTTCCTTGTGTCAAGCTCCCTAACAAATGAAACAAGATGTCATGAGGATAGTTCTTTAAATGTGTCAACCTCGTTAAAACAATGAAACATATTCTCGTTCAATTCAAGTCTTTACCAGATCTCATAAAATCCCAGTCAAATATTTCTATTGATATCGTAATTTGAACCTTCACTCCATCCGCCGTTCATATGGACTAAAGCTTGGGGGGCATGTACCTCGAATTGAGTCACCATGCTGGGGGCATGCTTACGGCAAGCATAGTTTGTTTCTGTTTCAAGCTTGTGTAAAAATGAAACCGGTTTCAAGCATAGTTTATCTTTGTTTCAAGCTTGTGTAAAAATGAAAACAAATTCAAGCAGAGTTTCCTGATTTCAAGCTTGTGTAAAAATGAAACCATTCCCATTTTACCTCTTGTGATTGCCATTTTATCAACTTATTTTTTTTAGATGAGCCTTGGTTTTTTCATTCCATCATATGCCTTCACTTGGTTGTTTCACCCATTCCTAAGGAACCGCTGCAATGAGTGGTCTTGTTAGCCAGCCTCTTGACTTTTATCATGTTCTGAGTAGTTCCACCATTATTGAAACCAGTAGCTACCCTTAGTACCACTCTTTCCTCCAGGAGGAGTCATCCTTCAGCTCTTTTCTAACTGTTAAAAATTGAAAATATTGCCGAGACTCTTGTTCTTTTGAGCTTGTTAAATGGTTACGAAATGATATCTACCCAGTATACATTTAACCCTTTTTCGGGTTGGGATATATTATTTACGAAAAAGGAATACCTTAGCTTATCGCGACTAAGAGGTTCGCTCAGACACTGTTTTCTACCTTTTCGGATCTGTGATACTACCTACGAAAAGGGACTGCTGGAGTTTTATTTTCCGATTTCTTTTCAAACTCTCTAAACATGAAAAGATGCTGAGTTCTCCCTTTGTCAGACTTGTTAAACCTTGATGACATTGGATTTCGTCACCATGACGTTACTCGAGTTCCTCCTTCCTAAGGCTTGTAAAATGTACTAGGTTGGATTTTTCCGAAGGACAAACTTACATCGCAAACATATGCTATCCCCTTCAGGCTTGTTTTTCAAAAATAATTGGGGTACTCACCAAAAATAGTGGGGGAAAATGGAACCAGATTGTAGTCGTGTTGGCAGTATGTCATTCTTGAACATGGCACTTGTCTGCATTCATGTCGGGTTGGGGACATCTCATCTCATTATTTGTTTGCCTCCATGGGTTTGGGTAATCTCTTTTGACCGCTCATCTGATCTTTGCCACGTCGTCATGACCTCAGATCCCTTGATGTCAAATACTGCCAAATCTAGTGTCGTGCTACCGATATGTTCAAGAGAAGTTTTCCTCTAAAGTTTTCAACCTCCCTCTAATTCTCTATTGGTCTTGATTCACAAACATCATATTCCTCTGTCTTGTGTCAATGATGTGGGAAACATTATGGGCCACCTTCGACCAAGGTCACTTCCTGTCGTCTCCAGCTCATTATCTAGGAAGTTGATCTAGAGACTCGCTTCAGGTACCTTAGGGCCTGCATGCCTCAATGGCAAGTTCTTTGCATTCGACGCAAGGTCCCCATCATTGGCCTACGATCGACTGACTCTGCGGGTGTTCGACGTCAGATCACTATTCACATTCTGTGGATTGTACCTTTCGTACCTTAAGAGCCATTGTCATTATTGGTGGTTTCTCTCGCGTTTGTTAACAACTTTCATCATTGGCTCGTAATCAGAATATTTTCTTGCATGTTCAACTTCAGCTCACATATTCGAATGCTCGAATTTGTACTTTGTTCAGGTTGAGATGGAGTGCAAGACCCTGGGTTTTATCTGATGAAATCTAGGCTGTGGGTTCTTTGTGGATTATATGACTTTTTATATGACTCTTCTGATTGTTATATGACATTTCCTCAGAAAGCCCACAAAAACCTCTGGTTTGGCCTTGGCGCGGGTAGCCAGTTCATCCCTCGCGCCAATGTGGAGGATGTACATTATAGTCCATGCTAGCTAGCGCTCTGTCTCTTTGTTGTGCCTACGCTAGCCTTTTTGTGAATGTTTTTTAACAAATTAGAGTTGGAAGTTTCCTTTAACCACCTCAGGGATGAGTCACAGGAAGTGGTTAATCTGATGAGCCACAGATCTCCCTCTTTAGGTAGTGGTTTCCTCCTCCCATGGAACATTCCTAGAAGATAGGTCTCCCTTCCATGATTATAGAGATCCTAACCTCTCCCTCTCCCTCTATATAAACAGGCTTTCCCCCTTTATGAAAGCTAGCTAAACAAAGATAATTATACAGTTGTAATGCTGAACTTGGAGAACTAAGCTTTAGTTGAATAACTAAGAAGGTAGATCAAGACGGAAATCCATAGAGAGGTCCCTTATCCCATCCGAATTCCTCGACGAGCTTTGAGACGTGCCTCGCCCGAGCCCTGTTGGAGGGGACCGCAATGTCAGAGCATTGTTGTATCTCTTCTTTCTACCTATTAATATAAGTGACTATTGTCTGGTTCCCGTCTTGTGTTTTGTCTTATCGAATGCAATATGCTAGTCTTCTCTAGGTGACTAGTAGTTTTTGGATGGAATTAGTATGTGGTATGTGGTTATAATTTTCTGATCTCTGTGCATGTGTCCAAACATGATAGGCAGAAGGGTTGTGACTTGTCTTCGATCAGGAGCGAGAGGTTCTCATCATCACTACGAGTGTTGATGATAACTTTGGACCACAGGTAGGTCATCTTATCACATCCTCTTTCATTCAAATATCTAGGAGCCTACACTCTAGCATGATTCCTTATTTCTAGACCCACCCTAGGGCTAGAGGGATCATCTCTGTCCGCAGAGAGGATTTACCTATGCAACAACAGGGGTATAATAATAACAACAAGGGGGTTACAATAACAACAATAAGGGACTATAATAGTAATATAGTGACCTAACATGCCCCTCTACTTCAAAAAAATGTTGTCCTCAAGGCTTGAGTAGCTCTGGGTGCTTCTGTATAAAATTCTCATCCTCCCATGTAGAACCTTCAGTGGGTAAGTTCTTCCACTTGATGAGATACTCTGAAATTGATCGGTTTCGTAGCTGTTGAGTTCTTGTTTCCATGACCGCTTCAGGTTCCAATATGATTTTTCCTTCCTCATCAAGTTCGAACTCAAATATTTTCACCTATAACCTTCTTTAAGCATGAAACATGGAAAACTGGATGCACTCGTGAAGAAGCAGGAAGCTCCAATTTGTATGCCATAGTACCAATATTTTGCAACACCTTGTTAGGACCATAGTACTTTGGCGATCATTTATTATCCTTCTTAGCTTGATGAGGGACATTTGTTTGTATGGTTGTAGCCATAAAAATACCCAGTCTCCTACATCAAAACTTCTCTCGTTGCGATGTTGATATGCCTGTTGTTTCAATCGATTTTGTGCCAAATTCAGGTTATCCTTTAAGAGTTGGAGATGTTCTTGTTGATGCCCGATGTGATCTTCCACTGCTTGAACCTTCAAATTTTCTCTTAAAGATGATGTGATGGGTGGTGGATGATATCCATAAAGTGCCATAAATGGGGTCATTTTTGCTGTATTATGGAAGGAAGTGTTATATCACCATTCAGGGAGAGGTAACCACTTGACCCATTGTGTTTGTTTATCAGATACAAAACAACGAAGATATCCTTCCAAACATTTATTTACTATCTCAGTTTGACCATCGGATTGAGGATGATAAGATGAGATATGAGCTAATTGAGTACCCAAACAAGAAAATAACTCCGTCCAAAAATTACTAGTAAAAATGGGATCCTTGTTGCTCACAATAACCCTTGGGTTCCCATGTATCTTTTGAATTGTGTTAATAAATCTAGTAGCAACTATACTGGCTTTAAATGGATGAAATAATGCACAAAAGTGTGCATACTTGGTAATTCTATCAACTATCACCATGATGACACTCTTTCCTTCGGACTTAGGTAAACCTGTGATAAAATCCATTGAAATATCCTTCCAACGTTGACTTGGAATGGATAAAGGTTGTAGAAGACCCGGGGTCTTAATTGTCTCAACTTTATTCTGCTGGCAAACCAAACATTCTGCCACAAAATTTTGAATATCAGATTTAAGGCCATTCGAAAAAAATTCTTTCTTCACCCTATGGTAATTTTTTAAAAATCTTGAGTGTCCTCCTAAAGGAGAAGTGTGAAATTCCAAAAGAATTTTTTGTTTTAGTTGGGAATTCTTACAAATATATAAGTGATCTTTGTACCATAAGGAATAAATTTTCCAACTAAATGTATCAGATTTACTAGGATCGTGCTGCAGATTTTGAATGAGTGTCCACACTTCTTCGTCCTTCTTCCATTCATCCCTTGCTTCGGTTATCCAATCTGGTTCGATAATAGAAATGGCAAAAAGAAATGCTTCCACCTCTTCATTCTTTCTTGAGAGTGTATCTGCAACAACATTTAGCTTCCCTATTTTGTAGATTATTTCAAAGTCATAACCCAACATCTTTGTGACCCATTTTTGCTACTTTTTTGAAGATAGTCTTTGTTCCAAAAAGTGTTTAATACTATCATGATCATTTTTTACCTTGAAGTGTCTTCCCATTAGGTAAGTTCGCCATTTCTTTAGTGCATATAGTATTTCTAACGTTTCCTTCTCATAAATAGGTTTCTGTAAATACTTTCCTTTGATTGGACGAGTTTCAAAAGCAATGGGTCTTCCTTCTTGCATTAAAACAACACCAATTCCATTTCATGAGGCATCACATTCCACAATAAATGTTTTTGTGAAGTCTGGCGTAGCTAAGACCAGTGCTAGGCACATTGCCTCTTCAAGATGTTCAAAGGCCTTAGTTTCTTCAGGAGTCCATGAAAATGCATATTTCTTCAATAATGTTGTTAGAGGTGCCGCTATTCTCCCATAATTCTTAACAAACTTGCGATATTACCCTGTTAACCAGAGAAATCCTCGCAACTGCTTTATGGTTGTGGAGACTTTCTTTCCTTAATGGATTTAATTTTGTTAGGGTCTACCTTAACACCCCCGCGAGATAGAATATGACCCAGATATTCCACCTCTTGTACTCCAAAGAAATATTTGGATGTTTTTGCATATAATTGTTTCTCCTGTAATAGTTTGAGCACCCTGTCAACATGTTGAACATGATCCTTCCAAGCCCTGCTGTAGATTAGTATATCATCAAAAAATACTAGCACAAATTTTCTAAGGAAGGGTTTGAAAATGGAATTCATCAACCCTTGAAATGTATAAGGTGCATTGGTAAGGCCAAAAGGCATGACCAAAAATTCATAATGGCCCTCATGAGTTTGAAATGTTGTTTTCAGAATATCTTCAGTCTTCATTCTAATTTGATGATATCCTGAACAAAGATCCAACTTAGTAAAATAAATTTCTCCATGTAACTCATCTAATAATTCATCAATCACAGAAATGGGAAATTTATATTGAATGGTGAGCTTATTGAGCTCCATATAATCCAAACACATGCACCATGATCCATCCTTCTTGTGTACTAATACTACAATAGCAGAGAAATAACTTTGACTAGGTTGAATTATACCCGCCTCTAACATTTCTGCAATCATACGTTTAATTTCTCTCTTTTGGACATAAGGATATCGATAAGGCCCGATGTTTGGAGGAACACATCTTGTAATCAAATGAATAGCATGATCATGATCATGAATAGGTGGGAGCCCTTTGGGAGTTTCAAATACCTTGGAATGATTGTCCAAGGCTTTTTAGAGATCTGTAGAAATAGACGATTTTGATGTTGGAACTTGTAGTGAGCATAATTGTGGAATTACACCTCGTTGTTCTTTCTTTAGAAGCTTTGTCATGACATTAGAGCTTATTATCTTTCTCGGCTTCCCTGTAATACCCCGTAATTCGACTTCCTTTCCTTATGGAAAAAATTTCAAGAAATTTTTTTGAAAATTAAAAGCTACCATCCCCAAAGATTGTAACCATTGTACTCCTAGTACAACATCAGCACCTCCCACAGGAATGGAAAGCATTGGACTATTCAATACATATTCCCCCATGGTTAGCTTGATATTATGGAATTTTCCAGAGAAATTAATAGTTCCTCCATTTGCAACCATCACTTGACATTTTGGTGTTGGGTATAGGAAACAATTCAATTCCTTGGCTACCTTACAATGAATAAAATTATGGGTGCTACCTGAATCAATCAACACTATTACATTTTTCTTTTTGATATGTCCTTCTATCTTGAGAGTTTGAGGAGTGGTAATTCTTACCAATGCATTACACGATATGGTCAGACTCATTTCTTCTTCTTCTAGGGCTGGTTCCTGGTGTATATCCTCTTCTTGTTCATTTTTTTCTTCCTCTTCACAATCTATGTAAAATAATTTCTTCTCAGCACACTTATGACCTTTAGTGTATTTTCTACCACAACTGTAGAAAAGCCCTTTTTCTCTTTTTTCGTCTAATTTTTTTGGTGTCAACCTTGTAGGTTGTGGAAATATAGGAGTAGCAACACTTCCATCTTTATAGAAGTGAGTGGTAGGCTTCCTTGTCGCCATAATTTTACATTCAATTTTTCTTGCTAACCTGAATTCCTTCTCCAATGAATCAGGTTCCAAAACGTGAACTTCATGTTGGATGTTATCCTTTAAAGTACCTATGAAGAGATCAATTCTATGTTCCTCTGAAAAATCAGTTACCCTTATATTCAATTTTTGGAAGTACTCAATGTGCTCTGCCACTAAACCCTTTTGTTTGAGATTTATCAATTGGCTAAAGAAGGTGTTGCTTTTTGTATCCTCATAATGTGATATCATTTCCTCCATAAAAATTTACCAAGTGACAATTTTTTTACGGGAGCAAAGCCATTGATACCATACAATGTATTTTTTTCTAAATGTAAAGTTGCAATGCGTAGCTTTTGTGTGTTTTGCACATTATTGAGATCAAAATATTGCTCCATCTGTAGTATCCATGTTACGGGATCCTTGCCATAAAACTTCCTCATATACATCTTTGGAATATAGTGGTTCTTTAATCCAACATTATATTTTATGAAATCACGATTAACATTTATTTTGTTCTCACCATGATTTTCATTTACTATCTTTTCGCCATTAGGAATCATTTCTTGTATCAACTTTCACAAACCTTCCTTCAAACCTTCCATGTCTTCCTTCAAACCTTCCATTTTTTCTTCCATACAATCCATTTTGTCTTCCATACCATTCTTAAAACCATCCAACGTAGCTTCCATGCCCTTCTTCAAACCATCCATCTTAGCTTCCATGTTTTTCTTCAAAACATCCATTTCATTTTTTGTTGCTCTTTGCGAGAGCGAATTTTAGTTCACTTGCTCTTGTAATTTTGATAGATCATGCTGCAATTCTTCATCTTCATAAGTCATAGTAGAGTACTCTGAGGGCTTAATGGGTGTTGAATTATTTTTATTAGGCATTTTAGAACCCAATACTGATATCTATGAATAGGCCGTTGAAATCACTTAAAACTAATTTTTTAAACAAGACTTATACAATTTGAAAAACAAATACACACCTTTTTCTTGATTTTGAGGAGCTCGATATTGAAACTGAATTATATTTGTGATTTAGGATCTTCAATATCTGAAATTTGGCTCTGACATAGCCCCTGAATATTCTTTCAATTTCCACAAGTCTGACTTGATTTGGATTCTTCAAGACAAAGTTATTTCCAATCTCCCACAATGACCTAATTATGGACTAGTTCAGTAGAGCGAACTTCTACGGCTTGCCACGTGTCACTATTTGCTCCTTTGGCTCTGAAATTTACAGAAAGGAAACTAAAGTCTGTGTACTTCCAATCACTTTTTACAAAATTCCAATCTGATTCTCAGAGAGAGAGTTATGAATATTTTCCCATGATCACCTCTTTGAGATGAAATTCAGGAGCCTAAAAAAGACCTAACTTCCACAGATCATATCACCAAAAATATTGCGAACCAAGCTCTCAAATTTTGCGACAATGTTCCTCAGAATTTAAGTTTCGCGATCTAAAAATTTCTGCTTCTAAACCTTCGTGGAAAAAAATTTATAGCGAAAATTCCGCGATGAACTTTTTAAGTGAAATTTAGGAGCCTGCAAAAAGACCTAACTTCCACAGATCATATCTTCGAAAATATTGTGAACCAAGCTCTAAAATTTTGCGACGATGTTCGTCACAATTTCAGCGTTGCACTCTAAAAATTTCAGCTTCTGAACCAACGTTATAGCGAAAATTCCACGATGATCTGTTTGGAGCAGCGAAACCCTAGAATCCAAAGCTCTAATACCAAATGTTGGGAAACCAGCTCCGAAAATAAAATAAAAGAGATATCAACGCCTTAGAAATAAGCCACTTCGAGGGGGAAACCTCCAATACATTACATGAATGAACAATTCTTGGATGATACAAATTACAAAACCTCATTTCTATATATAGGAGTCCATGGGGCCACAATGTAATCCTAGCCGACCTAACAATAATAATTTAATGGCACAATAATAACAATATGGGGGTTACAGCGGTACAATAATAACAATAAGGAGGTTACAATAACAACAATAAGGGACTATAATAGTAATATAGGGACGTAACATACCAAGTATGAACACTTTTGTGGATTATCTCATCCATTTAAAGCAAGTATAGTTGCTACTACATTTATGGACACAATTCAAAAGCTACATGGAAACCCAAGGGTTATTATGAGCGACAGAGATCCCATTTTTACTGGAAATTTTTGGACGGAGTTATTTTCTTGTTTGGGTACTCAATTAGTTCATATATCATCTTATCATCCTCAATCCTATGGTCAAACTAAGATAGTAAACAAATGTTTGGAAGGATATCTTCATTGTTTTGTATCTGATAAACAAACACAATGGGTCAAGTGGTTACCTCTCACAGAATGGTGGTATAACACTTCCTTCCATACTGCAGCAAAATGACCCCATTTATGGAAGTTTATGGATATCATCCACCATCCATCACATCATCTTTAAGAGAAAATTCAAAGGTTCAAGCAGTGGAAGATCACATCAAGCATCAACAAGAAGTTCTCCAACTCTTAAAGGATAAACTGAATTTGGCACAAAATTGAATGAAACAACAGGTAGATCAACATCACAGCGAGATAAGTTTTGATGTAGGAGACTGCGTATTTTTACAGCTACAACCATACAAACAAATGTCCCTCAAGCAAGCTAAGAAGGATAATAAATTATCGCCAAAGTACTATGGTCCTTACAAGGTGTTGCAAAATATTGGTACTATGGTATACAAATTAGAGCTTCTTGCTTCTTCACAAGTGCATCCAGTTTTCCATGTTTCATGTTTAAAGAAGGTTATAGGTGAAAATCTTCTAGTTCAAACAATATTGCCAGAACTTGATGAGGAAGGAAAAATCATATTGGAACCTGAAGCGGTCACAGAAACAAGAACTCGACAGCTACAGAATAGATCAATTTTAGATTATCTCATCAAGTGGAAGAACTTACCCACTGATGATTCTACATGGGAGGATGAGAATTTTATACAGAAGCACCCAGAGCTACTCAAGCATTGAGGACAACACTTTTTGGAAGGAGAAGGGCATGTTAGGTCCGCATATTACTAGTATAGTCCCTTATTATTGTTAGTGTAACCCCCTTATTGTTATTATTGTGCCCCTGTAACCCCCATATTGTTATTATTGTGCCCTTAAATTATTATTGTTAGGTCAGCTAGGATTACATTGTGGCCCCATGGACTCCTATATATAGAAAGGAGGTTTTGCAATTTGAATCATCCAATAATTGTTCATTTATGTAATGTATTGGAGGTTTCCCCCTCGAAGTGGCTTATTTCTAAGGCGTTGATATCTCTTTTCTTCTATTTTTGGAGTTGGTTTCACCGCAAACCTTATTCCCATACCACGAGGCTATCAAAAATGGGTTGAATTTTATTTAATTTTGAGTAATTTATGTGGGATTGACAATGTAGTGGAAACATGCTATTTTGCCCCCCACCCAACGATATTAACCTAGTGATATTTTATAGCGTTATTACCATTGAGGTGAGATCTGATATCCAAACTAACATGCTATGTGTAGCGGCATCCTAGAGATATGTATAGAAATAGTGGGCTAGCCTAAAGGGCATTTATCCCATAAGGTCACTGAATTGTATTAAAAAGGAAGCATCAATATTGAGACTTATGGGTTGAGGTGGAGCCAATGATATAGGGTTTACGATGAACTAAAGGTGGTCATTCCTAGAACGACTAAAGCTAGGAGTTTTAAAAACTAAACATAAACAGAAAGATTTCCATTGGGAAATTAAATAATATTAGGGCATATGTTTTCAAATTTGTGTCCCTATATAATTGACTTAAAAAGAGTTGATTTATATACATTATGAAGGGTATAGCCTTTTGACTTCTCCCACCAGATATTTAATCCTCCCACTATGGTGTGGTAAATCCTCCCACTTGATTTTTTTTTATACATGATTTATTATCCCGTAAGGCCACTATGAACTGAACATGAAGGAAGCATTTTATTTTCAAAAAAAACTTTGGGAACTATGGGAATTAAGCAGGTCTCAAACTATACCTTAATTAAAAGAGAAATAATTCGCATTACATGTTACAATTGTCACATGAAATGTCATTATGCTCGAGATTTCCCTGAGAAGAACAATGGTCCACACTACCAAAATAGAAGCAATGATAACATGTTTAATAATTGAATAATAGGATATGATCGAAGGAATCATTGTAATATAACATACAAAAGAAGAAGAAGAGATGATCTTGAGTGATCATGAATAAAACCACATCCTTAAATAAATTCAAGAAACGTCGGGTATGAAAGAAATGGTGTAAATCCATCTTAATATATTCTTAATTTTTCACATTCTAGTTCCTCTCCTCTAGATACTTGGGATAGTTGGTTGGATGATATTGGGGCCTCTCATCATTTCTATGAATATAAAGAAGTTCTCTCTAATTTGGTGGAGATGGAGTCAAGTCTGAAAAATATTCTTGGAAACAACTCCAGTCATCTGATTAAGTGTTTTGGATCTCTTAAATTTCATTTGGGCTCTTGGGAATCTATATTTCTTCATGATATGATGTTTTTGTCGAGATTGAAGAATAATTTGGTATCTATATCTACATTGGAAGACAAAGGGATTATGGTTTCCTTCATCAAGGGAAAAGTACTAACTTGGACGGTGGGATCATGTATGAGATATGGCTTCACATTGGGATCTATATTTCAAGGAGTCTATAGAGTTAATGGAAGAGTTTTTTTATAATTTTTACATCATACAAATCCTCAATGTGAGGTATGGCACCAAATATTATACCATATACAATATAAATCCCTTTCTGAAATTGAAGAAATTAGTCTCTAGAATTCTTGATGTTCAAGCACAAGACAATGGGGCATGTATTCAATTTGGCAGAGTAAATAAGACAAGGGGACCATTCCCCTCTAGTAAGAACAACAAAAATGACATCCTACATCTCATTCATTCTAACATATGTTCTAATTATTGTACACTCTCTTGGTGGCCATCTCTATTAAATTATCTTTGTCGATGATTTCTCAAGGAAGACAAGGATATGTTACTTGAAGCATAAGGATGAGGCCTTCAATTTGTTCAAGAAATTCAAGGCTTTGGTAAAAATTCAAACATGGAGTAAAATTGATATCCTAAGGCCTAATAATGGTGGAGAGTGTTATCACTACGTCAGTTTCCCAAGGCTGAGAAAGGAGACTGGAGGAGGTAATATCAAACCAATCTTTAGATTTGGTAGCTAGCCCTACCAAACCAGAGAGTGATCTCTCGATTTCAATTTCACAGTCAATGACATGACTAGAAAGCTCAGTGATTTTGATTAGGGTTTTGTTTTGAATTTTGTTGGATAGGAACTGTCAACCTAGGAACTAGGTCTAGGTTTTCAAGATCAGATTTCAAATTAATAGTTGCTGAGATGAAGATGAGGCTAGGTATGTGTACTTGGAAAAATAATTAGGTTTTCATTTTGGTGTAGGGTTTGAAAAAGAGAGAGTCATAATGGGCATATAACATGATTTCATTCATCAGAAGAAGTACATTAAATTTATGAAAATCCCATTAAACAAAGAACAAAAGTAAGAATTCTGATTATACACTCATATTATCATCATATAGAAGATTACATGTCATTTCATGGAAGCATAAACATTCAATTTGATGGTAACAATGAGAAAAAACAAGGCTAATAAGAATACCATTGGAGTCCCGAAATTATAGCTACAACATGTCTTTGATCTCACTGTTAAAATATATACATAAGCTCCACTATGCAATATCAACTATATAACCTATAAAATGACTTTAGTTGGAGTACATATATAAAATAGAGAATATTCCACCTCAATGGGTCGAAACTTGATCCAAAACACTTCATAAATTCACCCTATGAGTCATTACATAGATTTTATGGAAGTTAGGAATGGTCTCCCCTAATTTAGCTAACATCTTGGAGTCTTTGTCTCATTGAGTAATTACAAGATTCATCAATAATGAGGGGCATAAATACAATTAATTATCCATAAAAAAAATTCATGAGATAGATGTTACCTTGAATATTTTACCATTTGTGACTAACACCTGTCCAGAAAGCTTCATACATAGAAACATAGCGTACCTGGCAGAAGTGTAGCGTGCACTTGGAGGGCATTTTTAGGTGAATTTTAGGCATATTTTTTCTGATCTAAAACTTGGGAAAGGTAGCCCTGGATGTCCTCTATCCATCCCAAGCTTGAAACTTATGAAATACCACCTGAAAGACCCTAAAATTTTCTTTTTCCCAAGCTTACTCCAGAAGTGTAGCGTGCACTGAAAAACAGTGGCAGAAACATGAAAATTAAGGTGTTTTTTGAGTTTTTCTTCAAATTTAGGAGCTTTCATGAAAAACCAAAATCATATTTGGATTGTAATCATAAAAATAAATTCAACCATGTAGGTCTGACATCCATTGGACCCTCTAAGGAAAAGCATAGTGTGGCCACTCTACACTTCTGTATAATTGAAATTGCCAAAATTTCCCTAAAACCCAAAATTTTCCAAATATTTTATGCAAAAATAGGGCTCAAAGATGGATCAATATCTCTCTAACCATAATTTTTTGTTAAAAATAGAGAGAGGTTTTTTTTCTTTGTTATGATATGAACAACAACCTCCTCCAGTTGTCAAAAAAAAATTCCAATTTGTTCAAAATCCAAGTTGGAATTTGATCGCTAACAATTGCAGAAACGTAGCGTGCTCTCAGTAGAAATGTAGCATGGTCTTTGAGAGGGTTTTTAGAGGCCTTCCTAGAGGAAATTTTATGATTTTTGCTACAAAATGGAGTCACCAAGCACTACAAACCCCTGCTTCAATCCCCTAACAAATTGACTTGAAGAGAACCTATCCAAAAGTGCAGAAAATGACCTGTAGTAACTGTATTTTGGGAATTTCTCTCAAATCATAATACTCGTGCATAAAATGAAGGAGTTTTTTCTCTTTGTTCTATTATTAACAAAAACCTCTTTCGATTTTTTCAAATTGATCTCCATTACTTTAAAAAGTAAATTTGCAGTAGGAATGTCCCTGTGTGCAATGTAAACCCTAACAAATGATCACAAAAATCTAGAAATGATTCCATAGGTTTGAGTTGGATCCAACCTAGAAACTTGCCTTCATTTATTGTACTTTTTCTTATCCTTTTCCATGGTGTTTTTTTATATGATATAAACCCTAGCTTGATAGGAAGGAAGGAAAGGGTAAAACTTAGGAAAAAAGGGGAAAATGGGGCAACAGTTTTAGGGATGGAAATGAAGGGGATAGGAGTTAGGGAAAATCATAAAAATTAGGGGAGATAGGGTAGTGTGTTAGGAACATATTACAGGTGAAATGTTTGGAAATGGGTAAAGGAGAGATGGAAAAAGGGTCTAAACACATAGTTGACCTAGTATCTCTGCAAAAACGTAGTGAGGATTAGGGTTTGAGTGAAAATGGGAGAAATGAGAGGTATAAATGATAATGAATGATTTTTTAAGGTACATGAGTTATATTTGAAGGTGTTTAGGTGATTAAAATGAGGTTTTTATTGCTAAAGAAAGCCAAACATCAATGAAATCCAGAAATGTAGTTGAGAACCCTAGAAGAGGGAGTCCACCTTTTTCTGAAGAAACGTTATTGAAAGAGAGTTGAGGAATGTTCACTTACTGGCTTGGAATCATTTGAAACTTTTGAAATGATGAGTTAACCCTTTTGATGGATTTTTTTACTTTGAATGCGAAAAACGTAGCTGACTACTAGAAGTGTAGTGTGGCTTCCCTAGAAACTTAGCATGGAGTGGAAATGTAGTGTGCAAAATTCTGGATCAGTTTTCAATGGTGGAATTTTACCTCTGGATGATTGTGGAGAGTTGCAGATCATAAGAGAGGAGATATTTTAAAAACAAAGGATGAAATGAACGTAAGAAGCTTCATTTCCATTTATAAGCTCACAAACTTTAACTTTGACTTTAGTGACATCATATGCACGTTTAGGAAAATATATTTTGAAATATTTTGACAATGTAGCATGCTTCTTGAAAACTGAAAAGTTTCCTTTTTCTTTATTTCCTATCTTTTCTAAATCCCAATTATGGTGACTTTGAATAATGAAAATGGCTCTTATTTTCCTTTCTTGCATGATGTGATTAACATTATGATGACGAAATAAAAGAAACCCTAGACCATGACCTAGATGAGGGTATGTTAACAAATCTATAACCCCAAATACTTAAACAATGACATGACCATGAGATTGATGATAAAAATGAGTGGGTGGAGGGAGTAACATCTGATCTAGACACATCTAGTGAACACAAATTATTTGAGAATTCATTTTAAAGTATAAAATTTTGACCAAAGACTTCTACCAAATAAACTTGAAAGATTTTATTTGATCACTGAAACGTTTAGACACTAACATTAGCTCCAACTGGGAATGGTAGCTCCTTTTAGGAGGTGTCAAGAACACCGTATACTAGGTAGGCTCATCCATTGGGAAATGGAGTCAAAAAATAAAGCACTACACACTCAAATGACTAAATAAAACAAAAATGGACTTTGACTCAAAAACTTGACTACTGACTCAACTTACTTATGGCAGCAGACCATCGGGATCTTAGGGGCTTCATTTCTGGCTTCAAATATTGATGATAACCATCCACCTACTAAAGATATAAAATCAATCATGCGATATGATCCCTCCAGTGTAACCAATGTTGGGAAAAATACTGAGAGGGGGGGGGGCTGAATCAGTATTTAGACTAGACTGAAAACTTTTCACCTTTTATTTTTCTTAAAAACCATACGCTACTTTACTGAACACAACTCACATATACATGCGGATATCCTTAAGAAAACTTGCGTATGTCCAGAGATCTTATTATGCATTTAATACTTTACTTAAATCATTGCATCATTCATTCATCATATGTTTAGTAAGCAGTAAGCATGTGCAGTAATAACAGAATAAACCATCACACATAAGCAACACACATGAACACCAGTATTTAAGGTGGAAACCCAATTCGGGAGAAACCCACCGCTGCCATCGTCTCTGTCTTCAATATTTATTATAAAGAAGACTTCTTACAATTTTGTACTGGTGCAGACTCATACCAGCATGCAGGCACCCACCTGCAGAAGGCTGCAACCTTCTCTCATTCTCCAACCACTATTGGAAGGGAGCTCCAACCCCCTCACGGAAGGCTTCGACCCTTAGCACCACCATGGACCACGTTTCATCAATTTTCATACTGGATCCAACAGCTTCCACACAACATACCTTGTAGGCCAATTTTCATCAGATTTTTAGACTGGACCCACTCCATACATCAAACTGAAACTTATAACTCCAACAACCAATCAATCAACAACTTGATCTTCAATCAACATAATCAGCAGCATATTCAACATTCAAACAACCCAGAACTGTATGAATACATCATTGATAGATAGAAGTAAAACAACAAAACAGATCAGACATTTCATTCCACACATTTCAGCAAAACCCTAGATTCCATACGCGCTTTTACTTCACTGAACCTGCATATATACGCTCTTTCACAGAGACAAACCTGCGTATACGCGCTTTTGCTGAAATGAACCTGTGTATATACACGCTTTTGCTGAGATGAACATGCGTATAGATCTGTAACTTTTCAGAACTATGCAGCTCTTCAGAACAGATAACTCAGATTTCACCCTCTACTTCAACAAAGATTCACCAGATCACAGATCTAAACATTCCATAAACAGATCTAGAAAATACATAGTCATTCAGATCTACAGATCCCTTTTCATCATTTTCTTCATAGGTACATTATTAATTCAGATCAATCAATAAAATATTACCCATTCCATGCAAAAATACTTCAGAGTGAAGTATTCATTAAAACCCAGACTTCAGAAAAGATATGCAGATACAAAATCAACCCTGAACAGACATTGATTCAAATAGCATACGCTACTTTGCTTTACTGAAGCCGCGTACATATGAGATTTCCTGCACATCAACCTGCATATATTTCTGTGTATTTTATTCTTCAAAAATCCCTAACTGCCACACGCGTTTTTCATGTAGCGAACCCGCGTATATACATGCTTTTGTTGAAACCAACTAGCATATAGATCTGTAAAAATAAATTTTGCAGAACAGACCAGATCTATAAAACTTACCCAGATTTATTCACTTAATTCAGCAGACTTGCGCCAGTTCTTCACCATCCCTTCAGTAGGTCATTTTGGAGATTCATCATCATTAGATCTAGAGATCTTGAACCATCATTATATCCATGGGTGCATCATAGATTCAAATCTAACAATTAAGAAAAAATTTCATCCATGTAGATATCTCTTAAAGAGATTTATTTATTAACAACCCTTACACATGCACCCCCTTGCACTATGATCTTCTTCACCTTATATAGATTTAGCCTTTGTAAATACCATGAGTCAAAACCACTCAACCACTGATGGTATTCCTAGACGGGATCAAATAGATAATCCAGCACTCAATACAGTGGGCCAATACCATGGTAATGTCCCCTGGTTTTATAAATTCAGAGCGCAAATAGGCATACACTACTTGGTACGTACTTTTCCGCGTACATGCGCTACTTTGCCTTTACAAACCCGCGTATGCTTTGTGACATATATTATTCATCATTACTCTGGCACTTACTGGAATTTCTTTCTTTGTTACTTCTGAACTTCTCTATAGATATATCAGATTTACATTATTAACAAATAGGTTGCTATCCAAAGTCAACTCATCAAGATATTTTCCATCAAGGACAACTTCATCAAGTAGTTTGCCATCAAGGACAACACATTGCATCATATTGCCAACAATATCCCCCTTTGGACTTGATGGCAACCATGATGGTGTTTGATCACCACAACAGATAGATACATTGATTATAACCATTATTCAAACACCATGATACTCTCCCCCTTTGACATCAAGGGAAAAGGGCAGATCAAAACTAAACAAGTTTTTTTCTTCTCTTGTAGAAAGAAGAGCTCTGTAGATCTGATGTGCACTAAAGTTACCATGCTTGCTCCCCCTGAGTTCATGTTGAATCTTCAAATATATTTTTCAATAAAGTACATGACTCTATGACCTTTTCTATCACCAAGGACTCATACTTACATCAATGATCCAACCAAGTGGATTTACATATGTTGACTCAATTACCCAACCAAGTGGGTTTACAAATTTGAAGAAGCATTTACATGACTGAATATAACAATTTACATCACAGGTATAATATTTTCATCAAAATATAGAAATAAATTATACAATCAAGACCAAATAATCTCAAGCATGAGATCAGACCACATCAAATAATTAGAATGCCAACAATGCATCATTTCCATATGACCAAAGCTCCCCCTTAGCTTGTGCATCCTCAACACTTTCAACAGAAAATCATCAAGGCATCTTCATCAGAAGCATTAGAGAATGAAACAAAAATATGAGAGTTGGAACATCACCAGAGATACCCAACAGCACGGCAGCTGTGCTGAAGAATGCTGACCCAGAAAAAAAAATTCAGCAAATACCCATATGCGGTTTTCTGTGTATAAACTCACGTATATACGCGACTGTCCTTCAGGAAATCTGCGTATCCAATTTAATCTTCTTTATTTAAGTATATCTGATCTTCTGCATGGCAGAGACTACTCCCATCTTCTGTCTGAGATACTCAAACGCTTCCCTGGGTAAAGGTTTGGTAAATATATCAGCAACTTGTTCTTTGGAGGGAACATACTCCAACTTCACTTTTTGTTCAAGCACTTGTTCACATAAGAAGTGATACTTGATGGGAATGTGCTTGGTCTTGGAATGCATAACAAGATTTTTTGAGATACTAATGGCACTTGTATTATCACACATAATGGAGATAGGAGGTGAACATTTGATTTAAATGTCTTGTAAGGTTTGCATCATCCAAAGAAGTTGAGTGCAACATGATGCGGCAACCACATATTCTGCTTCTGATGTAGATAAGGCAATGGAGCTTTGCTTCTTGCTGAACCAAGATACCAACCGGGGCCCCATATAGAATGCACCACCACTAGTGCTTTTTCGATCATCAACATTTCCAGCCCAATCTGCATCAGTGTAAGCATGAAGAGTGAGATCAATATTCTTTGGATACCATAGTCCAAAGTCTTCAGTTCCTTGTAGATATTTGAATATTATTTTGACAGCCTGAAGGTGAGACTCTTTTGGATTAGCTTGGAATTGTCCAACAATCCCAACTGCATGCATACTGTCTGGTCTAGTCCCAGTGAGATAAAGTAGACTTCCTATCATAGATCTGTATTCTAGTTAATTCACCGTGGGATAATCATCATGAGAACTGAGATTACATCTGGTTATCATTGGTGTACTTACATGTTTGCACTCTTCCATGCCATACTTCTTCAAAATTTGCTTAATATATTTTGCTTGTGATAAGAATATGCCATTTTTTGCTTGATGCACTTGCAAGCCAAGAAAGAATGTTAGTTCCCCAAGTAAAGACATTTCAAATTCTTGCTGCATAACAGAAGAAAATTTCTGACTCATAGACTCTTCATTGCTTCCAAAAATGATATCATCAACATATACAACCATAATCAATAGTTTATCATTTTCAGTTTTTGTGTATAAGTTGCTATCAGCAGACCCCTTTGAAAATCCTTGTCGATGAAGATATTTGTCAAGACGATAATACCATGCCCTTGGAGCTTGTTTGAGACCATATAGAGCCTTTTTAAGTCTACAAACAAGTTTTTCATCATTTCCCAAAATGAATCCTTCTGGTTGTTCTATATAAAATTCTTCTTCTAGGTCACCATTGAGAAAAGAATATTTAACATCCATTTGATAAACTTTGATTTGTTGGAAGCTTGAAAAAGCAAGAAACATTCTTATGGCTTCAAGTCTAGCTACATGAGCAAAAGTTTCTTCAAAGTATATACCTTCTTGTTGAGCATACCCCTTGCAAACAAGTCTAGCTTTATTTCTTATAACATCCCCATTCTCATTTAACTTGTTTTTGAATATCCATTTAGTTCCAATGACATTTTTGTCATGAGGTCTTTGTATTAATTCCCAAGTGTGATTCTTTTCAATTTGATCAAGCTCTTCATTCATGGCTTCAATCCAACATTCATATTTGCTAGCTTGATTGACATTATGTGGTTCAATAGTGGATAGAAATGCCAGATAGCTAGAAGATCCCACAAGAGTCCTTCTTGTTTGTACACCTGATCCCTTTTCTCCCAAAATTTGAGATTCTGGATGATTCTTTTGAACATATCTGGATGGAGCTTCTTCAGATAAATCATATTCGAGTTCTTCATTGGATTCACTATCTATATCATTTCTATTTGATGTAGAAGGATATATGTCACCATCGTCTTCATCTGTTGTTTGTTTTTCTTCTTTTGGAGCTGCAGGAGACTCATCAATAACAACATCAATACATTCAACAATCTTCCGAAGTCTTTTATTGTAACATTTGTATGCTCTACTCCTAGAGGAGTAACCAAGAAGTATTCCTTCATCTGCTCTGGGTTCAAACTTGCCAAGTTTTTCATCATTATTTTTGATAAATCATTTGCTTCCAAAAACTCTAAAATGCTTCACAATGGGAGGATTACCATACCAGAGTTCATATGGAGTTTTATCACTATTTACACGAACATGTGCCTTGTTAAGAATATTTACCGCTGTATGTGCTGCTTCTCCCCAAAAAGTGTCAGGTGTTCCGAAATCATCAAGCATAGCTCTAGCCATTTGTTGAACTGTTCTATTCATTCTTTCTGCTACGCCATTTTGTTGTGGAGTGCCAACTACAGAAAACTGTCTTTTTATGCCATGTTGTTCACAAAATTCAAGGAATTCATCTGATGTATATTCTCCTCCTCAATCAGATCTAAGACACTTGATTTTTAGATCTAATTCATTTTTAACTAGTGCTTTGAAGATCTGAAATTTCTCAAATGCTTCATCTTTGTGTTTAATCAATCCAATCCAACACATTCTATAGAAATCATCAATAAATAAGATATAGTATTGTTTACCACGTGGTGACTTTTTCCTCACAAGTCCACATATGTCAGTATGAATGAGTTCAAGAGGCTTACTTGATGATCCTTCCTTGGAATTAAATTGCACTCTGGTTTGCTTACCGAATTGGCAAGATTTGCATATGATACTTTCAGGTAGATTAATATTGGGAAGATCACGAACAACTTTAAGTCTGCTTGATTTGTTGATTTGAGAGAAGTTCAGATGCCCCAACCTTCTATGCCATAGCCAGTTTTCTGAAGATTTACTCAAGTAACATTGTTCTTTGCAATTCTTCAATACATATAGGTTGCTTGGAGTTCTGTTTCCTTTTATAATTGTTTTACCTGTATCAAGATCACGTACCACACATTCTTTTGAACTAAAGACAACTTCAGTTCCTTGATCACACATTTGACTTACACTTAAAAGGTTATGCTTTAATCCATCCACATACATGACATTATTAGCTTTCACCTTTTCTTTTAGAAAAACAGACCCTTTTCCCTTAATGACAGCAGGAGTATCATTTCCAAATGTAACATTCTTTTCCTTTTCTAGAGCACTATATGCAAGAAGTTTGTTTTTATCACCTGTCATGTGTCTTGAGCATCCACTATCAATGTACCATTGGTTTTCTTCATCTTCTGCAAATAACGCTATGCCACAATTTTCAACCTATAATTCCTTCTTTTTCCATACTTTGGAGCTTGAAGGAACATGTTCTTTTGGCTGAACTTTGCTCCTGCATTCAGATTCTTCATGGCCAAAATTATTGCAATAAGCACATTCAACTTCATTTTGAAGAGGAGAAAAGTTGTTATAGGTATTTTTCTTTGTTTCAATATCAATCCTTTTCTTTCTTGCTTCTCTTGTCATGATGGTTTTATATGCAACACATTGAACAACTTTATGACCAAAATTGTGACATGAGAAACATTGTCCATTGAAGAAGAAATTTCCGCGATCATGAAATCTTCTACTTGAATTTACCTGTTGATTGGTGTTTCTTTGAAAGATATTCCTGTTAGTGTTCTTTGAATTGAGATGATCATGCTTTACCTGTAAAGATTCTTTATTCCCTTGCTGAGCGGCATAATGTTGTATAATACTTGTAGCTGCTTTTAGATAATTTGGTGCTGAAGCCTAAGAAGATTCTCCGATATATCCAAGACCTATCTTTTTAAGAGGAGAACATTGTACCTTGATAATCTCATCTAAGGTTTCAGATCCTTTAGAAAATATAAGATTCAAATTCTTTACTTTCTCAATTTCTTTTCTTAGACTTACTATTTCACATTATAATTTCTCATTGTGTTTCTCCTTTTCTTCAAGCTGATTCTTCAGAGTTTCTATGGATATTTTACTTTATTCTAAGCATATTTTGAGTTGATTGAATTCATCAAGAAAATCATTGTCCTCTAATGCATCCATAAAAGTATCTTTTTCTTCTCTAGATTCCTTTTCAAATGCCATGAGAAGTCTAAGATCTTGTTCACATTCTTCCTCGCTATCAGATAACCCATCACTGTCTTCATGAGTATAGTAACTTTTTCTAGTGCTAAACCGATTCTTATTCCTTCTTGCTACTTCCTTCCCTTTTTCATGTGTTTCTTTGTAAGGACACTTAGCATCATAATGACCAACTCTTCCACAAGCAAAACATTTGAAAGGAAGCTTACCTCTGAACCGTCTTGTGCCAAGTTGGAGTTTCTTTACAAAATTTACCTCATCTTCTTCTGAGATATACCCTAATCCTTCTGTCTCTTGTACTTCTTTCCCTTTTGTAGAAGCTCTAAAGATGACTTCTTTGACTTCAGATGGTCCTCCTCTTCTCATTTCACATGCAGTTAGTATGCCATGAAGTTGCACCACAGTAAGATTTTGAAGATCCTGCTTTTCTTCAAGAGCAGAAACTTTTGACTCAAATTTTTCCGTTAGTGATCTTAAAACTTTCTCAACCAAAGTAGATTCGGTTATTGTTTCTCCCAGATTTCTCATATGATTTACAATATCGTCAAGACGTAAAAAGAAATTGGCAATGCTCTCCTCATTATGATTTTTTAGATTCTCATATTGAATTCTGAGAGTTTGGAGTTTAGCACTTTTTACCTTTGCATCACCTTCATAACTTAGAATTATTTTGTCCCATATTGCCTTTGATGTATCTAGCTGCATGACTTTGAAAAATTCTAATTCAGTTAGACTTCCCAATAGAGCATTGACCGCCTTTGCATTTGTTTCATAATTCTTTCTTGCCGTTGGATCTGTTGGTACTGCGGCTGGATATTGATATCCTCCTTCAAAAATAGCCCATACATATGCTCCTAGAGACCGAAGATAGGATCTTGTCCTTGTTTTCCAGAAGATTAAATTGTTTCCGTTGAAGAGCGGAGGCCTGATAGATGCTGTTCCATCTTGATTGCTCATCTTGTTTGATCTTCCTTCTAGCGGCTAAGCTTTTTCAGAAGGACCTGCTCTGATACCAATTGTTGGGAAAAATACTGAGAGGGGGGGTGAATCAGTATTTAGAGCTGACTGAAAACTTTTTACTTTTTCTTTCTCTTAAAACCATACGCTACTTTACTGAACCCAACTCGCGTATACACGTGGATATCCTTAATAAAACTTGTGTATGTCCAAAGATCTTATTATGCATTTAATTCTTTACTTAGATCATTGCATCATTCATTCATCAGATGTTTAGTAAGCAGTAAGCATGTGCAGTAATAACAGAATAAACCATCACACATAAGCAACACACATGAACACCAGTATTTAAGGTGGAAACCCAATTCGGGAGAAAACCACCGTTGTTGTCGTCTCTGTCTTCAATATTTATTATAAAGAAAACTTCTTACAATTTTGTACTGGCACAGACTCATACCAGCACGCAGGCACCCACCTGCAGAAGGCTGCAACCTTCTCTCGTTCTCCAGCCACTACTGGAAGGGAGCTCCAACCCCCTCACTGAAGGCTTCGACCCTCAGCACCACCATGGACCACGTTTCATCAATTTTCATACTGGATCCAACAGCTTCCACACAACATACCTTTTAGGCCACTTTTCATCAGATTTTCAGACTGGACCCACTCCATACATCAAACTGAAACTTATAACTCCATCAACCAATCAACCAACAACTTGATCTTCAATTAACATAATCATCAACATATTCAACATTCAAACAACCCAAAACTGTATGAATACATCATTGAAAGATAGCAGTAAAATAGCAAAACAGATCAAACATTTCATTCCACACACTTCAGCAAAACCCTAGATTCCATACACGCTTTTACTTCACTGAACCTGCGTATATACGCGCTTTCACAGAGACAAACCTGTTTATACGCGTTTTTGTTGAAACGAACTTGTGTATATACGCGCTTTTGCTGAGATGAACATGCGTATAGATCTGTAACTTTTCAGAGCTATGAAGCTCTTTAGAACAGATAACTTAGATTTCACCCTCTACTTCAATAAAGATTCACCAGATCACAGATCTAAACATTCCATAAAAAGATCTAGAAAATACATAGTCATTTCAGATCTAGAGATCCCTTTTCATCATTTTCTTCATAGGTACATTATTAATTCAGAACAATCGATAAACTGTTACCCATTCCATGCAGAAATAATTCAGAGTGGAGTATTCATTAAAACCCAGACTTGAGAATAGATATGCAGATACAAACTCAACCCTGAATAGACATTGATTCAAATAGCATACTCTACTTTGCTTTACTGAAGTCGCGTACATACGTGATTTCCTGCACATTAACCCGCGTATACTTCTGTGTATTTTATTCTTCAAAAACCCTAACTTCCATACGCACTTTTCATATAGCGAACCCGCGTATATACGCGCTTTTGTTGAAACCAACTAGCGTATAGATCTGTAAAAATAAATTTTGCAGAACAGA
Source organism: Pinus albicaulis (assembly GCA_034641835.2). NCBI lineage: Eukaryota > Viridiplantae > Streptophyta > Pinopsida > Pinales > Pinaceae > Pinus > Pinus albicaulis. The sequence continues at coordinate 650,071,800 of CM076577.1, read as the reverse complement.
CCAAATCTATAAAACTTACCTAGATTTATTCATTTAATTCAGCAGACTTGCGCCAATTCTTCACCATACCTTCAGTAGGTCATTTTGGAGATTCATCATCATCAGATCTAGAGATCTTGAACCATCATTATATCCATGGGTACATCATAGATTCAGATCTAACAATTAAGAATAGAGTTCATCCATGTAGATATCTCTTAAAGAGATTTATTTATTAACAACCCTTACACATGCACACCCTTGCACTATGATCTTCTTCTCCTTATATAGGTTTAGCCTTTGTCAATACCATGAGTCAAAACCACTCAACCGATGATGGTATTCCTGGACGGGATCAAATAGATAATCCAGTGCTCAATACAATGGGCCAATACCATGGTAATGTCCCCTGGTTTTATAAATTCAAAGCACAATTAGGCATACACTACTTGGTACGTAATTTTCTGCATACATACGCTACTTTGCCTTTACAAACCCGCGTATTATTTGTGACATATCTTATTCATCATTACTCTGGCACTTACTGGAATTTCTTTCTTTGTTACTTCTGAACTACTCTGTAGATAAATCAGATTTACATTATTAACAAATAGGTTGCTATCCAAAGTCAACTCATCAAGATAGTTTCCATCAAGGACAACTTCATCAAGTAGGTTGCCATCAAGGACAACACATTTCATCATATTTCCAACAACCAATCCAACAAAGGGTTACTTACTTTAATCCTCCTCACAATTTCCTTGAGTAGGCAGAAAAAACAAAATCTAGGCAACTCCAAGTGTCAACTGAACATGTGCTCATGATTCATAAATACAAGAATATTCATCTTCCCAGATGGCTGGAATAAATGACCAAACGATCATGGAGAATATGCAACATAATAATTTATGCATGATTTAAAATAGGAAAACAAACTCCCTTCCAAACCATTGGTTTGTCTATGTACTAAAACTGATCACCTTCATCAACGAATGATGTAACATTGACCTTCATTAATCATTGTAACAAATTTTCCACATTATCGTGAAAATCATGAAAAATTAGTTCTTGTTGATTTGGAGTAATCAAGAAACATCCTTCTATTGCAACTATTTTCATATTCATCTTCAAGGGAATGCAATTGATTGTTGATTAATATTATCTTCACTAAAAGAAGACATTGTTTGCTGGAAATTATCATGAATACAATCTTCTTTTGAAAGATTATTTAGAACAAACTATTCTCTTTCACTATTCTCTTCATGATCCTTGACAATCTGATTATTTCATTTCTAGTTGTAGAAATGTCATGGAAAGAAACCGCTTCTATTTCCTCCTAATGATAAAAATAAATGAAACGAGGGTTCTTCAATCTCGTAAGATGTTAAATCCTTATCATAAATGTTAATTCCCATGCGTTGAAAATGTCATCAAACTTTCCACAAAATGTTTCTATCAACACTATAGAAGGATAAGTTCGTTTATAAGTTTTACAAAATGTTTCGTATAAATATTTAAGAGAACATAGACTAGCAGATGGAAACTTCTCATATCAAAACCTTTCTCTTTCTTCTAAGGTCACCATAAATATATTCATCAAGCAGTCTTCATGAATTTCAACCCCTAGGCTATGTATGTGCATATGAAACTTAATCAAATGCAAAGCAACATCATCTCCTTCTTGATATTTAAATTTTGGCAGATAGGTTAACCAATCAATAAGAGGAATGGGGTTTGGAAACCAAAGATATGAGATCTATCCATAGGAGCATACCTTCTAGTAGTTCAATCCATCTTGAAAACATTCAAGTCGCTAAGAAGTTATTCAAGCTACCGTTTTTTTAACAGTGGAGTCTCCATGAAAACTCTAAAGTTTTGGATTCTTCGACAATAGAGTCATCGGGTGAAAGATGCACAACCTTCTTGTTACTAACCATTGTTCACCATCAGAAATCAGAGCTAATATTTGTCTTTCTTTCTCGAGAAATATTTAACCTTCTCTCCCCGGAAACAGTGCCAAAAATGTTGTCACTCCCTCCGTCCCAAGACTGAGAAAGGAGACTGAAGGAGGTAACCTCAAACAAATATTTAGATTTGGTAGCTAGCCCTGCCAAACCAAAGAGGGATCTCTCAAAGTCAATTTTGACAGCCAATGAGGTGAATGGAAAGGAAAATATCTTAGGATAGATATAAGTTTAGTGATTTGATTAGGGTTTTGTTTTGAATTTTTCTCGATAGGAAGTGTCAACCTAGGAACTAGGTCTAGGTTTTCAAGGTCAAATTTCAAATGAACAACTGCAGAGATGAACATGAGGCTAGGTAGGTATACTTAGAAACATACTTAGATTTTCATTGTGGTATAGGGTTTTAAAAAGAGAGTCATAATGAGTATATAACATTAGTTCATTCATCATAAGAAGTAGAAAAAATTTATGAAAATCAAATTTTGGAAGTCTTATACATGATGGAGTCATCAAGCACTACAAACCCCTGCTCCAAACCCTTGAAAAATCAACTTGAAGACAACATGTCCAAAAGTGCAGAAAATGACCTGTAGCAATTGTATTTTGGGAATTTCTATCAAATCCTAACACTTTGGAATAAAATTAAGTATTTTTTTTTCCTTTCATCTATGATTGAAAAAATCCTCTTTAGATTTTGTCAAATTCATCTTCACTACTTCAGAAATTAAATTTGAAGTAGGATTTTCCCTGTGTGCAATGCAAATCCTAGCAAATGATCACAAAAATCAAAAAATGATGCCATGGGTCTGAGTTGGCTCAAACTTGGAAACTTTCCCTCATTTATTTTAATTTTTATTCTCCTTTTCCATGGTGTTTTTTTGTATGATATAAACCCTAGCTTCATATGAAGGAAGGAAAGGGTGAAATGTAGGAAAACATGGGAAAGTGGGGTAGGAATTTTAGGGAGGGAAATGAAGGGGATAGGAGTTAGGGAAAAATGTTAAAAAATGAGGGGAGATAGGGTACTGTGTTAGGAACACATTATTGGTGAAACTTTTGTAAATGGGCAAAGGAAATAGGGCAAAAGGGTCTAAACATAGAGTTGACCTAGTATCTCTAAAAAACTGTAGTGAGGATTAGGGTTTCAGTGAAAATGGGAAAAATGAGAGGTATTAATGATAAGGAATGATTTGGTAAGGTGTATGAGTTATATGTTAATGTGTTTAGGTGATGAAACTAAGGGTTTTCTTGCTGAAGCAAGCCAAACATCAGTGAAATCCAAAAACGTAGTTGAGAACCCTAGAAGAGGGAATCCACCCTTTGTTGAAGAAACTTGATTGAAATAGAGGTGAGGAATGTTGACTTACTAGCTTGGAAGAGTTTGAAACTTTTCAAATGCTAATTTTACCCTTCTCATGGATTTTTTGACTTTGAATGCTAAAAATGTAGCGGATTTCCAGAAGCGTAGTGCGTCTGCCCCCAAAAACGTAGTGTGGAGCAGAAACGTAGTGTGCAACAATCTAGATCAGTTTTTGATGGTGGAATTCGATCTCTAGATGACTGTGGAGAGTTGTGGACCTTAAGAGAGGAGCTATTTGAGAGACAAAGGATGAAATGAACTTAAGAAACATCATTTCCCTTTATAAACTCACAAACTTTTCTTTTGACTTTAGTGACATCATATGCACCTTGAGGAAAAAATCTTTTGAAATATTTTGACAATGTAGCATACTTCTTGAAAAAGGAAAAGTTTCCTTTTGATTTATTTCCTATCTTTGCTAACTCCCAATGAAGGTGACTTTGAATAATGAAAATGACTCTTATTTTCTTTTCTTACATGACATAATTGGCATTATGATGGCAAAAAACATTAGGGGAATTTTGAGGTCTAAAATGGGCGGCCTAAGAAAATTATAAAATAATAGTGGAAATAATAAATTAGATTTGATGACATCATCAAATTTTAGAGGGAAAAAAGAAAATACTATTTTTTCAACTCGTATTTTAAGCTTATCTCCCAAAGGTTTTACTCAAATTTCGAACGGGAGTACTTTTTGGATGCAAAATTTAATTCCTCATCCAAGGAGTACCCATGTTGCACACTTTTGATGGACCCTGCTACACGATAAATGAGAAATACATGAAAAACGTGATTGCAATCACATTTTTTCATGTATTGCACTTTTTTCACATAAGAGGGTCCATCTAAAGTATGCAATATGGGTACTACTTGGATGAGGAACTAAATTTTGCATCCAATGAATACTCCTACTCAAAATTTGAGTAAAAAATTTGGGAGATAGGTTGAAAAAGTAGTTTTATTATTTTACTATTTTTTAATATTTTTACACTTTTACTTAGAAAATAGTGAACGATCCCCCATGGTTGACATCATCATCTTGAATCCTATTGGTTCTTATAAAGTTTATTTTGGTTGTACATTTTTCTTAGGAGGCCCATTTTAGACCTCAAAATTCCCCTAATGAGAAACCCTAGACCATGACCTAGATGAGGGTATGCTAACTAATCTATGACCCTAGATACTTAAATGATGACATGACCATGAGATTGATGATAACCATGAGTGGGTGGAGGGAGTAGCATCTGACCTAGACACATCTAATGAAAAGAATTTATTTGAGAACTCATTTGAAAGTATAAAATTTTTACCAAGGACTTCCACCAAATAAACCTGAAAGAGTGTATTTGATCACTAAAACATTTAGACACGAACAAAGAGTACATTTATAAATGAATTCCTATATTTTTCCAACAAGGAAGGAATTAAGAAATATATGAGTGTGCCCTACAATATTGAATAAAATAGAGTGGCTGAAAGAAAGAAACATTTTATTGTAGAAGTTTCTCATGCCATGCCCCATAACAAAAAGTTTCCAAATTTTATTTTAGGAGAAGCTATGAATGTAAATGTATATGTTCAAAGCAGAGTACCTGATCAAGAATTGGACAACAAGACTCCCGATCAAGTATTCACAAGTGTTAAGATCAATGTTAGTAAAATATGTATATTTGTCTTCCCCATACATATTCATGTGTCGAAGGACAAAATGAACAATAGGGACGCGAAAATAGGAAAACGTATGTTCATTGGGTATTGTGAATAATATAATAAATTTAGAATATAAATTCTTGGTTAAAGGAAGGTTTAAATCACTATAGATGTGATGTTCTATGACTATGATGGCCTTGGAAAGGAAAGGGAATTTCCTCCACCTCCTCCTCCTGAGATGAAGAATGATGATATGGATATTTTAGAAGTTCCTTCTTTTCCTAAATATGAGAGAGACATTGTTTATGATCCCATGGAGCCTATGAACCCCTCTGATCTTCCTCCATGAGATAATCCTACCAGGAAGAGGCCACTTTGGCTTCATGATACATTACAAGATTCCAAGAAACATGTCTCCCAAGGAACATTTAGAGAGATGAAAAATCCATTTTCGTACCATGGATATGTTGTAGCTATCATCAATATGATTCAAGTGAGCCTCACACCTTTGAATAATTCATGAAAGAACAATTTTTGAAGGATTCTATGGCCGAAGAATACAAATCAATTATGAATAATGGCGCATGGTATTTTGTGTCGAGATAGAAGGGGAAATATGTGGTGACTTCAAAATGGATATTCAAGATAAGACATTGAGTCGATGGAAGCATTGATAAATATAAGACAAGGTTCATGGCTCGAGGTTTGTCACAAAAACATAGAGAAGAGTACAATGATATTTTTTCTCCATTGGATCGATATACCACCATTTGTTCAATAGTTTCCCTTCCCACAAGTCAAGGATGGACCTATCATTAGATGGAAATCAAGACATCATTCCACGATGTCATGTTACAAGAATAAGTGTATGTTGAGCATCCATAGGGATTTTAAGTAAATAATTGAAATACACATGTTTGTAGGTTGAAGAATGAATTAGATGGCTTGAAGCTAGCCCTAAGAGGATGGTAGGCCCGCATAGATAACTACCTGATGAAGCTTATATGTTGATGATCTATTTATGACAGGTAGGGAGCCCCTAATGATTGAGTGTAGGAGGAATATAGCCTTTGAGTTTGAGATGAAGGACCTTGGACTCATTCACTACTTTCAAGGGTTGAAGGAGTAGAAAAAGCCTTGTGAAATCTTCCTTTCATAAGGAAAATATGTTGTGAATTTTTTGGAAATATTTGGAATGAAACAATGAAAGTCCTTAGCCACACCAATGAAATTAATTTCAAGAAGCTATTTGGAGAAGCTACAAGATCCAATTTTTCAAATCTATTCGAGTATAGACGGTTGGTTTGGGCTCTAATGTTCTTAGTGAACACTCATTCGTACATATGATATGCAGTGAACACATTAATTCAATTCATGATTCAGCCTCTCCATGAAAACTAGGTTGCTTCCAAATACATTTTGAGATATTTGGGTGTGACAATCACCCTTGTCCTGAGATATTATCTTAGATATTTTTTACTACATAGATATATTGATGCTAACTGGTTAGAAAATTTTGTTCACAATAAAAGAACTTATTGATGTTTTTTTAGCCTCAGACCTACCATGATATCTTGGATGAGCAGGAAAAAAACGTTCATCGCATTGAGTAGCCCCAATGCAGATTATATTACCTCTAGCATGGCTAGATGCAAAGCAGTTTGGTTGAGAAAGCTATTTGGAGAGATGTTTGAGTAGATCCTAAAAACTACAATGATATATTGGGACAATAAGAGTGGGATTTGACTGGGAGAGAATATTTTGTTTCATGACAAGTCCAAACACATAGATATCAGATATCATTACATTCGAGACATGGTGCAAAGTGGAGCTGTTAGACTCTATCACATATTGAAAGATGATCAAATTATAGATATTATCACTAAGGCTTTTCCAAAATGGATGTTATTATTTTTAGGAAGTAACTTAGACATATGGATGTGGCCCCTTCTTGATAAGGGGAATTACTGAGTGAGAACATTGAGCATAACTCCTCCCCTAGGTTGAGCTTCCGAAGGAGGAAATTGAAAATTGAGGGCTCTTGGGATAGAGGTAGATCAGGACAATAGTGTATCACCCATATATGTCACCCATATGATGGAAGATGTTTCTCCCTTATATTATCATAACAAAGTATACCTCAGTTGACATCATACCTACATGTCGAGCTTGTTGGGATTGTAGCTCCTTGTTAGATCAAAGCAGTTGAGAAATATTGGGATTGTGTGATCCTTAACTTTCGTGAGATGACTATCTCATGGAAGGTCAATTATGATGTAGGTGTTCTACGACATGAATCTTAAGGGTCATTTTTGGGAATATTAGTAAGAAATAGGAATGACGAGATATAATATCTCACCTATTGCTTGACATAGAGTGGATAACATATGCTCCCCTATGGGATGAACTGGGGTGAGAGTTTCCCATAAGAAATTTACCACTATCATAGACATGAGGTGAGAGTTTCCCAGAGGACCTTCCTCGTTTTCATGAGAGGGTGGTCATTGTAGCTCCTTGATTATTCTTCTTCTTTATATTTGAGAATGATTCAACAGATAGAGTTTAGTAGAGATGGGACATGAGATGATGATAAGATACTTATGACGATAACATGATGTAGTTGGAATTTCTCCCTAGTTGAGAGGTAGTTTTAATTTGGTATGTTAGTGATAAATTCCAATCATGGGACTAGATTCCTCTTTCTGATCGGACCAATTTTGACCTTTGAAGCACTATATTTGGATAAGGGAAAGTGTATTTTAAAAGTGAAGCCCACAATGTCACATTTGATTAGGTAGACCCTAAAGTGAAATTGGACACCCTCAGAATCCTATAAATACAAGTCAAGTGACCCTCATTTGGGCATCGTCATCAAGAATCTTATTTTTCTCTCTTCTTTAGATTGGTTCACATAGGTATGAAGTGAGTTTACGGATATTGGTTTGTAATGGTCGAAAATTGCAGGATCTGAAGCTTGCATGTGTGATTAGAGTTTCTAATTTCCAACTACAAGGTTGACACATGAAATTTTTGGTTACAATTGCACACATCCAAGCCTATTCGTGTACCTATAAATCTTCATATGCACACATGAATTTCCCTCAGTGTGGCTAGGACTTAGGGTTTCATTTTTACAGGTGACCATAATTGACCACAAATTGGAAAGGTTAACTATGATTAGTATTGTTGCTAGGGCGATATTTCTAGATATTGTTTGGTTGATTTTGTTAGGTAATTTTATGTTGGCTCATTGTAATCTTTATTGAACATTTTTGAAAATATAATAGAAGGAGAATTACACAGGGTTTGACCCCTTGTGGGGTTTTCCCTTGGTCTTTGACTAAATCTGTGTCTCTTAATGATGTTGTTGATTATCTCCTATTGTCATTACATTAATTTTCTATCTTCAATTACTATTGATTGATGAAAATAATTAATTTCTACTAAAATATTTCTAATTGAAGAACTAAATTTGGATAAAGTAATTGAAACAACATAGAAAAAGGTTAAAAGTTAACATACTTTTGGGTTAAGGAGCTTACAAATGGGAAAGATGAGGACATTGAAGGCTACCAAGCCTAAATCTTAAAATTTGGAGTGCTTATCATTATCTTGTACATATAAAATTTATTAAATTTAGATGTCAAGAAAGGCTTCCATAAACGACTTGATTGAAGGCCCTGTTGTACCTATTTTTAAAAGTGGAGAAAAAATGAATCTATATAGTTAAAAAACAATCATGATTATCCCCATCTTAGCCAACTTATTTTGAATTATTTTTTAAAAGAAGATCATCTTATGGATGTAAATCCACCTAAAATGAGTTAAATACTAGACCAAACTTAGGAGTTATAACTCTATTATATACCATATTATTATGCATAGGATCTTTGCAAGGGTATGCCATAAGAATAATATAAATATCATGTATTGTTTTACTGAATTTATAAATAATTTTGAAACAATTCATGCGGCTAACATTTGGAATAGGTTAGAAGAGATAAAAATTCCTTTCAAGTTCAGAGTTTATGCAATCATGGGGCCTTCACTCAATGAACCTATGCAATAACACATGGATTCATGTGATATTAAAGAATATAATCCTATGTTCATTTGATATTGATAAATAAGTCAAAATCAGGTGATGAATCTAGATCTAGAAGATCCAAATTATCTCTCTCTTTGTACTAGTGTAATGAAGAAAAATAACATTTTTAACATATGAAAAAATTTGATGTGGTCCATAGTTATGTAGGACATTGGATAGTTACGAAATGATTGTGTATTAACCAAATATGTTTTCTTTGTGAAACCAAGAGAGTGGAAGATCATAAGTACTTTCTCTGTATATTTTCTTGAAAAACCAACATTAAATCATAATTTTGAAGTATTTTTTGCAATAATGACCTTCTTAATGTATTAACGGATATAAAATACCATTATTTAGAATGTTTTTTTTTTTTTTAGATTTTTAAGCATGAAAGAAAATCTAAAGAAAACAAAGTAATTCCTTTATTTTTTTAAGTGTTGATATCCAAAACTTGTATCAATAATATCTATGGTATCATCAAAAACACATAAAAAAATATTAATCCAGCGAGGGAGTTTAGTGTTTCTTTTACGATTTTTAAACAATTTTATTTAGACTCCATTTTTAGCATATGGTTAAAGTCAATGGAGGGGTCTCTAAGGCCTCCTATATAAATCTGTCCTTGTGGGATAGTTGACGACAATGTACTATCAATCACTACAGAAAAAATGAAAGTCATGGAAATATTACTAGCCAAGGGACTAACACCCAGGTAGGCTAAGCTTGGTAGCAATAAAATGAAAGGTATTGTCTAACTTGAACTACAAAGGATCCCAAGTTTTAATTTAATCAACAAAAATGGAAGAGTATATACAAAATATGCACGATCATGATTTGATTAGGAAATTTCCATATCTCTTAAATTCAAAAAATGCCAAGACATGGTCGATTAAGAATAAATGGAAATGCAAGGGAAAAAAATATATAATTAGAGGAGAAATTTTTTTCACTTTGGTATTTTCCAGTCTAGAAGAAAGAACCAATTTTTTGAGAACATGCTATATTTCTACAATTTGGTAGCTTTGTTCCTTCAATTATGGACTAAAATATGCAGTATTGGCAAGGAGGAATGTAAAATTGCTCGAATGTGGATCATGCCATTTTCTCTCCCTAGAGAATTGGAGGAAGAAGATACATTGTAAGACTTTGGAAATGATCTATATTAGTTTGTTAAAATCCTTTAGGCCACAACATGATGTTGTTACACTTCATATGCTAGGTGTTGGGCCCAAATTAAGGTATGTTCTCACCCTGTAAGTACTTCAAATTATGTTATAATTTCGAGGGAATTCCTCTTCATATTAACAATATAGATAATAAAATATTATGAAAACGAGAACAATTACACTACTGATGAAAAGGATGTTTTTGTAACAGAAAATTGACTTCCCTTATCTCTCCATGCATGAAGGAAAAATGGTTGGACCAATAGGAAACAATAGCCAACCAATGGACGCAAACATATAAAATATTGGTAACTCCCAGCGATTGGCAGAAGGCAGACAGAAGAATTCGACATTTTTGAAATTTCATTTAAAAGGGCGAAGGAAAAATGAGAAGGGGAGTCGGAGAAAGGATAGGAAATTCATTATGTAATCGACGCACCAGAAACACTATATCTAATCCTTTTTCTGTAACATCACTATATGTAATATAGAGCTTTGAACAATAATCTTTTAGATTTTTTACTGTACTAGGGCTTCTAGTGGTCGGGGCCCAACCTATGGAAGTTCCACACAAGTTTTCATAGTCTGTGTAGTTGCAGAACTAATGCTTAAGTATTTGATGCAGTTGTATATTATATTTCCATTCAATAAAGTTACATTTCTCTTTCTTCAAGATTGTTAGAAATCGTGTTCTTGAATTAGGACAATCACAATCGTATTTTCTGACTTACAGAAATATTTCATTATCAGTAGATAGTTCCAATTATTTTAATACCATTGCATTTGAGTTACAGATCGTAGAATAAACTGATTTCAATGTTATCTATATTTATGATTTGCATTCTTCTTTTAGCATAATGACGTGTTCAACCGTCGATCAATGTCGATTAATTAAGTCATAAAGAAAACTCCATTGCAAAATTACTTAAATCATTGTTGTGCGATTTATTTAATTCGCTTCAGTTATACTATTGTTCCATTGCTTCTCAGTTAGTTATACTGTTGTTCCATTACTGCACAGCTAGTTATACTGATGTTCCATTACTGTTCAGTTAGCTAGACTGCTGATTAAATTCAATTCCATTACTTTTTAGCTTAATTAGATTGTTGTTCCATTCAATTCCATTATTGTTCAGCTTAGTTAGATTGATGTTCCATTCAATTCCATTACTTTTCAGTTTATTTAGATCATTGTTTAATTCAATTCATCTGATGTTTGATTTCTCTAGATTGTTGTTTGGTTCAGTTAGACTGTTGTTTTATTCAATTAGATAGCTGAAAAATATTGCTGCTCAATATTAGGTTAAAAAACAATCCAAGACACCCCTCGTAGGATAAGAAAACTTAGGAAGTTAGCAAATTATTCCTCATAAGTGACAAGGAATAAATATTAGACGAACTGACTCGCATATATTGTGCCAACACTCTTGAAATAAGAGGACTTACCCTGGGTTGATAATTAACTGAGAAAGCACTAGAGTTGTCAATAAAAAGCCAACTACTTGAGAACCAACATTTTGGCGCCATTGCCAAGGAGAGTTTTAAGAATCATCTCCTTTCTTCATATTTCTCCATTTCTGTGAAGAATTGGGTATTGAAAACGAGAGGTAAGAACCTATGTACTGGCAAGCAACATGCTTGCCCTCTAGCCCGCTTACCAGCAAGTCGTGTAAATAACTGCAGGATAGGTGCCCTTGTTTTATTTCTAGGAAGAAAAAGATAGAAACAAACTGAAATCATTCGCAACCATCCTCACAATCCAAAGGATCGATGATCCTTGGAATAAAAGCATATATAGACGAAATCATTAAGAAATATGAATCTTAGGCATCTATAGGACCCAAAACTATTTCCATTCAAAGTCCTAATACACTCCCTCAAGTGGCAGCCTCACCATCTGTAGCCTACGCTAATATTCACTGCGAGACATAGGGGTCTGAGAAAAGCCTACATATTTTCGTTCATATAGGCACTGACCCTTCAAAAGAGGGAGGCTTGTGCAACCTACAAGAAGGAGGGGGAGAAACTAGTGGAGGAATTCACATAGAAATATCAGAACCTAAGTCTCCTAAAGAAGTGATCAAAACATAAGTACTTAGGATCCCAGATCACGCAAGTGATGTAAAACCCCCATCGCATTCACCTCCCAAGCCTATTAGAATCACTCCTCCAGATCAAGAAGCTCCTGAAGATTTCTGGCACCTCTTTGATCAGAGGGAAAATAATCAAAATCAGAATCAGAGGCAGAAATCAACATTAGAACACCCTATTGTTGATCATGCTGTCAATTCCCCTACGAAATCCATTCCCTTGCACAACATCCCCACCTTTCATGGATTAACCACAGAAGATCCTGATGCATTCCTATTTGAATTTGATGTCTTATACAGAGGATATGACTACACCACCGATTCCCAGAAACTAAAACTACTTCCCTCTACCTTAAAAGGAACTGCACTCTGCTGGTTCATGGGATTAGGAGGGGGAACTATAGACAACTCGGACCAAATGAAGAATATTTTTCTTACCAAATACATAAACTATTGTCTAACCTGAGATCTAAAAGATGAAATCTTCAACATGTCTGCAAAATACAATGAAACATTAGAGGAATACATAGAAATATTTCAATACAATTTACAAACATCCCCATATACCATGCTGTCCAAGGACATTTTAAAAGCCACGATGCTTAAAGGGATGAAGGAAGAATGGGTTGACATGCTTAACATAATGGGGAAGGGAGATATTTACCAAGAAGAATACGGCGAGATTATTTCTTTATGTATGAGATGCTCCTGGGGTAGCTCACACAATAGACTTATTGGGTGTGATTCTATGAAGAAAGATCTTAAGCAGACCAATGGCAATGTAACTAGAATAGAATTTGGAAATCTGTTAGAAAATTTGAAAACTGACATCCTAGGTACTTTGACAACACAACTTGATGTTTTACAAGCCAAATAGAAACAAGCTATAGTAGAACAAAACCTGACCATCTTTTTCCCAATATGCCGGAAGAAGCATAGCCAGAGGGAGTGCCCTTTAGACATGGTTTATACTTGTGCTATCTGCACTAAGGATCATACCACGGACCAGTGTCCTTCACTTCCTGGTCTGAAAGCCGTCTACAAGGAAGCAGAAGAAGAAGCAGAGCTAGTCTATTTAATGAATCAACGTCAGTAATAGAAAGCATGACCTGAAATACTACAAGACCTTCCTTAATACTTTCTGTCACTGCAGTTTAGCCAGAAAAACCCTACAACAACTTGGAAGACTCAAAACCCCTTCCCCACTTGGCCAAACCAAGAGTTTCCTATGCCACCTTGGCCTACGCAACCTCCATCAGGGAGTAATTGGCAGAACTTTCCTTTCTCCCCCCCTTATTGGAAGAATGTACCATATCAAAGCCAATGACCAAACCCCCCTACTCAAAACATCACTTGGAATTGGCAGCGACCCATGGGAATAGCCAATCTCTTGATAGGAGTAGGGACCCAAAATTAACCTATGCTGCCAGATCCCCACCCAGTTCAGCATAACTAGCAGCCTTCCATACACCCGCAATTGCCAGCCCAACCCAATCCTAATCCCAATAATAGACCAGTTCAACTAATTCAGATCATAGAAAATCCAAAACCCAGTGCCGAATAGAAACAGTGCAACGAATTGAGGTTAAGATCAAGACGTACCATATTACTTGTAGAAGCCATAACTCCACCTCAGTCCAAAGTTGAAACCTCAACAGAGCCTAGATTAATGAATATAACAGAAACATCTAAAGATAAGGAAACAATTGATCAAGAAAGACCTAAAGAACTTAGGATGACTCCGCCTCCATTTCCTAAAAGATTAAATCTACCTAGGCCTATAATCACTCCAAATTTTGACATACTATGGGAATTAAGAAACCTTTTTATAAAAATTCCTCTTCTCCAGGCCATCCAAGACACTCCCATCTATGCAAATACAATCAAAGAATTATGTGGAAAAAAACAAATCAAGAAAGCAAAGGCTGCAGCCACCATTCATGTGGTAGGAACACTATCTGACTTGTTTTTAGGTAGGGGATGACCTGTAAAATATGAAGACCTGGAAACCCCATTGTAACCATGCAAATATCTGGTCACTCATTTCCAAATACATTGGTTGACCTGGGGCCAGCCATTAACATCCTAACTACAGGAGCTTGCGAAAAATTGGGCATATTAGCTTTAGAACCTAGGACCACAATTATGGAACTAGCTGACAGATCTATTATCAGACCGGAAGGTATAGTGAAAAAAATCATGGTCTTTGTAGACTCATGGGAATACCCAGCTGATTTTTTAGTCATTAATACAAAAAACAGGATGGAAGGTCACCCATTGATTCTTGGGTGGCCTTGGCTGGACACAACAGATGGTTACATAGGTTGTCGAGCAAGTATCATGACTATCACTTGAGAAGATTCTATAAAAAATATCATTATTTATCCGCCTGCCAAACCAAGCCTGCCCATGGTAAAAATTCACAAACATCTAAATACATATTGGGAGAAAAACATTTGTCCACCTCTGACACTAGTAAAAGCTCTCGGATTCAAGGATCAAACTGAAGATGATGTAATTAATAATTTTATGAATCAGTCACCAACCCCTGAAAATATGAAATGCCAAATGTTGAAAACAGTCCTTGAACATGAAGATCAAGAGGATCTTGTGACAGACTTCAAGACTCAACATATCTCCACAACTGCTGTTCGTAACAACATAACTATTGAGATCGAGCTAGGAAAGGCTCTGAATATTAATTGTAACTTGGATGACAACCAAAAACATAAACTTATAAAATTCCTCCTAAAGCACCAAGGTGCATTTGTGTGGGACTACCAAGACATGAAAGGTTTGGACCCACAACTATGAATGCACCACATCTATACTGATAGGGAAAAATGCCTCGTTAAACAACCCCAACGAATATTAAACCCGCACTTAAAAGGGATTGTAAAAGAGGAGTTGCAAAAACTGTTAGATGTAAATTTCATTTATCTTATTTCAAACAGCAAATGGGTCTCCCCTTTGGTAGTCATCCCTAAAAAGAATGGGAAGTGGAGAATCTATGTAGATTACAAAGAATTAAATAAGGCAAAGTAGAAAGACCATTTCCCCCTCCCCTTCATTGACCAAGTCCTTGATACATTAGCTCGGAAATGGTTCTTCTCCTTTGTTGATGGATTCAGTGGATATAATCAAATCCAAATAGCTCCCGAAGACCAAGATAAGACAACCTTTACCTGCCCATGGGGCACTTTTTCTTACAGATTTTTACTGTTTGGATTATGTAATGCCCTAGCAACATTTCAGAGAGCCATAATTAGCATTTTTTCTAACTTAATAAATGAAGGACTTGAAATATATATAGATGATTTTACACCCTATGGGGAAGACTTTGATCAAGCTCTAGAAATGCTATAAAAAGTGTTAGAATGATGTAAGGCTACTAGACTATGTCTAATCAATGAAAAATGCCACATGATGATGACTGAGGGGGTAATCCTAGGTCACTACATTTAGATCCGGCTAAAATAGAGGTAATACTTCTATTGGCCACACCTTGTACACAAACAGAGGTGCACAGTTTTTTGGGATATGTAGGATATTATCGCAGATTTATAAAAAAATTCTCACAGATAGTTGATCCTCTGTATGCATTGACTGGGAATGTTGAATTCCATTGGACTGAAAAATGTGAAGAGGTTGGTCTCAACAGCACCAATCTTGCGAGGTCCTAACTGGAAACTGCCCTTTCACATCTCTTCTGGAGCAATCTGATACAGTAATAGGAGCATTCCTTGGCCAAGAAGAAGACCGAAAGCCTTATGCTATTTATTATATCAGCAAAAACCTTACTCCTGCCGAATTAAATTATACTGTGACTGAAAAAGAATTCCTAGCTGTTTTTTATGCTATCAATAAATTCAGGCACTATATAACAGGATATCAAGTGTTCCTGTATACTGAGCACTCTTCTATTACATATTTAGTTAATAAACCAATCAGAAATGGGAGAATAACTCGTTGGCTACTGTTGTTACAAAAATTCAATATAACGATCAAATATCATCCAGGGAAGGAAAACGTGGTCACAAAATTCCTGTCCAGAGTCCCCAAGACAGACAACATGCTAACAGTGGACGATCAATTCCCTGACGAACACCTGTTTGATGTAGCGGTCAAAACACCATGGCGAGAGAATGAAAATTGATTGTACAGTGCAGTGCAAGATTCTCTTGGATTGGAGGATACCTATTTCATACAGGGTCCGATATGCACATACGCAGATGCATAAGGGAAGACGAAATCTATGACATCTTATGAGCCTGTCACAATGAACCTTGTGGTGGCCATTTCGCAGAATGAAGGATAGGGCATAAAGTGTTTCAATTAGGCTATTATTGGCCTACGATTTTCAAAGTCGAAAAGAAGTATGTCTAGGCCTGCGATAGCTGCCAAAGAATAGGTTGCCCAGGACAAGCTGATGAAATGCCGGTACAACCACAATTGGTGGTGGATCCATTTGAATGGTGGGCGTTAGACTTCATTGGGCCATTCAACCCACCATCAAACCAAAAATCCCGCATCTTAGTTGCCACAGATTATGTCACCAAATGGGTAGAAGCAGTGGCCTTGTCAAGAGCCATGGAAGAATTAGTAATTAAGTTTCTCTTTGAACTATTCGTGCGATATGGCTTGCCAAGGGAAGTGATAATTAATGGGGGGGCACAAATAACAGGAAATAAGATCACATCTACCTTAATAAATCACCATATCATCCACAGAGTTACGTCTCCTTACCACCCGCATGCCAATGGGCAAGTCAAAAGCACCAACAAAGTCCTAGATGCAATCATTACGAAGACGCTAGCAGCACACCGTCGGGACTGGACCACCAAACTACCAAAAGCCTTATGGGATTATCGAACAAGCTGGTGAAATACCATTGGATATTCACCATATCAGCTAGTATTTGGGAGAGAACCTATCTTCCCTATTGATTTCAAAATTAAAACTCTGAGAACAGGCCAGGAAGTGGGATTAGACTTAACAAAAGCTCAAGCTAAGAGACTTCAACAAATAAATGAACTGGATGAAATTCGACTGCATGCCCTGCAATGCACAATGATCATTCAACAACAACGAGCCAAGTGGCATGAAAACCTAATAAAGAAGAAGGTATTTGAAAAAGGAGATTGGGCACTCCTCTATGACTCTAGATTCCAAGACTTTCCAGGAAAACTGCAAGAAAGGTGGCTCGGTCCATATGAGATTCAGGAAGTACATAGAAATGGTACCCTCACCTTGACCACCATAGATAGGTCTGGTTCAACATTTTAAGTTAACGGACACAAATTATGCCTCTATTGAAAACCTCTCACGAAAGAATCTTTATGTCAATAGGTACGAAATGATCCCACCATCCAAGTTGTGGTGCAAGGGGGTGATAACCCCACAAAATCAAGTACCGGAGAGGTTTGCCAACATCACTTGTAAATAATGTATATAATTGTCTTGTATTGCTGTACATTCTTCACATTTGCAATTTATTTTCCTTGTAAGGTTGTGTTTTTATTGTTGTTCAATTCAAGAACAGTTTTGTTCTATCTTTGAACGACTACTTTTCAATTGAACATCCGTCTGTTTTCTATGTTTTTTTTTTGTTCGATTCATGGAAAGCTACTGTTCAATATTTGAACGACTACTTTTCAGTCGAATTGAAAAACCATTGGCTGTGTTTTTCTTTTTTTGTTATTCAATTCACATACATCTGCTGTTCAATCTCTGAACGGCTACTGCTCAGTCAAATTGAACATCCATTTTCGACATTTTTATTTTTGTTGTTCAATTTGTCAACAGTTGTTCAATCTTTGAATGGTTGCCGATTTAACCACAGTTGAACAGCCATTTCACATTTTTAATTTTGTTGTTCAATTCTTGAACAACTGTTGTTCACTTCTTGGATGGCTGCTGTTCAGTCGAACTGAACAATTGTTCATTGTTGTGTTTTTACTTTGCTGTTCAATTCGAGAACAACTGTTGTTCGATATTTGAACGACTTTTTTTCATTCGAATTGAACAGTTATTTTTTAGCATTTTTTAATTATGCCGAGCAATCTTTGAAGAGCTGTTGCTCAATCTATGAATAGCTGCTATCTGACCAACTTAAATAGCCATTGTTTTTGTAATTAAGTAACCTTGAATAGGGAATGTCAGTTGGAAGAGAGAGGGAAAATGTTAAAATTACAAATATGATGGCCCTTTGGCACTATAATTCTTAAACAAGAAGCTAACATTATGCACACATGAAATGAAAGGCTAAGTCACCCACAGTTCAAATATGATATCATACACTACATGACCTTATGATGATATATCTTTTTGCACTTTTCGAGTAATATGTCTCTATAGCATGAAGAAATGGAACAAGGGGTATTAATGGTATTGGCATTTTCACTTCTTTCACCATCCCTGACTCTTAAGGAGTTAATGAGCCTCCCTATATGTATAAAAAGCAATCATTATGTGTTCATGTAAATCTTTAAGAAGATAGGGGGTCTCATTATGAGCCAACCTACCATGATCATAGGGACATAACAAGTGACATTCCCACAATGGCTACCACACCAGGGTAATGACCTTCTCATCTACCAGAAGGATAGGAGGTCTCATCATGAGCCAGCCTGATCACTTTGTTACAATTCTAATGAATGGCATTGTGACTATCTGGCTACCACAGCAGCACAGTGACCTCCTTATAGATCAAGATGTTAAAATTCAAAAGGAAGTACTACATTTACATGAAAATCTTAAGAGAGGATACGAGGTCTCATCATGAGCCAGCCTACCATGTTCATAAAAGTGTAGCAAGTGACATGCCCACTATGGCCACCACACCAGGGTAATGACCTTATTAACAACTTGAAGGACAGGAGGTCTCATCACGAGCTGACCTAATCACTTTGCTACAACTCTAGTGAGTGTCACCATGCTTATCTTACCACCATACCAGCATGGTGATCTCTCCATAAAATTCGAAAAACAACTATTCTTACATAAGCATCCTGGCTCATTTTTCGGGTTAAAATAGAAACCCTGTCGAGGCTATGAACGCCTGCTAGTAGC